>OX421506.1:2281903-2831903 GCA_949126835.1 Anisus vortex | reverse complement strand
TCACAGGTAAGTCTGGACTGTTTGTTGAGCGTCTGTTGCAACAAGTACTATGTATGGGAATATAGAATCAGATATTTTAATATACTGGTCAATAAAATAGATTTAAATTCGTTGTCTAAATAGTATTGTAATAAAAGTACCAGTCGAACCGATTGATCCGTTGGGCCGGTGAAGCAGCGTTCACCAGTTTCTGTGGCCACGATATACTAGGTGATTGTGTGACCAGTATTATGCACAGCCACCTTTACTTTATCACAACTATAGTAAGGTACCCATCAGAGCTGGGTAGACTCAGGGACGCCATCCAGACCCGGAAAGAATCTAGCCTACACCAGGATTCGAACCCAGGACCTTCGGTACGCCAGTCGAACGCGCTGCCGCACGGCAGTATGGTAATGGATTGACATAAAATCGTAATATGACTAAACATACAAAATTAACAATATGGATAGTTATAAATCATTATAGATACAGATATTTAGACATTATTAGAGTTTTGTATTAAATGATGAACATAATTCTAAATATTTAAAAATGTTAGGGCGAAATTCTCAATCATTAAGTTGAACAGATCAAACCGAACCACACAGAAGACGAATATAATCAAAACATTGAAGCAACATAATGATCAACATAATGAACAACATAATGAACAAAAATTCTTTAGAAAGCCGAAATCTATTCAGATCAGTATGAAATGGACATAATTTAATATTGTGATTTATACATACAAAATTTATTAGAGTCTTAAAAATTTATAATGTTTTTTTTGAACCAATGAATTTCTAAAAACGATTTTTTTTTTCTGAAATCGTCCGTTAAAAACAAAATGTAAGTTGAGTTGCAAGTGATGCAAATTCTCCTCCCCCCCCCTTTCCACCCCAGCTACAGATACTAATACAAACTCCAGCCCTCCCTCCCCCCCCCCCCCCCATGTCTATGTCTATGCTAATCGCATATTTTACTTGTTTTAATACATTGTACAGTTACTAAGCAATATTGTTTTAAACTAATCAGGTCACGATGTCGACAGTGTCAATAACGCAATGCAGTGTAGTAATCAAGGTAGAGTATTCCTTTAAATATATATATATTTGTATAGCTTTAAGAAACGTCTTTTAGCTTGTGAAAATAAAATTATAATACTCTTGTTGTTAAAGATACTAATTATTATGTTAATAGCTGTTTAGTTAAGATAATACTAATTATTATACTAATAGCTGTTTAGTAAAGATAATACACATTATTATTCTAATAGCTGTTTAGTTAAGATAATACCAATTATTATACTTATAGCTGTTTAGTTAAGATAATACTAATTATTATACTAATAGCTGTTTATTTAAGATAATACTAATTATTATACTAATAGCTGTTTAGTTAGGATGATTCTAATTATTATACTAATAACTGTTTAGTTAAGATAATACTAATTATTATACTAATAACTGTTTAGTTAAGATAATACTAATTATTATACTAATAGCTGTTTAGTTAAGATACCAATTATTATACTAATGGTTGTTTAGTTAAAGTTAAGATACAGATGATTAATGTCCATCGCTTGCGAAGAGGACCATCCTTTGTCAGCGTCATAGATGCTTATGGGTTCGGAGATGGCTGATGAGAGAGTAATTATTATATTTGCTGTCTGGTTAAGATACTAATTATACTAATGGCTGTTTGCTTTTCTTTACACCCCCCCCCCCTAGAGCCATGTAAAAATGATTGGGACTGCAAGGGAGGCAAAAGCTTCATCGTATTGTTTCGACAATGTAGCAACTCGTGCTGCCGTTACTTTCCTTAGATTTAGCACAATGCTGCTGACCAGATCGGGTCTGACCAAAGTGGATTTACCAGTGGGTGCTGGTCAGACAAAACAGGAAAGAGTGGACTCATCAGTGAACATCACGGGCGGTGCTTACCCAGATGGACACGAAGAAGTGGTCATCCAAAGTGGACATAACTGATGCTGGTTTATAGATATACTCATTTTGTGTTGATTACAATAATTTGTACTGTCTCAGCATTCTACGTACATGTGTTTCTGATTCATGACGTCTTGTTTAAAAAGAAATCAAGAATTGTCAATTTGAAAAACTGTAACCTTAACAAACAATTTAAAACTAACTTGATTAATAATACTTTTTCGCGCAATTAATTCATTGTTCAAATTGATATTCAATGTTAAATAAATGTTATTGGAAATAAACATTCCTTTTTTATTTCAACATATAAGTCTTATAAGATATAGAGGTTCTTGCTAAATAGAGGATTTTAACGCCCGTTGCCTAACCTCTTGTAGAAGGAATGATTGGTCACGATTGATCGTCTATTTCAGGGGTCGGCAACCTTTTGCTAAGAGTGTGCCAAACTAGGATTTCTAAATTATTCAGCGTGTAAACAGTCTAAAAGTCAACCTGCTCTATTATACTTAAAAAATAATAATTTTATAGGACAATTAATTTAACTCCGCAGCAAGACCAAGGCCAAAAATAAAGGAGATTTATAGAGAAAATAGTAATAGCGTTTTATATTTAATACAAAATTAAAGTGTTTGTGATTATCATCCCTTATATAATTTGCATTTATATCAAATACATTATTTTATTACTAATCTTTCACAGTTATTGCATTTTTTGTCTAAACATAATCACATTTGTTATTCAAGATGAGGATATAACACCTGCAAATGTTAAATTGTTAATTCCTTTAAAGTTATAATATGACCAATACAGGAGCACCACTTTCGAATAGCGGAATAGATACGTAGTAATTGTACAAAGAGGGTATTTAATAAAATGTTTGAAAATTTACATAATATAATTTATTTAGTCATATAATATTTAGTTTATATAATTTTTAAATAATTTTTATAGTTTAATCATTTCCAAGTTATATATTATAAGTCATTTATTCTTTTATAAAAGAAAAAAATAAAGGAAACATTAGGAAAAAATTAGTTCAAATAAAACAGGTTCATTCGATCCCTTTAATTTAAAAAGTTTCCACGTTTGATTCAATAGTGATAAAAACAAGTTATGTTATGTAATATCAAAAATATTACTGACTAATTATTATTTCTTTATATAAATACAACATTATGGTATTCATACAAGGTTTAAGTATTAGAAGATTAAAATAATTTACGTTAAGACAGTTGTAAATAATCATTTCCTGCATTAATAGTTTGTCCATTTAAGGAGTTTATATTTTCAGCATTAATAATTATAGAAATTACATAATATGCTGCTATTAAATATGCCTATGCTATTTATTAAATTAAGAATACAAATAAATATGTTTTATACTTACTTATATTTATGTTTAATTTAAGAAGATGAGCATACAAACTATTTTAAATGTAATTAGTCTGTATCAATCAATGAGTAATCAAGTGCTCTTTTTATGCTTTTAACAGCTTTCAAGTGCGAATGTAAGTAAAGTACCCAAACTGATCATAGGGCTAGTGAGGCAGCGTTCACCAGTTTCTGTGGCCTCGGCATACTAGGGGATGTATGGTCAGCACAATGCCAAGCCGCCTTCACTTTACCCCAACTAATGTCAGGTACCCACCAAAGCTGGGTAGACTCAGGGACACTGGGAAAAAATCCTAGCCTCAGGACTCGAACCAGAACCTCCGGATCGCCAGTCCGCTCGGCTACCGTGCCCCTTACAGAAGGCTAAACACGTGAACAAATATTATGTAAAGATTTATCACATAATTCTTTTCTTAAAACATTTTTTTTTATAGAAAAAAGTATGTCATCTTAAACATATTCTGTCCAATCCATCCTACATTTTCTCCCCACACCCCCACACCCCCACACCCCCACACCCCCACACCCCCTAGGGCCCCCTTATACGTACACCCATAGCACAAACAATACTGTTAAAATATTTACCCAGCCCAGAGGTGGAGTAAAATTGATCAATATTGACAAGTCACATTTCGTCTTGGTAGCTTTCTATTTGAGTTCAATGTATCAGTCTGGATGAACAACCTTCGAAGTACTCATTGTTTAGCGTTCACGTCCAAGTAGAAATATAAAATAATTTTTTTTTATTAAAGAAAAGAAAAGTATAATATATTTATAAGAGGAATAAAACTATATTTTCTTTCAGTTTACTATTTTAATATTGTTTCTATTAAAAAAAACATTTAAAAAATTTGTAGACATTTTTTTCTATATTGTGGAAATCGTGCCGTGTGTAAAAAAAAAATAATTGAAGCTTCTATGTGTCAGCATTTCCTTGTTGAAAGTTTCCAGGCGGGAAAAGCATGATTCTTCAATACGAACCAGGAATATCTGTTGTTATAGTCCTGTTGCAGTGTGGGTAATATTATATTAATCGTTACAACCAGAGAAAAATGCTACATTAATTTTAGTTTAATTTCATTATGTTAGTGTATGTAGTTGTTTCTTTCTTTCAGAGTTTTATATTTTTAGTTTAATTGTGTTGGAATGATAGATGAGTCGATGCTGTCATTTTATTTGTTCTTTTGTGTTCTATCTGGCTGAAAAAAAAATTGTTTTTAATCAAAATATTTAATATACGAAGACCACACTGGAGAACGGCAGAATTCTATTTTGTAATTTCTTACGCTATGGCCCCTGTTCTCTATATATTCTAAATACTATTATTATTATTATTATTATTCATACATGTACTGAACTACTTTTCAAGTAAAAAAAAAGCAGTAATAATCATAGGAAATTAAGACAAGAAAAAAACCTGTGCAATGAAAAAAGAGGCCTAGTCTTTGTTAAAAGGGTAATAGCTCTAGAAATAAAAAAACAGATTGAAAAATAATACAGAAAACTACAAGAAAATAACAAAAGTATCAAAAATAGAAATAATATTTACTAAAATAACGTTTTTAAGGTTTGCTATAAGATGCTGTTTATAAAACAATTTTTGCAATTAATTGTAGTAACAGGGCAGTGCTGAATTAATTTGCTATTAATGATTGCCTCTTCCTCCTCCTGATGCCGTGATAATTTTGACGAAGCAGATGAGAAAAAAACAAACAAATTGGTTTAAGTCAAAGACTATAAAAATTGGTTTAAGTCAAAGACTATAAAAATTGGTTTAAGTCAAAGACTATAAAAAGACGAACCGCTTGCTTTCATATTTCTGCTATTTGATGACTCAAATGACTTCTTTTCAAAATTCCCGATTCCCTTTTGCACTGTGCTCTTCCGTTTTATTTAATCGCTAAGATTTTCTCAATGAAAAATTAAAATTTAAAACGAAAGTTGTATACAGCGGAAACATTTAGGCAAACGTTGGAGCGTAGAAGTAATTTAAGACAGCGTTATTTGACGCACACGGAAATAGAACATATAAGCTCTAAAAACAGAGCAAGCGGCAAGCGGTCCTTCTTTTTACAGTCTTTGGTTTAGGTCATAGAAAAGGAGTATTTTTGTCTACTTTTTGATTGCACTCCTGGTGAAGGCCATATCTCGAAAGAGCAGGTCAGTGCAATGAAAGAATCGAAAGAGCAAAGCGTTGAATCAACAAGTAAAACCATGTGTATCATGATAGATCGAAAAGATGGAATTTAATGCTTACGTTAAGTTGGTAAATATTCTCTGTCATGGATAAGTTAACAGAAGAGATTTCTTGCAAATTTTAATTCTCTGATGTCTTGCAGATAATTAAAAATGGTTTTCTAATAGCCTCAAATAAGTTTGACGATAATTATTAATATAGGACCCATCAACTAAAGATAACATTAAAAAAATTAGAACAAATTAAGAAAAAGGGATGCAAGGTTCATAACTAGCGAATATTCACAATTGACAAGAGTAACACAATTAAGCTTAGTCAAATAACTAAACCTAGAAACACTAGAGGACAGAAGGACAAAGTAGTAATAATACACAAGAAATTAACTTCAATTTAGAATTACAACTCAATAACAGCCTGTTCCAAGGCTCAGGTAAACATAAAGACAAAAGCACTTTCTTTATCCCTTAAGCGAGTGGCATTCGGGCATGGAAAGGGTTGCTTGAACAAACCAGGAAAACAGTAACTTAACATCATTCAAAACATTAATAAAGATGCCAGAATAGACTCGGACCACAGATGAACGTAGGAGGCAATAATCTTCTCTATAAGATATGATATGGTTGTAAGTTGTAAGCTTGGCGAATTTGATGACAAATATATAGAAAAAGAGGAATGCTCTGCCAAAAGGAATAGATTGTAAATTTTGTGGAATTTCTGGGATCAAAAATATCGACAGACTATTTGTAGTTTAAATTTGATACAGAGACACAAATATGTATATTATTATTACAGACGCTCCTTCTATAAAGAATATTATTGCGTTCTACGCTCATCCGTAGTCCGAGTCTAGTCTTGTATTTTCATTAAGGTTTAAAATGAAGTTATGTTATTGGTTTTCCTGGTTTGTTTAAGCAACCGATCCAATGACTAGATGCATATATATAAAAATATGTTTCTCATTTACTTTTACAATCGCTCTTGTAAGTTTTTTAAATATTTTTTTTAAATATTAGAGCATGAAGCCAAATTATAGTCTAAATATTATTTTGTTTTCGAATACTCTTTTTTAATATAATGCAAAATCTAGGTCTAATAACGGCTGTCTATGATGATACCCTTGACTGCAGTTCCACGAATAACTAACTTGATGAAAGATTTCTAGAATTATTTTGAAAGTTAATTGATTATCATCGGCCAACGGTATATAGTTCTATATAGACCTATATCTATCCATGTGCAATGCTTGCAATAATTCAATATATATATTTTATCTATAATAAATACCTTTTTTTATATGCCTACCTTTCTAGTTTTATGTCTGTCTAACTATTTATTTGTTTGCTATCCATCTATCTCACTATGTATTTATCTGTCTGTCTGCCTCTTTATTTATCTACCTATTTATTTACATGCATACATCTATCCCACAGTTATGAAGATAAATTGGTTTCGTACACTATATCCTGGCAAACATACAGTCTCGCAATGCTCTGGACTTTTCTGTTTGATTCTGGCCATATGGTGTTTACCGCTGTCACGTGACAGTCACGTGGCCAAGGAAATTGGCGGGAACTGCTTGGCCACAGCGGTAAATCAATCCGGAAGTGTTGAGGCCAATGCCACCTGGACGGAAGTGGATAAAACTAGAAATTTTATTGGTTGTCCTGTCCAGTGGCCAGATTTCGTGAAGTATGGCAAGCCGAATTCACCAGGTAAACACATTTATTTCCAATCTATTTAGCTTGTATATATTATACATTTATAAACTAAAAGCGAATTTTGTATTTTATGTTGATATAATTTTAAAATTTCTTTGCAAATGATGTCTCCAGGAGAAGGCGGCCTACCTTACAGGTTCGCCCCACATGACCTCAGCAAAGAAGAATGGAAGAGAAAAGATGCAGATTTCAAGAACCATTATTTCGATGAGTGGGTCAGTAGGAAAATCGCCGTCCACAGAAGTCTGCCAGACGTCAGGTCAAAGAAGTAAGTCAACTGATTCTAATTTTTGGTCTTCAAAATACTGAAACATGGCTCTCTAAAAATAGAAAATAACGAAACAAGAAAGATTAAAGACTAATAATTAGTGCCGCTTTGATCCATTGTTTCTATTTAGAGCAGGGGTCAGCAGCCTACGGCGCGCATGCAAGATTTCGCATGTAGAGCGATTTTCAATTGCACGCGGAAGACTCCCAAAAAGATACATCTAGTCTATTCTACAAGAAAAGAGTAGGACGACGTTAAGGCTCTTGGCACGCAGAATGAATTAGAAATCCTACTTTGGCACACTGTTATCAAAGGGTTGCCGATACGTGATTCAGAGTTTAGGTTGCAAATCGCTTGGTTTGAAATGTGGAGATTGTTATTTTTCTTTCTTTTTTTTTTCTTCTGGTCAGGTGCTTGGAACAAACATATTCGGATCTGCCTGCAGCGTCCATCGTGATAAATTTCTGCAATGAGGAATGGTCAACATTGTTGAGAACTGTACACAGTATACTGGACAAAACACCGGCGCATCTGTTGAAGGAAATAATTCTCATCGATGATTTCTCTACGCTAGGTAGTTCCGATGTGCTGCATCCTAGGAAGTCTACATTTTAAAAAAAAATGGCAAGGTCAAAGCGGCATAGCTTTCGGCTAGCGTACCGAAAGTTCTGGGTTCGAACCTTGGGGCAGGTTAGGATGGCATTGATGGGTGCCTGACATTATTTGGGGTAAAGTAAAAGCGGCTGTGCCTTGTGCTGACCACACAATCCCTTAGTATGCCGTGAACACAAAATCTGATGAACGCTGCTTCACTGGCACTAGGAATCAATTTTGGTCGACTGGGTACTAAATGTTACAACCTAGGCATTGTACATTTTAATAAGACATTATGTAAAGCTACAGTCCACATGTTAATAAAGAATGTTTTACAAACTCTACTCTAGGTTTAGTTTTTATGTTTAAATACATAGATCTATGTTTGAATAATCCTTTTACTACACTACAGTAATGTTAACAAAATAGAATCTACCAAAAATTATAGATCTATATGTTTTTATATAACAGGTTAAACCAAACTACATTTTGAATATTCTTATCTGAACAGATTATCTACAGCTTCCTCTGGAGATCTATCTTCAGCCAATGAAAAACGTTCGTCTCATCCGGACATCTCGGCGCTTGGGTCTGATCGAGGCAAGAAACTTAGGATCCAGGCTTGCTACTGGGGAGATCCTAATTTTTCTGGACTCTCATATAGAATGCTTTAATGGTATATTTTATTCTCATATAGTACGTTTTAACGGTACATCTTATTTTCATACAGAAAGTTTTAATGGTATATCTCATCTTTTTTGTTACAGACACTCCAGCTATACAGAAGATTATTGCATTTTATGCTTATTATCCGTGGTTTGAGTTTAGTCCGCCTTTATTATAAATGGTTTTAAATATTTTTGATTGAATTGTATGTTTTCCTGGTTTGTTTAGACAACCCATTACAAGCCTAAAAGCCACACAAAAAAAAAACACGAAAATTTCAATGCGTTTGGAATAATGAAAACATTTATCAGAGAATCGCAATAAATTAGTGCTGTGTTTCTTACTTAGAATTTACTGCTTTGTTCATTCAAATTAGGTCTAGTAGCCTTTTAAAAGAGTTTTCACTTCTATGAGAAAGGGTTTTACAATAAACCGTTTGAAGCATTTAGACTAAATCTAAACTAAATTCTCACCCTTTAACTAAACAAAAAGTATTATTTTTACATTTAAAAAAAATGCAAGCTTAGACTTCAGATGGGTTTTCTACGTTTTTTTTTATGGGGCACGGTAGCGTTCGACTGGTGATCCGAAGGTCCTGGGTTCGAATCCTGGTGAAGCCGGGATTTTTTCCCAGGACTTGAGGGTGTCCCTGAGTCTACCCAGCTCTGATGGGTACCTGACATTAGTTGGGGTAAAGTAAAGGCGGCTGGGCATTGTTTGCCGTGGCCAAAGAAACTGATGAACGCTACATGTGCTGGATTGGACCTTGAGGATGGCCGACAGGCATGGAACCTTATCAACCACCTTGAGCGAGCTGAGGTAGCTAGGAAAGCACCATCAGGGCCCATGGTATCGGATGCCAAGCGGGTGGAAATGCTCAACAGACATTTCGTGAGTGTCGGAAAGAAGGGTGGAAGATCGAGTGTGTCTGCTGGTCTGGATAAAGTCTGGAAGGCAAACGAACGCCACATGACGGGAGAGGGTGAGGCTAGCACATTCACGGTGCCCTTTACCCGGCAAGAACTGGATTATGTCTTGAGACGGTGCAAGGTTAAGAAGGCCCCAGGGCTGGATGGGATCAGCAACGAGCTGATCACTCACCTGGAGACTGGTGGTAAAGGCAAACTCTTGGAGCTCGTAAACCGATCATGGTCTGAAGGTGTCCTACCGAAACAGTGGAGAGAAGCCTTGATGGTACCCATCTTGAAGAGGAGTAAAGACCCGGGTCAGGCTGAAAGCTACCGACCGATTTCCCTAACATCGTGTGTAGCTGAGAGACTAATCAATAGGAGGCCTGTGAGGTACTTAGAGGATAATGGACTGGTTGCCCCATCGCAGGCCGGCTTCCGTAGCAGAAGAAGCTCGATGGATCAGGTGACGCTCTTGGTTCAGAAAATGGCTGACGGGTTTCAGCGGAAAGAGTCCACATTAGCAGTGTTTCTAGATTTTAAACAGGCCTATGACAAGGTCTGGCGGCCGGGGTTGTTGTTGAAGCTACAGAGGCTCGGTGTCATCTCTAACATGTAAAAATGGATTCAAGGGTTCCTAACCCGAAGGACAGTGGCAACTCGTTACGGGAAAGCGATCTCTCGGAAGCGCGTCCTGGAGAAAGTATTGCCACAGGGCTCTGCACTGTCCTGTACATTGTTTATAGCTTTTATCAACGATCTGCCGAACTATCTGGGAACCTCGTCGCTGCTTTTCGCGGACGATCTTGTGGTCTGGTCGACCGGGAGGGAAGCGCCTGCTTTAAAGCGGATTTGAACGCAGTAGCCTGTTACGCCAAGCTTTGGGGTATGGAGGTAAATTGCCTAAAAACAGTTTATTCGCTCTTTACCCTTGGAATCAATATCCTCAAAGAGCCGATCGAGTTGAACATTGATGGCCGCGCTTTGGTATGCGACCAGAAGCCGGTCTATCTCGGAATGACACTGGACCGGAAGCTAACGATGTATGACCATGTGAGGTTAGTCCAAGAGAAAGCCGCTTCGAAGCTGAACATTGTCATTTAAGAAGAAATTCATAATGTCAAAATTCTCTCCCCAACAGCTTGACAGAAATTAAACCAGGGGTCGTCAATCTTCTACTAACAGTGTGCCAAAGTGGGATTTCTAATTCATTCAGCGTGCCAATGGCCTAAAAGTCATTATGTTCTAGCAACAAACATCTTGTAGACGAAACTTAAAATGCATTTCTATTAGTGTTTTAAAGAGTAGAGTTATAGGTTTTTCTGGTTTGTTCAGGCAACCCATTCCATGCCCAGATGCCACTCGTGAAGAAAGAGAATGCCTACCTATGTGCAATTGTTTTGTCGCTAATGGAATTAGAAAGTATTATTGAGCATTATGTTGAGCATTGTAACAGATTGTTGTTGTGTTTTATTTCTAAATTATAATTTTTTGCTTTATGTACTACTTTTTCTTTGCCCTTCTGTCATCTTAAGTTTCTAGGTTTAGTGTGCTACATTTGTGTTTTGTCAATATTCGCTAGTAATGAACTTTACAGTTCTATATAGATTTACAAATAATTTCCCTTGTCTTCAGGTTGGATTGAACCATTACTACAGCCAATTAAAGACAACAAGGAAGCTGTGATATTTCCACTCATTCCTTCCATTGACAAACACAATTTCGGCATTCTCATCACTGACGCGGTACTACTAGGCGGTTTAAGCCTGAGTACTTTACAATTTACATGGATGACCGAAAATGACCGTCTTATTGATAAGAGAGGCCTATATGTAGAGTAAGTCCATTGATAACTATTGGTAAATATATATATATAAAAGTCTACGTTCAACACTGATTTGGGGGGGGGTATGGTGGCCGAGCGGCAGGTTCTGGGTTAGTATTATGGTAAAGGCTATGCACCTTTCGAACGTCCCCAGTGGCAGCTGCTGAGGTGATGGCTAACATACCACCCCTTCCGCTTAGGAGAGAACGCGCTGTCATAACGACCTACGAGCGCTATAAAAGACTCGAGGAAAGCTTCCCAACCAGAGTCTTAGTGTAGACACCTGGAAGGGCAGGAAGAGAATAAAGATGCAGTCCTTTATGCACCACACAACAAGGCTGTCATCCGAAATCGACCTACCCGATACAAGGCTGCCTATGCAAAGGTACTCGTGTTTCTCTCCGGGGAACACGCCAACGCTCCCCGAAATACGGACGAAGCGGAAGGACGCCTCAGTTAGCCAAACGTCCGACCCAAAACTACTCAGAAAAGTAGCCATGGACATGCTAAACGCCCTACCGCCCGGAATGTCCATGTCTACACCGACGGGTCAGCTAATGCAGACACCGGTCCCGCCGGCTTTGGTGTTTACATAGAGTACCCTGGCAACCCGAATAGAGACGCACTATGGGGGCCTTGCGACGGTCTCTGCAACTACGGCGCAGAGATCGAGGCCATCAGTCGGGCTCTGGAGTGGATCCGCCACGTCGAAGGCGCCCTCGGCTCTACGACCGTCATCATGGAGGCCGAGAAGTCTGGCGGCATTTGCCCCGCCCTAACCGTGCCGACCCATGGTGGGTCATCATCCTGACTGATGCGTTGTCGGTGCTCCAGGTTACTGAGAATCTGAGCAACTGGCCCCCTCAGAGAAATTTCTACTGTCTTCAGACGAGCTAAGCCAGCGCTTTGGAGACCGCGTGCTACTGCAGTGGGTCCCAGGGCATACAGGCCTACCTGCAACGAGAGAGCAGACCACCTTGCCAAAAAAGGTGGGCTGAGCACACCCACCTCCGAGGAGCCCGGCAGCACGCCATGCTCCTTTGAGAAGGCCCGTACATTGATCCGGAGGTGGGAGACAGAAAAGTGGAACGAGAGCTGGGACAGCTCTGACAATGGCCGAGAAGTCTGGCGGCATTTGCCCCGCGCTAACCGCGCCGACCCATGGTGGTGCCTAAATAGGTCGAAACAGAGTATCATATCTTTATTCCGCACTCCCACTACCCCATTGAGGCATACTTCGCCAGCTTCCGGCCTAATTACGACTCGCGATGTCGCCACTGTGGGGAGGAGGATGAGACAGTGGAGCATATCCTGCGGGAGTGCCCCCGTCTCGTCGATCGAGGAGATAGGACGGGTGACCCACTACCCACTGATCTCTACGGAGATAGAGCCGTGCTCAAACGCACGGCTGAGTTCTTGTTCAGAGCTACAATGGAATAATACTACCAGCTCTCGCTTCCCATAGGAGTTCTAGTCTGGTAAAGGCTATGATTTGTTCTCGGGTCTGTAGGGTGTACGGGTGTACCTGAGTCTACCCACCTCTAATTGACTTTAGTTGGGATAATGTCGGCTTTGCATTGTGCTGACCAAACAATCACCTAGTATGCCGAGGCCACAGGAAACTGGTGAACGCTGCTTCACCGGCCCCACAAATCAATTAGTACAACGGGATTATTACTTTACTTCCTTATTTATTTTTAAACACTCATTTCGTTGAATGCAATGTTTCCCTAACTTTCTTCTGTCCACGAAACACTAAAACTACCGTTAAAAAAAATATTCGACAAGAACCCAATGAAAAAACAAGAAATCCGATTCTAGAATATCAATAGCATCCATTTATTTAGGAACGTTGTGTTTGAAACATTGCCAATG
Organism: Anisus vortex; assembly: GCA_949126835.1. Lineage (NCBI taxonomy): Eukaryota > Metazoa > Mollusca > Gastropoda > Planorbidae > Anisus > Anisus vortex. Next base: position 2,818,532 of record OX421506.1, on the reverse strand, counting down.
ATTTTTCACAGCAATCATTCTTCATTCATGCTTTAACCAACAACATAAAAACGTTTTATTTCTTGTTCAACCATTAGTGATTTTTTTCTAGTCTATGTCTTAAGATTTTCTGTAAAGTAATTGGTCCCAAAATTTGTGACAAAATTTTCAGTTGGCTAACACTTTCAAAAAGTGGCTTATAATTACGCGAAACTCTTCATACTTCACAACAAAAAAACGTCTTTTGGGCATCACTGGTTCATACACTGTTTTATTGACCTAGTAAGTTAAATAATTTTAAACTAATTGTTTAACAAACAAATATAAAAAGAGTTCTATTTTTTTTTCTAAGGTCGCCGACGATGCCTGGTGGTCTGTATGCTATTTCCAAGTCATGGTTTACAAAATTGGGGTCCTATGACCCACAGCTTGTGGGCTGGGGAGGTGAAAATATTGAAATTTCTCTCAAGGTAAAATACAATTTTTGTCGTAAACCCAAAAAATAAATTTGTCAATTCCAATTTGTCCATTCCAATTAGCCCGGAATATTGTGATCGTTGTTTCTTCAATATAGCATAGTAGTAGTATTTCCGTAAGAACCAAGTTGATACATCCTGTAATGCAGCGTTCAAAGGTGTGTGTGTGGCCACGACATACTAGCAGATTGTATGGTCAGCACAATGCCCAGCCACCTTTTATCCCCGTACTAATGTCAGGTAATGACATACTCGGGTTGGCTTGTAATGCTATACATAAGAAAACATTAAATAAGTGCTATAATAACGTACTTTAGATTGGCTCGTCAATTGAGATATGTGCTATAATAATTTGATTGACTCGTCAATTGAGATATGTGCTATAATAATTTGATTGACTCGTCAAGTTAGATATGTGCTATAATAATTTGATTGACTCGTCAAGTTAGATATGTGCTATAATAATTTGATTGACTCGTCAATTGAGATATGTGCTATAATAATTTGATTGACTCGTCAAGTTAGATATGTGCTATAATAATTTGATTGACTCGTCAATTGAGATATGTGCTATAATAATTTGATTGACTCGTCAAGTTAGATATGTGCTATAATAATTTGATTGACTCGTCAAGTTAGATATGTGCTATAATAATTTGATTGACTCGTCAAGTTAGATATGTGCTATAATAATTTGATTGACTCGTCAAGTTAGATATGTGCTATAATAATTTGATTGACTCGTCAAGTTAGATATGTGCTATAATAATTTGATTGACTCGTCAAGTTAGATATGTGCTATAATAATTTGATTGGCTCGTCAATTGAGATATGTGCTATAATAATTTGATTGACTCGTCAAGTTAGATATGTGCTATAATAACCTGCTTGATTCGTCTAGTTAAAAATGTACTATAATCACGTGTCTGACTCGTCTAGTTAGATATGTACTATAATCACGTGCTTGTCTCGTCTAGTTAAATATGTACTATAATCACTTGCTTGACTCGTCTAGTTAGATATGTGCTATAATAACGTTCTTGACGTATGTAGATCTGGATGTGCGGAGGTTCCATCGCTACGTCCCTCTGCTCTCGTGTGGCCCACGTCTTCAGGGACATGTCACCCCAACCTTGGCCCAACCAGATGGAAGTGACGAGGCGCAACTCTTACCGTGTGGCAGAAGTCTGGATGGACAATTACAAGCACTATTTCTACGAGAGAAATGCTTACAATATGGTGAGCACCAGCTATCTATACACCTATGTTTTTTTTACTAGTCACACTCATATCTTTTAATCTTATAAAGAAGCCTCTTTAATACAGAAGAGTCTTGCCTCTTACGCTATACCATGAAATTGGTCAAGTCAAGCATTATGACTGGGCTTCTTTTAAAATATCTATGTATTAGCCTGTTAAAATAGTTTTCACAATGTATTTACAATTTCCTCGATAATTTATTTAGAGTTTTTTTTAAATTTATATTTCATTATGGCTTCGAGATTAGTTGTGTATAATTATATAGTTATATATTATGACGTAATAACACCAATTTGTGCTCTTGTTGTCTCTATGGATTTCTAGAACTCATATTGACAAGTCTTAATGAGGTGTGACCTTTTCAAATGGAATATATCATGAACTTCCGATGACATTTTCCGCCATTTTCGTAAACCATAAACATGCTTTGAGGGGTGTTTGACAATTGATTTCAACCTCGACGGCCAGTTCTGGTCTTTTAGAAATATATACAAAGGATACAAGATTAGTTAAGAGGAATCCGTTTTTATCATCAGAAGTGGGCAGGCGATACCGGGTAATTAATACTCAAAGTGTTAGTCGCGCTAGGTTAAATTTAGCTTTATTTATAAAACAAATTAGTCAAGAGTTGCGTCCTTGGTTATTAAAAAAATATAATGCGTAAGTTCATAAAAACGAAAATTCTTTTGCATCAAGCAATTAGTTTGGGATTATAAATAGGTGATTCTTCAAATCTGACATCCACAATCCATAGTTTACTTTTGGCGACAACTTTTGGAAATGAAAAATAATTTAATCCCTTACAACTTTTCGTACAACCAGTAACGTAACACACAGACATGTTTCGAATCAAATGATCGAATGAGACCGGAAATGTTTTTCTTGTCGATCTTTTATGCATGCATAATCGTTAAGACTTGTCAATTCTTTTGCATTCTGAAAACTTCGGGTAAAATACAATTCTAGAATTGTCTGCGCCAACTCTACATAAAGCACGCAAGGGTGTAGAAAGGTAGTTAGTGTTTTGCTTAGCGTTAATTAGCTACTTATTATTGACCATTAAACTTAAATTTTATATATTGTTACGAAACGTAAATTCCCTACATTGTAATGTTAATAAACCAACTAAATCATTTAAGCGAATTGCGTTTAAACGATATAAAATATTTCTCAGCTCAAAGTTTCCCCCGGGTTTTTCCTAACTTAATTAGAGCATTATTGTTTTTTTTTTTAACCTCGATAAAAACATGAACTGTTCATGCAAACACAGCGTGTCAAGGTCGTCCGGTCTCTCCTTATTTTGTTAGAGCATTATTGCTTGTTCTTAATAAAAAGTACCTGATCACGCAGTCAACATGCAGGCTTGATTAAAATATTCGTGTCACTAGGCTGTCTGGTTTTTCCAACGATTGACCCGTAATATATTTCTACGCGATTCGACACTTTTAGTCAGTTCTTGGCGTACATTCGATCAGATAACATCTAAGATTCTGAGTCTCTGAGGATCGTTTCTATTTGAGTTGTATTATGGAAAATTTATTATTCTACTATTAACTACAATGCTATATGTTCATTGAGGATATTCATTACTAATTGGAATATGTGTAGTTCTTGATTGTGTATATAATATTATTTGGATTCCTACTGGATTGATTTTGTAAATTAAACCAAATTTATCGTTGCTTTCTACACAACTTGGTTAACGTCAATATTTCAAAGTTATCTACATGTGTGTATGTGTAATATTTATTCAACTATATTAATAATCTACACTACCACTCGACATCGAGGTTCTTGCTGTATAATATGAGCCACACAAATAATTATACATGAAGTAAAATCAACTGTAAACTCTAAAACTACGCTATGTGAATTGCCAGGGGATTATAAGAACCAGGAATACTCTAGACAACTACAAATAAACTTCAGAATGTTATAATAAGATCTTCACTAATACAAGGATACTCACACGAACAATAACAATACTATAACTATTATTTTCATAAATTGAATGGGGGCTCTAGCCGTAATAACATTATAAATCATAATTATACTTGTGTGATCTAAATAGAAGGTCTCATCCATAATTTATTATGGTGAATAAATTGCCTTGTAATAAAATGGGTTTTGCTCGTCAGTGATTTACTAACAAACGTTTAGAGGATTTACTTCAACTTCAAGAATCGTTATACTATTTACACAAACTATTTACAACTGCCGTAATACATACTCGTAACTTGGATGGATTGTGTTGGAAAATATGAACAATATACAATATACTAAAGATTGTGATTGAATTGAACATTGCTATTGAGAATCGGAAAACTTAACTATTCAGCCTGGAAAATTATCTTGTGTATTACCTTATCGAACAAAGTAACTCTAAGAAAGTATTATTTTTATGACCTTGTTGTGACAAATCTGAACTGTGTGGTGTAGTGAATTATTCAAAGGACAGAAAGTAAGTTGGACACTTTTATTGTATTATTAACGAGATTTATAGTAACTTTTAATAATAATAAAATGGAAGCCACAAATAATCTTACATTGGATCCAGAGATATTTGATCTAACCTCAGAACAGCTTAATAAAATGTCAATGATACAATTAAAAGAATTGGCTAAATCATTGGGCATTTCTATCACAGAAACTAGGCCATCAAAAACTAAATTACTTCAAGAGGTAACTGAGTGTTTAAGAAAACAAGGTACACTAATTATTGAAGAAACTACTGCTAATGATAACATTAATGATGAATCAGATGATGAATTACCTTTTCCTATAAAACAAAGAGTGAAGCATACAACTGGTGACTTAAGTGAAGAATTGAAATTTAAACTTGAGTTAAGAAAGATGGAATTAGAGATGGAAAGAGAAAACAAGAGAATTGAGATGGAAAGAGAAAGAGAAAGCCAGAGAATTGAGATGGAAAGAGAAATAGCAAGAGAGAAAATAGCAAGCCAAGAAAGAATTGAGATAGCAAGGTCTCGTACGTCAAATCATTCGAATGCAAGCTCTGAAGCAGATGCAGAACTGTATAAGTTTAAGAAACATATTCCAGTTCTTGAAGATAATTCGGTGGAAGAGTTCTTCATGATTTTCGAGAGAAACGCTAAAGACTATCAATTTCCCGAGGGCAAGAAAGCTATACTTCTACGCTCAGCTCTGAACAAAGGAAAGGCACTTGATGTTGTATTAAGTCTTACTGAAGAGGAATTGTATGATTATGAACTGATCAAGAATAGAGTACTGCTAAGTTATGCATTAACACCTGAAAAATATAGAAAAGTTTTTCGTGAGTCTAAGAAAGAACAGGAACAATCCCATGTTGATTTTCTAAGACAGAAAAAGAAATATTTTGAAAGATGGATTCGATCCAAAGGTGTAAACAAAGACTTTGATAAATTAGCTAATCTTATGCTAATGGAAGACTTTAACAATAACATCAGAGGTGATGTAAGAATACATTTAGCAGACAAAGGTGTAGAACAAGTAGAAACAGCAGCGGTAATGGCAGACGAATATGTTATTATCCATTCCAGCAATAAATTTACAACAGTTGATAAATCAAAATTCCAGAATCGAGATATGAAGGTAGAAAAGAAAACCATAAATCCAAATGAATCCTATCAATCAAAGAGACATCAGCAGAGCAATGAAGGTCCAACTAATTCCAAGCCAACCTGTAGCCATTGTAAACGAATTGGACATACTAAGGAAAAGTGCTGGATATTGAATGGGAACCCGAATAAAAAGAATGTTGTCTTATCGTATGTAGCAATGCCAAAGCAAAGAACTCATGTAAATGTAAAGAAGGATATTAGAACTCAAACAGAGATACCTAGTGCTAATGTAGATAACCTGACAAAACACACGTATCTAGGAAACTTGAAACCAGAAATAGTTCCTGAAATAGAGACAATGGTTTTCAATAATTCTAATTCTAATCTGAGCTCCAAGGAGTCTATATCAGATAGAACCACCATGAGTACTAAACATACCTCTTACAAAAATAACTTGGATACAGATCTCATCGATACTGAGATACCAAGCAATTGTTTACCATTCATTGAAGAAGGTACCGTGTCATCCATAATAAATGGTGTCACTAGTGAAAAGAACATCAGAATACTCCGTGATACAGGGGCTGAGGTTTCACTACTTTTAGAGAATACTGTTCCTACGTCACAATCGACATATACAGGACAGGATCTTACTATTCAAGGTGTATCAAGGAAAAATGTACAAGTTCCTTTGCATCAAATACAGCTGAAGAGTGCGTACTTCACTGGAAATGTAGTTGTGGGTGTATACAAATCACTTCCGTTTAAAGGCGTTTCTTTAATACTGGGAAATGATATTGCTGGAGATGTGGTGCATTCCATATCCAAGAAAAAACAATACCTTAATAAAAGTGAGAGCTTTATCAAACCTATATGCATCGTCACTAGAGGTATGGCCCAACAACAAAAGTCTGTCGAAACCATGTCAAAGTCAAAAATAGAACCAGAAATTGACCTACAGGCAACTTTCCTGGCTGACATCTTGAGTGGTCCCTCAGTCAAGACTACTGAAAGTAATTTGTCACCTCGACAATTACTCCTATTAGAACAGAATAGAGATTCAGGAATTAAACACCTGAAGAAAAAGGTGATAACTGAACAGGAGGCAGAAATGAACGGAAATGGACTTTTTCTGAAGGAGGGAATATTAATGCAAAAATGGAGAGATGTGAAATGTGATAATGACAATTGCAGAGAAGGAAGTCAGATTGTGGTACCAGCCATATATCGTAATGACATCTTACACATGGCTCATGACACGCCATATGCTGGTCATCTAGGAGTGAACAAGACTTACCGTCGAATTCTTCCGTACTTCTATTGGCCTGGACTACATCGTGACGTCACAAAATACTGCAAGTCATGCAATACATGCCAGATAGTTGGTAAACCTAACCAGACTATACCGGTAGCACCTCTAAAGCCAATACCCGCCTTTGCAGAACCATTTAGCCACTTGCTAATAGACTGTGTAGGTCCTTTGCCTAAAACAAAGACAGGACACCAGTACTTATTCACTATAATGTGCACTGCCACGAGATATCCTGAAGCTATTCCGCTACGCACCATTAACGCAGATAAGATATCTGACGCACTGATTGCATTTTGTTCAAGATACGGTCTTCCAAAGACTATACAGTCAGACCGAGGATCTAAATTTACATCAAAGCTGTTTAACAAGGTCTTAAAGAAACTAGGCATCCAACATGCAACTTCAACTGCGTACCATCCGCAAAGCCAAGGTGCCCTAGAAAGATATCATCAGACTCTGAAAACCATGCTCCGCACATACTGTTTTGAGAACACTGAAGACTGGGATCGCGGTATTCCATTCGCTCTTTTCGCGACTAGAGAAACTGTGCAGGAATCTCTTGGATTCAGTCCGTTCGAATTAGTGTTTGGACATTCAGTTCGAGGACCTCTAAAACTGTTGCAGGAAACCTTGTTAAATTCTGATGAAGAGACTGGACTCGTAGCTTATGTGGAACAATTTAGCAATAGAATCTATCACGCTTTTAATCATGTTAAAGATAATCTTTTGCAGGCTCAGAAAAGAATGAAAGGGTACTATGATGTCAAGGCCAGATCCCGATGTTTCCATCCTGGTGATAAAGTCCTCATGTTGACCCAATTGTCTGGACAACCCCTGAGTGCAAAATATACAGGACCATATCAGGTTTTAGATAAAATCAGTGATGTAACATACCTTGTAAAAACCCCTGATAGAAGGAAAACACAGAGACTGTGCCATATAAACATGCTAAAACCTTATGTTGTTAGGGAAGAACAAACTGACATTAGGCCAGTGAGTGCTATCAAAACTGTTGAAACACCCCCGCCTAAATTTAAAAAGACAATCATAGAAAGTAAACTTCAAAACACTGAAGCACTTAAAAACCTCAATGATAAACTGGCACATCTAGACTCAGGTGAACAGACTTCTATCAAGGGTTTAATCTATGATCATGTAAATTTGTTTAGTGATGTTCCTAACAAAACAACTTTGGTTACCCATGATGTAGTTTTAAAAGATGATAATGTTAAACCTGTCAAACAACATCCGTATAGGGTTAATCCCATACAACTTGAACACATCCGTAAAGAAATTGATTATATGCTGAGCAATGATATAATTACTCACAGTAACAGTGATTGGTCATCCCCATGTGTGTTGGTTCCCAAATCTGATGGTTCACTACGCTTTTGTGTAGACTATAGGAAATTAAACCAAGTGACAAAAACAGATTCGTATCCCATACCACGGATAGATGATTTAATCGATAGAGTAAGCACTGCAAACTATGTAACTAAGATTGACTTACTAACAGCTTATTTCCAAATCCCATTAACAGATAGGGCTCAGGAGGTATCAACTTTTGTTACTCCTGATGGATTATATAAGTTTAAAGTAATGCCATTCGGAATGATCAATGCTCCAGCTAGTTTTCAAAGACTAATAAACACTATTATCCATGATATCCCACAATGCCATGCATATCTGGACGATATCGTAGTGTTCAGTAATAACTTTAATGATCATCTACATCAGTTAAAACTATTATTCCAAAAACTAAAACAGGCTAATCTTACTATAAACCTAGTTAAAAGTCAATTTTGCCATGCAGAAATTGAATATTTAGGTCATGTAGTGGGTAATGGCAAAGTAAAACCAGTGAATGCCAAAGTCAAAGCTATACAGGAATTCCCTGTCCCTAAAACGCAGAAACAACTTCGAGGATTTCTGGGTATGGCCGGGTACTACAGGAAGTTTTGTAAAAACTTTTCTATTATCACTTGCCCTTTGACAAATCTCTTGAGAAAGAAAAATCAATTTAAGTGGACTCAGGAATGTGACCAAGCCTTTAACGATATAAAAGACATACTGACCAAGGCACCAGTATTAGTCTCACCTGATTATACTAAACCTTTCAGAATAACGGTAGACTCGTGTAATACAGGAATGGGCGCGGTAATCTCACAAATAGGAGATGATTCACTTGAACATCCCATTAGCTTTTGTTCAAAAAAATTTAACCCACATGAGGTAAATTATAGCACAATAGAGCAGGAATTACTAGGACTTATCCAAGCATTGAAACATTTCAATTACTATGTAAATGGTTCTCAGTTCCCAATCGAGATATTCACTGATCACAATCCCCTAGTATTTCTTTCCCGCATCAAACAAAATCAGCGCATTCTAAGATGGAGTTTGTTTATTCAAGCTTACAACTTAAAAATAACTCACTTATCTGGAAAAGATAACATCGTCGCGGACACCCTATCGCGCATGTAACAAATGTATAAGGAAATAGATAACTTCATGTATATATTCTGATAATCCTAACTAAGAGAATTGGATCATTTAAAATATAAATGCATGAATATATGAATATGTTGTGATTATTTTATGCAATATCTTATGCCTTATTTTATGCCATGAATATTTCCATTTGCTAAAACAAATATTATTATTGTTGTAGGAAAAAAGAAAAAACCTAATAAGTTACTTTTAAGTATTATTGATTTATGGACATAATTTTCTTTATTAGTAAGATAATGAATGAACAGAAATGTACATCCTTATTTTGAAACAATCAAACTATAGTTGTGATTATGTAAAAACCAAGATAGAGTAATGTGCATACACTTCACATGCTTACACACTTAAGATTAAACTCTTACTTTAAAATTTATTTAAATATTAATTTCATTTAAGTTGAATTAATTAATGATTGAATTGTTTAATATGATAACATTAGTTATGTTGATTTTTACCTTATAAATAAGATGATGATGTTTATAAGGAATGATATCTCAGAGAGTATAATTTTTTTAGAATAACGCGAACATGTGTTATGGTCTAAGGATAACTTGAGATCCTATATGATGAGGGTTTAATAGAATAAATTATTTCCCTTACTTGTCTTATTTAACGGACTACCCAGGTGGAGTCAGTTTTTTTTTTTGTATATTGTTTAGAACTAAAGTTAAGTGCAGGCGGTTCTAAAAGAAATTGCACACTTCTATTGTTTAGTATGCAATGTTCTTTTCCTTTTGGTACGGGCGACTGTTACGAAACGTAAATTCCCTACATTGTAATGTTAATAAACCAACTAAATCATTTAAGCGAATTGCGTTTAAACGATATAAAATATTTCTCAGCTCAAAGTTTCCCCCGGGTTTTTCCTAACTTAATTAGAGCATTATTGTTTTTTTTTTTAACCTCGATAAAAACATGAACTGTTCATGCAAACACAGCGTGTCAAGGTCGTCCGGTCTCTCCTTATTTTGTTAGAGCATTATTGCTTGTTCTTAATAAAAAGTACCTGATCACGCAGTCAACATGCAGGCTTGATTAAAATATTCGTGTCACTAGGCTGTCTGGTTTTTCCAACGATTGACCCGTAATATATTTCTACGCGATTCGACACTTTTAGTCAGTTCTTGGCGTACATTCGATCAGATAACATCTAAGATTCTGAGTCTCTGAGGATCGTTTCTATTTGAGTTGTATTATGGAAAATTTATTATTCTACTATTAACTACAATGCTATATGTTCATTGAGGATATTCATTACTAATTGGAATATGTGTAGTTCTTGATTGTGTATATAATATTATTTGGATTCCTACTGGATTGATTTTGTAAATTAAACCAAATTTATCGTTGCTTTCTACACAACTTGGTTAACGTCAATATTTCAAAGTTATCTACATGTGTGTATGTGTAATATTTATTCAACTATATTAATAATCTACACTACCACTCGACATCGAGGTTCTTGCTGTATAATATGAGCCACACAAATAATTATACATGAAGTAAAATCAACTGTAAACTCTAAAACTACGCTATGTGAATTGCCAGGGGATTATAAGAACCAGGAATACTCTAGACAACTACAAATAAACTTCAGAATGTTATAATAAGATCTTCACTAATACAAGGATACTCACACGAACAATAACAATACTATAACTATCATTTTCATAAATTGAATGGGGGCTCTAGCCGTAATAACATTATAAATTATAATTATACTTGTGTGATAAATAGAAGGTCTCATCCATGATTTATTATGGTGAATAAATTGCCTTGTAATAATATATATATTTTATATATAAGAATGTACATTGTCATAAATTCAAGTATTAAATTCTTCTTTAAACATTCATTGAGTGGTTTGAGTGTATTATTTCATGGTGAACCAGACCATAGTCAGACGACAGAGGATTCGGGAAGTAATTTAACATTTAGCTGTTTAGTTCCGGCAGCCCATTCCGTACCCCAAATGCCAAAATGTAAGAAATGTCTATACACAGATCTGATTTTGTGAAGGATGAAAAATAGTGTGTCGATAAATGTTTGGAATAAAATATTTCGCTAAGTGACACTTGATAGATAATTCTATATCTTGTTTTTTTCCTCTTAGAAAGTAACAAGATTATATTAAATTTTTTATCTTTCTTGTGACTTTAAGCCTCACTATCCCATAATATGTGCTAATTTAAAAAATGATAGCATCTGTTTCATATTTAAAACATTGACAAAACAGATTTATGTATTTCTATAAATCTTTTCTTAATGCTCATTCCAACAAAGAGAAAACAAATGATGTATTGCAGGGTAATATAGGTGACGTCACAGAGAGGCGGGAACTAAGGAAGTCGTTACAGTGTCATAGTTTTGATTGGTATTTAAATAACGTTTTACCGGAAGTCAGGAAAGAACTAATCGAGGCAGGGGAATATATCGGCCATGTAAGTTATAAGTTATATAATAATTACAATAAGTATAACAAGTGAAAGTAAGTTACTTCTTGTAGATCAGGGGTTGGCAACCACAGGCACGCGTGCCAAACTTGACACGCAGAGTTATTTTCAATGGCACGCGAGAGACATCCAAGAGTTGTCTTTTATTGATGAAAAAAAATATTCCGGTTCTTAATAAGGAAAACTGACTGTTGAAGCCGATGTCTCTGAATAACAGAGCGACACATTTCAGTGAGATAAACGCATTTACAAAGACGGTGTCAAACAGCACTTGAACTGTTAGACCACTGGAATAGATGTGCATATATCTTGAGTGAAATAAATTTAGAAACATTTAACTATATGTACTTCCTATTATAAAGGCAAATATTAAGATAGATAGTTGGGCTTTTTCAGAAGAAAATTAAAACACTCAAAGCGGAGGTTTCTAAACAGAGACAAGACTTTCAAAACATGGGCTCATTTTTTCACACTGGCTTGATCTTATTTGATGTAGATCTTTTTTTATGTGAAGGGCTATTGGCGATTTTAAAACGCAGCCAGTTGAATTTGAAACATTTAAAAAATGGGCATCAAAATGTGCAAATTTGCGGAAAAATCTGGATGTAAATTGCTTAGGGAAGTCGTCTGCTATTCACAACTGCCAGGCTTTCGCTCTACTTTCAGCTTTTGGTTTAACTTACACGTGTGAACAGTATTTATTGCACATGAAAGCTGTGTTAGGCATTCAAAGAGGTCACTTACACTTCACTAATCAGAAATGAATAAATATGTATCTGCCTTTATAAATTAACGAAGAGCATGCCAGACTAGGCCCTCTTTAATTGATATAGACTAATTACATTTGAAAGAGTTTTTATGCTCATCTTCTATAATTAACCATAAATATAATTATTTCTAAAATAAATGTTGATTTTAACTAACAAATATAAGAGACTTTTTAATAGAATATTATATTATGCCATTATTGTAATTATTAATGTTTAAAATATAAACTCATAAGGTAAAATGGACCAACAATTAATGCAGAAAATGTTTATTTACAACTTTGTATCGTAAATGAATTTTATACCTCTAATAATTAAATCTTGTAATGAATAATATAATGCTATATATTTATACAGATATAATAATTAATCAATAATATTTGTTATATTACAAAACATAACTTGATTATGATAGACATCAAAATGGAATCAAATGAAGGAAATTATTTTAATTAAAGGGAGATAATTAACTCGTATTATTTGCGCTAATATTTCTAATATTAGTTTTTTTTTCTTTTTTTTTTTTATAAAAGATTAAATGACATGGCTTACAATATATACCTTTATAATGAACAAACTATAAAAAGTAGTTGAAAATTATATAAATATTTTATGACTAAAAAGTTATAAGCACAACTTTTAAACATTACTTCAACTACCTAGATTGTATGATTACTACTTATCAATTTAACTTGACGATATTATTTTATGAATATAAACTAGTGGTTATGCCCGTCAAAATGACGGAGAAACGAACGACTACAATATTACTATATTAGTTAAGTTAAGTAAATATTAATGTTAAGAGAGAAAGAAAAGAAACTATTGCAATGAACGTTTCTTTTCGGTATTTAGTTTTTGTTCTTTTTAATTGTTTCTGACGCTGGCATTTGCATAATAATTGTTACTGTCAAACGTCTGGTATTATAACGTAGCGAACAGTTGTGTTGACTTGACTTGTTATTAAAAAAATAGCCAATTAAATTAACAATAATATACTATCTAAAAGAAAAAAAAAAACACAATACCAAACAATAAAAAGGTAAATAATAAAAAAAGCGTAGAAAATAATAGTTCAATACAATAAAAAACTAAAGTGATAACGATTTTTTTCGGTATTTAATTTTTGTTCTTGCTTATTGTATTAATAAAACAGTGTTGAGAATGTTTCTTTCGGTATTTAGTTTTTGTTATTCTTTTTTGTTTCTGGTCGATCTGACCCTGACATATGAATAAGAATTGTGGCCTCAAGGACTGGCGTAGTGTGTAAACCGCCGATACATTCCCATTAAGAATACACTGGCGGGCGAACGCATGGGGCACAGCCCCCGCGGCGGGTCCGAGGTCCATTACACTGCCGAGAGGTCACTGGTGCCGGGGTGGGGGAAGCAATGGACGCTGCAATCCCGTCTCGAGAACCACCCGGTACCTGGATGCATGTACCTATAGTATAGGATTTGTGCTACCGGGTGACAGTGCAGGTATACGGGCGAGCCACTACGATAATGATCCTTAGGGGTACCGCAGTGAACGATCGCTGGGCTGCGGAAACCTTCCCCGTTACACGGCACGCCACGCCTTCGGCGTGTCGTTGGGTGGCTGGAGCCCGGACAGAGATTGCTCAATCCTAAGCGTTACGCCCTGGACACAAGAGCCGAAAGGCTAGTCCGGGTTTTTTTAAGGGACATTTTTATATTCGATATTAAAATGTAGCGAACTTGACTTGTTATTAATAATATTAAATTAAAAATAATATACTATCTGAAAGAAAAAAAAACATAAATACAAAACAATAAAAAAGGTAAAAAATATATTTAAAAAAAAAGAAAATAATATTTCAATGCAATAAAAACTAAAGTGAGAAAGATTTTTTCGGTATTTATTTTTTGTTCTTGCTTATTGTATCAATAAAACAGTATTGATAATGTTTCTTTCGGAATTTAGTTTTTATTTTATATTGTTGCTGTCAAGCTTATGGTACCCGGTATTTGAAAGTAATCATTTATAAGCCTAACTTGTTTTTTTTTATAATTCGTATCATTTAATTTATAGAGTGTATAAAGTCGCCTTTTAAAGGATATTCTCAATAGCAACGTAAATCCATTAAATAATTAAAACATGTGGTTACTTTTACTTAAAAGGATAATGCAAACATCAATAATGAAAAAAGAAATAATTTCATAGACATTACGTCATACGCTAGTGTTTTGTTTAAAGTAAACCATTGAAACTCTCCAAGCCTAATTGCGGTGCGTAACTTTTAAAAAAGGTCTCGCCACATTAAAAAAACAACAGTAGAATTGGGAAAACCCGGAAAGACCCTCGCGTTCAACATAGTGAATGTCGCGTTCAACATAGTAAATGAACGGAAGTGGCCATTTGCAATGTACCGTTATATCTATTTGCATAGATGAATATGATATTTTGGATTTTTTAAATCCACACATTTATGATTATAAGTGATAAAATAAAATAATCTTTTGGAGGACGTTTCCAATTTATACATTTAATTTTTGGCCCGAATAGTCAAACGGCTTAGGAGCCTATAGCGAACAAACATATATATATATATATATATATATATATATATACATAAATAAATATATAAACAAACATATAAACAAACTCACGGTAATTATATATGTTGATGATGATAATGTAAAACAAATTATAGACTATCTCAGCTAAACTTAAACTGAGAGAAATATTAAAATCAATATTAGCAGTTGCTAGAATCCTTATCTTGACAACCGAATGATAATGTGTGCAAAATGGTTTTCATAAATGTGAAAGTTGTGTATAAAATTTGATATAAATGCAAACAAAAAGTGTGATAATCACAGATTAATTTAAGATTTAAGTAATTTAAAAAAAATAAAGTATAAATAGCTGCAACGATTTTCTCTCCTTTGCTTTTGGCTTTGGTCTTTCTACTTACTTAATCCTCTTCGCTCCCAGTGGAGCATAAGGCAGTCACTAAACCCCGCCATGTCTCTCTGTCCCGGGCAAGCCTTCCCACTTCAGTCCATGACATCCCTAAGGCCTTCATTTCGTCTTCCACTACTTCAGTCCATGACATCCCTAAGGCCTTCATTTCGTCTTCCACCACTTCAGCCCATGACATCCTTAAGGCCTTCATTTCGCCTTCCACCACTTCAGCCCATGACATCCTTAAGGCCTTCATTTCGCCTTTTACCACTTCAGCCCATGACATCTAAAGCCTTCATTTCGCCTTCCACCACTTCAGCCCATGACATCTAAAGCCTTCATTTCGCCTTCCACCACTTCAGCCCATGGCATCCTTAAGGCCTTCATTTCGCCTTTCACCACTTCAGTCCATGACATCTAAAGCCTTCATTTCGCCTTCCACCACTTCAGCCCATGGCATCCTTAAGGCCTTCATTTCATCTTCCACCACTTCAGTCCATGACATCCTTAAGGCCTTCATTTCGCCTTCCACCACTTCAGCCCATGGCATCCTTAAGGCCTTCATTTCATCTTCCACCACTTCAGTCCATGACATCCTTAAGGCCTTCATTTCATCTTCCACCACTTCAGCCCATGGCATCCTTAAGGCCTTCATTTCATCTTCCACCACTTCAGTCCATGACATCCTTAAGGCCTTCATTTCGCCTTCCACCACTTCAGCCCATGGCATCCTTAAGGCCTTCATTTCATCTTCCACCACTTCAGCCCATGGCATCCTTAAGGCCTTCATTTCATCTTCCACCACTCCAGTCCATGACATCCTTAAGGCCTTCATTTCATCTTCCACCACTTCAGTTCATGACATCCTTAAGGCCTTCATTTCGCCTTCCACCACTTCAGCCCATGACATCCTTAAGGCCTTCATTTCGCCTTCCACCACTTCAGTCCATGGCATCCTTAAGGCCTTCATTTCGCCTTCCACCACTTCAGCCCATGGCATCCTTAAGGCCTTTATTTCATCTTCCACCACTTCAGTCCATGACATCCTTAAGGCCTTCATTTCATCTTCCACCACTTCAGCCCATGGCATCCTTAAGGCCTTCATTTCGCTTTCCACCACTTCAGTCCATGACATCCTTAAGGCCTTCATTTCATCTTCCACCACTTCAGCCCATGGCATCCTTGAGGCCTTCATTTCGCCTTCCACCACTTCAGTCCATGACATCTTTAAGGCCTTCATTTCATCTTCCACCACTTCAGCCCATGGCATCCTTAAGGCCTTCATTTCATCTTCCACCACTTCAGTCCATGACATCCTTAAGGCCTTCATTTCATCTTCCACCACTTCAGTTCATGACATCCTTAAGGCCTTCATTTCGCCTTCCACCACTTCTGCCCATGACATCCTTAAGGCCTTCATTTCGCCTTCCACCACTTCAGTCCATGGCATCCTTAAGGCCTTCATTTCGCCTTCCACCACTTCAGCCCATGGCATCCTTAAGGCCTTTATTTCATCTTCCACCACTTCAGTCCATGACATCCTTAAGGCCTTCATTTCATCTTCCACCACTTCAGCCCATGGCATCCTTAAGGCCTTCATTTCGCCTTCCACCACTTCAGTCCATGACATCCTTAAGGCCTTCATTTCATCTTCCACCACTTCAGCCCATGGCATCCTTGAGGCCTTCATTTCGCCTTCCACCACTTCAGTCCATGACATCTTTAAGGCCTTCATTTTGCCTTCCACCACTTCAGCCCATGGCATCCTTAAGGCCTTCATTTCATCTTCCACCACTTCAGTCCATGACATCCTTAAGGCCTTCATTTCATCTTCCACCACTTCAGCCCATGGCATCCTTAAGGCCTTCATTTCGCCTTCCACCACTTCAGTCCATGATATCCTTAAGGCCTTCATTTCATCTTCCACCACTTCAGCCCATGGCATCCTTAAGGCCTTCATTTCATCTTCCACCACTTCAGTCCATGACATCCTTAAGGCCTTCATTTCGCCTTCCACCACTTCAGTCCATGACATCCTTAAGGCCTTCATTTCATCTTCCACCACTTCAGTCCATTACATCCTTAAGGCCTTCATTTCATCTTCCACCACTTCAGTCCATGACATCCTTAAGGCCTTCATTTCGCCTTCCACCACTTCAGTCCATGACATCTTTAAGGCCTTCATTTTGCCTTCCACCACTTCAGCCCATGGCATCCTTAAGGCCTTCATTTCATCTTCCACCACTTCAGTCCATGACATCCTTAAGGCCTTCATTTCATCTTCCACCACTTCAGCCCATGGCATCCTTAAGGCCTTCATTTCGCCTTCCACCACTTCAGTCCATGATATCCTTAAGGCCTTCATTTCGCCTTCCACCACTTCAGTTCATGACATCCTTAAGGCCTTCATTTCGCCTTCCACCACTTCAGTCCATGGCATCCTTAAGGCCTTCATTTCATCTTCCACCACTTCAGTCCATGACATCCTTAAGGCCTTCATTTCATCTTTCACCACTTCAGCCCATGGCATCCTTAAGGCCTTCATTTCGCCTTCCACCACTTCAGTCCATGACATCCTTAAGGCCTTCATTTCGCCTTTCACCACTTCAGTCCATGACATCCTTAAGGCCTTCATTTCGCCTTCCACCACTTCAGCCCATGACATCCTTAAGGCCTTCATTTCATCTTCCACCACTTCAGCCCATGACATCCTTAAGGCCTTCATTTCGCCTTCCACCACTTCAGTCCATGACATCCTTAAGGCCTTCATTTCGCCTTCCACCACTTCAGCCCATGACATCCTTAAGGCCTTCATTTCGCCTTCCACCACTTCAGCCCATGGCATCCCTAATGCCTTCATTTAGCCTTCCACCACTTCAGCCCATGACGTCCCTAAGGCCTTCATTTCGTCTTCCACCAATCTCCTCCACGTTCCTACCGGGCGTCCTCTCTTTCTCTTTCCTGGTGGATTCCATCGTAGGGCTACATGTGCAGGTCTTCTCTCGTTCATTCTTAGCACATGGCCGAGCCATTTCCATCTTTTTTGTTTTTATTTCTAGTAGGATGCTGTCTACGCTGGAGCGCTTCCTAATTTCGGAATTAGTTAGGCTTTCCTGCCAGCTGACTTTAAGAATTCGACAAAGGCAACTCCACTCAAGACCTCTAAGCCTTTCAATTTTCCTGTTGGTTTTCCAAGTTTCTGCGGCATATAGAAGGACCGAGCGCACATCTGATTTGTAGATCTTTTCTTTTTTGGTTTTGGTGTGCAGTGTCGATGTTTTTTGAGATTTTGAAAGGCGTGCGTTTCCATAGCTATTCTCGCAATTTCTTTTTCCATGTTTCTATTATTGGGGATGTGACTGCCTAGATATTTAAAGGAATCTACCTCTTCAAATCTCCACTCCACTTGCAAAGATAGGCTGGGTGCTTTTTGTTTTCTGTTAAATTAATTGTCTAATAAAAAATAATAAAACAAGTATAATAGAGCAGGTTGACTTTTAGGCTGTTGGCAAGCTGAATGATTTAGAAATCCTAGTTTGGCATACTGTTCGAAAAAGGTTGCCTACCCCTGCTGTAGATTATCTTATCGTCTCTATAGCAGTCTTATAAAAAGAAGATTATTGTACGATTACATGATACTGTTCGTTCTTCTTATAGTTCTTCTTATAGTTCCGGCAACCCTTTCCATGTCCAAGTGCCACTAATTAAAAAAAAAACTTGTATGAGTTAGTAATTTTATTGACAATACCTTTGTATCACTACTTTAAAAAAAAGAACTTAAAAAGATTATTTTAAGATTCACCTTCTTTAAGCCTCTACTGTTTTACTTGTATATTATATTCGGTAAATATCACATTCTTTTAAACTGTCTTATAATATTGTTCGTAAAGGTTTGAGATGATCAATTACCTCTAAATCCTTTGATGTAATTAATTTAATACTTATTTAGCCTAGATGCATATTATTATGTTGCTCAATGTTAAATACGCTCTGAGTTTGAATTTTGTTTGATGACAGCTCCTAGAAAAAAGAGATTATTATTATTATCTTTATGTTTCTCTGAATATTTTTGATAAATTATTGGGCTAGATGAGATATAATGTATCAATTATAAGTTATAGCATGTATTGCTTATAACAACTTTGTGTTAAAATATTATTGTATGCCAAGGTGAAGTTCACTATTTGTAAGGTCCAATACAGCATACAAGTAAAAACACTAAGTAATGCAATAGCCCAGTCATTAAATATAACGTAATTGTGGCTTTTATAATGCTATATAGCTTTATAAGAGAGAAACTCCTATATAGTGCATTAAAATTACATCCTTTACATGAAGTTACATTCCTTACATGAAATTACTTCTCTAATATGAAATTACATCCTTACATGAAATTACATCCCTTACATAAAATAACATCATTACATGAAATGAAATCCTTTACATGAAATAACATCCCTTAATTGAAATTGCGTCGTTCACATGAAATTACATCCCTTACATTAAATTACATGCTTTAAATGAAATATCATCATTATATGAAATTATAACATCCACTACATAAAACGACATTCATTACATGAAATAACATCCCTTACTAAAAATTGCACCCCTTATCGAAATTTTGCATAATATACATATATTAGAAACATTTAAAAAAAGTGAATATTGATTATTCAGACTATGCATGCATGATCAAACAGTTTCAATTCTCATCGCCATGTGTAGATTACAAACCGGGCAACACGACTATGTTTGCAGTCTGGCTTTGTTAGAACTCAGCTGCAAGTAGAGCATTGCCTCATAGACAGTACAGCACAGGTAAATTCACTTTTCTGTCTGTTTTAACAGAGCCAGTGGTACGATGAAATAAAATGCACATTAATTAATCACTTTCAGTAGATTCAGTTTCAAAATCAAATCCAGCAATATAATCGTTATCAATGACATTTTTAGACTTAAATTATGGTTAGTTTGCAGTTATTTTTTCAAAAAATGGTGTTTTCAAATTTTTTAACTAATGTCCGAAAAACTCCAATGTCTAATGCTAAGGTCAAGAAAAAGTGTCGTGTTAATAATATTAATATATACAATAAATTAGGCAACGATCAAATAACGAAAGATTCTAGCGGCATTGCGTGTAGAAGTAATGTTATTGTAGCGATTTAAATAGTTATGTTTGTTAGTCCCAATGAGCTGTTATATAGGCCAATAGATTATACAACTTATTGAGAAAGGGAAATAATGTAATTTTCTTCTCTTTAAATGAAGGTTAAAGTTACTTCCCTTATATTTGGTGACTTCTTCTTCTATTGACCAGTCTGCAGAACAGATTGCTCTCTTGCAATCAATTTAATGCCAGACAAACATATTTACATGTCTCTTTTTTTTAGTTGTTCTGTATTGTTATGCGCTGTCTGTGTTGGTGATGGTAGGGGAGTATTGTGTGCCTTATGTTGATTAGCTTAGGACTTAGGACATTCAAGTAGAAAGTGGTCTACAGTTTCTTGTGGGTATAGCAGTGTCTGCATTTGGGTGGATCTGTTGAGTTTATTCTATGTATGTGTCAGTTTAGAGCTATATGTCCTGTTCTTAATTGGAACACGGTGCATTGTTCTTTGTGGAGAAAACACTTTCTGGTGATTTTAAAAATAGTTCCCTAATTTCATCTATTGTAGTTTTACTTTCATTAAGTAGTTTTGTTTGTTTAATATTGACAGATGTAAAGAACTACCTTAATAACATTGTCGATCTATTTCCCAACACATTACACAATCGGCTATAGATCTAAATTTAATATTATATTTAAATTGAATCCAGGTATGGCGATCAGAACACAGTGGTAAACTTTGGTGCATGGACAACCTACTGGGCTACAAAATCAGCAGCGTTGGCAGCAAGCCGGTGTTTGTGGTTGAAGTCTTTTCCGCCAGACACTCGGGCAAACTTCCGGTTGTGTCTTGGGGATTCCAGACAGTAAGTTTCCCTTCTACCTGGTAGAACTTGACCACAATATACAAGTAGACAATGTGGCTGACAAAATGCTTTGACACAAGTACTTTCATACCATTGACCGTCGAGCTTACACCATAATAATAATAGTATATGCCCAGCGTGTACACCATGTCGTATCGACGGGGAAATAACGTACAAACCACGAAATAACATTTGAACCACGTTTTTCCCCTCGTCTATACGACGGGGTGTTTTTGCTAGGTGGTTCATCGTAATGGCGTACTTAAAAGCCGCGTAAAATGAAAAAGTCTTAAAGTTTACAAGGTTTAACTTTCATGACTACCTAGTTCATTTCTGGGTACCTGTGCGTATGTTGCAGTATTCGTTGGCTTTTGAGAATCTCATTACGGTACTAGGCCTACGCATAAGAGTTTGAGCGAATGCATGGGGGACAGCTCCCGTCGTTCCCCCTTGGTCTTATTTCACGGAGTGGGTATCCTTTAAATCGAGCCTCGGAAAGCTATCAAGGCAGGTAAGACCCTAAGATCCGTTCCGCGGGCAGGAGTTCACCTCCAAAATAAATTAAGTTTAGTAAAAAAAAATGTAACTATAAATTTAGTGAACCACACAATTCCTTTGATGTTGTGGCCATAAGACGTAGCGCATCATCAGATAACCTTTGATAATATACACCATTAACATTATTTTAATACGTTAATATTCACAGAGTCAACATTTACGGAATAACCAGACAGATATGTGTTTAGATGTGGATATTCCAAGCAGGAAAGTGTTTTTGGCGCCTTGTTCGGATTCCGGGTCGCAGAAGTGGGAGTGGCAGACGAGAGAAGAGTTTCGCGCCATTCATAAAATTAGAGGATTACCAATAGAGTGGAACTGAACACATTGTGTGTGTGTTTGTGTATGTGTGATCTATGTTTGATGTGTATGTTTGTGTATGTGTGATCTATGTTTGATGTGTATGTTTGTGTATGTGTGATCTATGTGTGATGTGTATGTTTGTGTATGTGTGATGTGTATGTTTGTGTATGTGTGATCTATGTGTGATGTGTATGTTTGTGTATGTGTGATGTGTATGTTTGTATATGTGTGATCTATGTGTGATGTGTATGTTTGTGTATGTGTGATCTATGTGTGATGTGTATGTTTGTGTATGTGTGACCTATGTGTGATGTGTATGTTTGTGTATGTTTGATCTATGTGTGATGTGTGTGTTTGTGCATGTGTGATCTATGTGTGATGTGTATGTTTGTATATGTGTGATCTATGTGTGTTGTGTATGTTTGTGTATGTGTGAACTATGTATGATGTGTATGTTTGTGTATGTGTGATCTATGTGTGATGTGTATGTTTGTGTATGTGTGATCTATGTGTGATGTGTATGTTTGTGTATGTGTGATCTATGTGTGATGTGTATGTTTGTGTATGTTTGATGTATGTGTAATGTGTGTGTTTGTGCATGTGTGATCTATGTGTGATGTGTATGTTTGTGTATGTGTGATCTATGTTTGATATGTGTGTCTGTGTATGTGTGATCTATGTGTGATGTGTATGTTTGTGTATGTTTGATCTATGTGTGATGTGTGTGTTTGTGTATGTTTTATCTATGTGTGATGTGTATGTTTGTGTATGTGTGATGTGTATGTTTGTGTATGTGTGATCTATGTGTGATGTGTGTGTTTGTGTATGTGTGATCTATGTGTGATGTGTATGTTTGTGTATGTGTGATGTGTAAGTGTAACATTTCTATGAAACTTTGTATAAGAGTTGTCTAGAATCTATCTATATTATTGTGAAGTATTTGGCTGTTATGTTCTTAAAAATAAATCAATAAGGTTTATTCATCCTTTTTTCAATATTTTCGATCTTTCTCTTGTCTATTCCCCGCCCCCAACTCTTTCTCTCCTCTCTCTCTGTCTCTCTCTTTACGAGCCTTTCACAATTATCAGGCTTATGCCTGGTAGCTGGTAGGCTATAACACACTTGTAGTTTATTTGATAATCTCTCTCTCTCTCTCTCTCTGTCCTCTACATGCCGGCTGGCGCTTGAGGCGAAAACCAAAGATTTCCATTTTTCTCGTCCTGTTGCAGCTCGAGGTGCTGTCTCCAAGTTCAGGCCTCTAGACTTCAGGTCCCTTTCCACCTTCCTTCTCCATGTTTCCATTGGTCTGCCCTTTGACCTTTTTCCCTTTTTTTTTTGGGGGGGGGGGGGTATTTGATAATTGTTTATATTAATTATTAAAAATAAAATTAAAATATTTAAAACGCGTGTTTTTATGTATTTATTCATTTGAATGTGTTTCAATGTTATGAAAAAGTCCTTACTGAATGTAGGCCTATACGAATGTAAGAAACTAGTCATTAGGCCGACGTCATTATTATTAGGCCTAGTTAAATTCACTAACTATTCACTAATTCAAATATCGTAACTTGTGGATTTTACATGGATAGTAAACCATGTTATTTTGTAACCATAGAGTGGCTGAGCGGGAGCTCGATTGCCTGGCTTCCCGAAGGTCCTGGGCAGAGCCTTTACATGCTAATGAAGCGCCCCAGGGCAAAACTTTCAGCGCCGCCCCCTTGCATACTGTAACTGCATGTTTAGTGCTATGTTTGCTATATTTAGACTACATTTGCCGCCCCCCTGGAAGTGTTGCCTCATGGCATATGCCCTCCTCTGCCCTCCCCCATGTGAGGGCACTGGTCCTGGGTTCTAATCCTGGTGAAGGCTAGAATTTGATCCCGGGTCTGGGGGGGGGGGTGTCTCTTAGTCTACCCAGCTCTGATTGGTACCTGACTTTAGTTGGGGGGTAGGTAATGTAAAGGCGGTTGGGCATTAGGCCACAGAATCCCCTATTATGCCGTGGCCACAGAAACTGGTGAACGCTGCTACACCGGCCCTATGGATCAATCTGGTCCGACGGGATACTTTACTGACCTACTCGACGGGATACTTTACTGACCTACTCGACGGGATACTTTACTGACCTACTCGACGGGATACTTTACTGACCTACTTAATGACAATAACAATGACAATAGTGTGCCAAAGTGTTATTTCTAGTTTAGCCTATTCAGCGTGCCAACAGCCTATTCAGCGTGCCAACAGCCTATTCAGCGTGCCAACAGCCTATTCAGCGTGCCAACAGCCTATTCAGCGTGCCAACAGCCTATTCAGCGTGCCAACAGCCTATTCAGCGTGCCAACAGCCTATT
The DNA here is from genome assembly GCA_949126835.1 of Anisus vortex. NCBI lineage: Eukaryota > Metazoa > Mollusca > Gastropoda > Planorbidae > Anisus > Anisus vortex. The sequence goes on along the minus strand of OX421506.1, from coordinate 2,794,093 downwards.
CAGCGTGCCAACAGCATAAAAGTCACCCTGCTCTAGCTGTCCATTTTTTTGTACAAAGACTTAAAATTAAAGGCTTTAGTTTTGTGAGTCTTCAGCCTGCCATTGAAATTAGCTCTGCGTGCAAAGTTCTGGTACGCGTCTGGTAGGTTGACAATCGCAGGAACATGCTTAGCAGGCCCTATCAATCGTTGTTATTTGTGTTTTTTGTAAAAAAAAATTTTTACCAGATCTTTTTAGCGTTTTTTTTTATTGTAGACTATAATATAATACTAGGCCTAAGCTTATATATTGTTTTTGCTTTTAGTCTTAGATTTGTTAGTTAAGACTAAGATATGTAGCCTATAAGCTTATTTCCCCCATCCTACCTACTCAAAAACACACCAAAAAGAAAACTAGCCTATATAGGCTATAGCCTTTGTGTTTCATAGTTGCATTTGTGTGTAGGCCTATTTAGTTTTATTTGTGTTATCACACTATTATAAATTACCCTACACTTAGTGATTTTGTAATTAAATATATCTACACAGATACAACAACACTGACTTTTTTGTTTGGGCCCTAATTGACTGAACTAAAATGACTAATACTGCCTTTTTATTGTGTTCTAGCTCGCGGTCTCTGAAACTAGTTAGTTAGGTAGAAAAACCTAGAAGAATACAACAGTAGACTATGTGACACGATGTTTACTTGTGCTATTTACTAAAATTGTGTAGGTCGGCGTGCCGTAAAAGGCCTGCTAGTTAATACAAAATAAAAAAAAAGATCATTGAAATTATAAAAAAAAGTTCTTTAAAATCTTTTAAGCGAACTTCGCCCACGATCAATTCCCCCCCCCCCCCCTTTTCATTGCTTTTCTCCATCTGTAGATTTCGGACCGAAAACCGGTTAGGCACCAAAACTAATGATCGTTTGGAAGCTGTTCTATTTTTAGCTCCCCTGGATTGCATACCTACCGGTCTAGTGACTCGCCTGTGTCGCATATTTTAGCGAAATCTTATCTCTGGATTATTTGTTGCTATAAAGGTAAGAGATAAGCCTTGTATTTATGATATTGGCATGTAGTGTTATCTTTTCGTTTTAGTGTGCTTTTATAATATGCACAATTAACAAGAGGATATTTATACATGTACATGTCACACATGTCATCAATAACAAGGGGGGAGTGACTCGTGAAAGAAAATGGTACCCATACGTTACTACTATAAACAATCATGGCGACTGAATATCTTGTTTATAAGATTGATTTGTGAAAATTGGACCCATCATTGTCATCATATTAATATTAGGCCTACATCTTAACTCGGTTTTTAAACCAAAACATATAGGCCTAGATCTATTTATTATATTATGTCTATTCATGCTGTTGTGTTGTAAAACGTGGCTTATTATTTCACATACTTATTATTAAAATAAAAGTAAAAGTCACTGTGACTGCTGCTACTGCTAGTGCTATTATTTTACTAATACTAATACTACTAAGACTATTTCAGACTAATACTAATAGTAATAGTAATAGCCTACTATTATACTATTACTATTATATTAATATATTAATTTAAATAATTAGACCTAGGCCTAAACTTAATTAAACTTTAAAGTTTGTTTTTTATTATTAATTATTAATATTTAGGCCTAGGCCTAATAGTAATAGTAATATTTATTTTTAAAAAAGTAGTTGGCCCTATAGTAGCGCCTACAATATAATAACACTAAATTCACTAACTAAACAACTTAAAATTTAAAAGTAAAATAAAAGTAGGCCTGCCCAAGTAGCCTAAGTCCTAAGTTAAAGACAAGCCTATATACCGGTAATATATATTATTATACTAAAACTCAAGTAAGAATAACTATGACTCATATATAGCCTATTATATAGAGGCATATACATATATAATTATATAGGTTATTATATTATATTATGAACTTATGGGGCTTAACTGTCTATAACTATAATAGTAATAGGCCTAACTTATATGTGACTATAGTAGATATATAGGCTGCCCCGATATATATTATATTCTAAGCAGAATATATTTGTAGGCCTATATTATAAGCCTATAAATTAGCCTTTATTAGACTTATAGGCTAAAGTATATTGTAATTATATAGTCTTTTATGTATCGATTTCTTGACAAATTCTAAGCTAAGTGTAGGCCTAGTTAGCCTGTTTGGTAGGCCTAACACTAACAGAATTTATTTTTAATGAGCAGTTGTCAGAAATTTTTTTTTAATGGGACAAAAACAATTTAAGCCGGTCTTATAATTCTCATGGAGGATGAAGCAAAACTTTTTGCTTTAGTCATTATAGGCCTACTATTATGGTTTAATAGGGCCTGTATTACTGTATTACTGTATTACAGTATTACAGTGTATTAACAGAGACTCGAGATCTTCTGTAACACAGAATAGAGAGACAGCGTATTTATATATATGTTAACATATAAAAGCCTAAAAAATACATATAATAAAGTGGGCCCAAACAAAGATAAATTAAATGAAAAATGTTCAATTCACAATGCTTGCATATATAATTTGCTGTGTAAGGATATTTCCTTGTTACCGTAGAAGGAAAAAGCTTATCTGCATGGCGTCTATTCATCAGCATATTGTGCCTAGACTGTGGGCTCTATATGTCAGGTCTTATGTGTCAGAAAAGCTTACTCGATTTAGATTTATAGATCATAAATCTATGCCAGGAAACTTAATTCTTCCTTTTTTTTTAGAAAACCATAAAACTTTGGAAGGCAATAATTGTACATTCCTTTCAAGATTGGAAATTTTGTGTTGTGGATTTTATAGTTACACCTAAAAGATAAAAGCATATAGTCTAGTATATAACTTTTAGTGGACTTTTTCTCATAATTTATCAGTTCTGGATATCTGGTGTAGTGAGTTGCAGTTTTAATTTATCTATACAAAAATGTCAGGTAAATATATAGCGTTCACATCAAGTTTTGCTGACATATTTTATTATAATATTCAATTTAAGTATATATATGAAAAGCTTAGCCATGTAATAGATCCATATTTTCATTACTGTACTCAATCAAAAATTAAATTTTGTTAGCATTTCTTTTCCCTTCATCAAAAAAGAATCATTTATTATTAAAAAAATATTTTTCTTTTACTTTAATTTTCAAATGTATGTCAAATATTGAGATTTTGATGAAAATTTTAACAAATATCCATATATGTGTAAAGAAATGCATACAAGTTCTCATTTTACCTGAATCTCATCCAGTCATGGAGTATGGGTTGTCTATTAACAATACCCCCCCCCCCCCCCCAAAAAAAAAATAAAAAAAAATTAATAAGACATCTTAAAAATAATTATCTAAATGCAAGACCAGACTCACCAAAGCAAAGGATGCAGTAATATTCTGTAACAAGGAATAATGTTAATAAGAAAAAAATCAAGTAAGGTTTGTAGGTCACTGCCATGTACTATATTATATAGCCAGCCCCACCCCAACTTCCCTAAGTCCCTACCATAACCCAAATAATGATAGTTTATCACCTGTTTGCTTTATGTGCTTTAGTGTAGGCCTGTATAGTGACAGATCTAAGGGTTTTTGTTCATTAAAATGGCAAATGCACTATTCATTTTTCTTCCTATATACCAAAGAATGGGAAAAAAAGACAAACTATATATAATCAATATTCATGAAGTAATATTTGTAGATCTTTTACAGTAAAGCATATATATATATATATATATACATATAAAAACAGTAATTTATAAAAACATCATCTTAATATGCTTGTTAATCCTGTAGATTTTTATAGATGGAATTTGATGCCATAAAATACTTCTGATTTCCAGTAATTGATCAAATTATAAAATAACACATATTATAATGATGTTGATGGTCTTAACACATACTCTTCATCCATCACATTTCACATGTTCTGTGCTGTATGTCTGATCACAAATTGTAAAGGGAATGGCATGCACCGAATTCCAAGTGTTGCTTATAACATAACTCAGTGCCATCTAAATCTAAAAGTCATAATTTTAATGGTATCCATAAATGCATTAAAAAAAATTACATATATTATTAGTTATATTACTTTCACCATTCATATTGCATGTATATGTTGTCTTACTTTTTCCATTCAGATATTCATTATTATGTTTTCACTATAAAGATATTGTTATATTTTACTTTCATCATACAGATATTGTACTGTATGTAGTTTCATCATTACAATATTGGTAATATTATTTTGTATCTGTTAATATATTGCTTTTAAAAATACGAATCCAATCAAAACATCTATAATATATATTCATCAATATTATTATATATATAGCTGTTTCCAAGTCTATTCATCAATATTATTATATATATAGCTGTTTCCAAGTCTATTCATCAATATTATTATATATATAGCTGTTTCCAAGTTATAAAAAACGTATTTAAGTATTCCCCCCCCCCTTCCCAGAAACAGCAACACACACACACAAAATCAACAAAAAACAATTGAACAACAGACCCTGGATTTGGAAAACAGTATAAGAGAGAGAGAGACTGGTAGGGTTGGTGAAGGGGGGAGAGAGAGCATGTATTTTGGTTTCGCCACCACTGAATCATATGGCCTATGTAAATATTAGGCCTATAGACATACAGTGAACATTTAAAGTAAATACTAGGACTAAAAGTACCATCCCCTAGTATCACAAGCACAGCGGTATAATAAAGATGGGTGTGATTCGACAATAATATTTACTTTCATAAACACCATAGACTTCTGTACTCTGTACCTAGACCTATATACGCTTATATAGACATTTACCTCGGCAGCTCTAGCTGTTGTATAGACCCTTTACTGAGTTTTCTTTTAAACTAAGATGAAATGGACTTTCTCAAAGTATACGAATAAACCAATGAGCAATGGCCCTCATTACGTTATTAACAATTTGTTGTTTTAGTTTGATACTGTGACCATACTTTGAAGTTGTATTGGTCACACTCTATGCTCCCCCCAGGGGTCACATATATAATACTAAAATAGTCAGTAAATCCTTAGCCTATTCTCAAAAACGTAGGCCTAATATTCATCAGTAATGAACCTTGCATCTATTGTCTGAATTTAGGCCTATTCTTTTTTAGTTGTTGTTAAGTTGATGTATCCCTGATAAGAGGAATATTATAGAATATTATAGGAATATTATTGTGGGGGATTCCAAAAAAGCAGATTGAGAGACTCCAGAAGGTGCAAAATAATGCTGCACGCATAGTATCTCTGGTCGAGAGGTCCGCTCACATCACCCCTATACTTAGGGATCTTCACTGGCTCCCCGTGCAAAAGCGAATTGAATTTAAGCTTCTTTCCCTGGCATTCAGCTGCTTGGATGGCACTGCACCTAGCTATCTTCAAAACATTCTTACAACATATGTTCCAGCAAGAGATCTCCGTTCAAATGAAAAGTCATTACTCAGGACTCCCAGTCTTATTGGACATAGAAAGAAAACCTTTGGAGTGCGCGCCTTTGAGGCGGTGGCGCCCGTATTATGGGACAATTTGCCTATTTCACTAAGGCAAACTGAAGCAAAGTCTTTTAAAAAGAACCTAAAGTCCTATATGTTTAAGTAATCATTGTCTAATTTGTGCTCTTGTATCTATGTCATGACAGCGCACTGAGCATGCTATTATAGCATGGATAGTTGCGCTATAAAAGTGCTCATTATTATTATTATTATTATTATAGTAATCGTCTAACTAATGTAAGGTAGAGTCTTAGATCCGCATTCTTGTGACCTTATACAACTAAAATATATTTATCTCAAACTAAGGTCTTTTATTTTATTTCTTAAATATAAGACTTTTTGGTACTTTTCTCATCGTGAACATTTCACAATCGTTCATCTGGCGTACCGAAGGCTCCTGGGTTCGAATCCAAGTAAAGGCTAGGACTTGTAGGCCTACCCGGGTCTGTAAGGTGTCCCCGAGTCTACCCAACTCTGATGGGCATCCGACTGTAGTTGGTGTAAAATAAAGGCGACTGAGCATTGCACTGCCCACACAATCTCCCTAGTATGCAGCGGCCACAGAAACGGGTGAACGCTGTTTCTTGTGTCTTCTACATTTAATTAACACGGATAAAGAAATAAAAAACGTAAAACAAATCAAAGGAAGAAAACTACAAAGAATGTAATTACAAAAAGGATAACAAGTCCAGGGTCGCTAGCCTGACCGTGTGACCTCTCGCCTGTAATGACATGGTTAATTAAGGGGGAAATGACAAGAATCCATTGTTGATCTTTTTCTTAAAACAAGGGCGCTTACTCTGTGTCAATGTTGACACAAGCACCAGGAGAAGGGGGAGAAACAAATCGTTAGCTGTATTGGAAATGACTTTATTCGCCTTGAAACTACTAATGGCGACTTCGAAAGCCCACTGCTGGGACGGACAGAGCCGTGGCTAATGGGATGTTTTTTTTTTTTAAATTGGCCAACAAGTTTATAAAGCGAAAGTTGTTTTTTGAATCCGAAGTTATTCCTTAAATAAGAAGTTGTTCTTTAAAGCAGAAATTGTTCCTTCAAGCATACGTTGTTCTTTAAAATACAGGTTGTTCCTTGAAACATAAGTTGTTCCTTAAAATACAGATTTGTCCACGAAGCACAATTTGTTCCTTGATGAAAAATTTGTTCCTTGAAGCACAATTTGTTCCTTGAAGCACAATTTGTTCCTAGAAGCACAATTTGTTCCTTGAAGCACAATTTGTTCCCTGAAGCACAATTTGTTCCTTGAAGCACAATTTGTTCATTGAAGCACAATTTGTTCCTTTTAGCACAATTTGTTCCTTGGAGCACAATTTGTTCCTTGATGCACAATTTGTTCCTTGAAGCACAATTTGTTCCTTGAAGCACAATTTGTTCCTTGAAGCACAATTTGTTCCTTGAAGCACAATTTGTTCCTTGAAGCACAATTTGTTAATTGAAGCACAATTTGTTCCTTGATGCACGATTTGTTCCTTGAAGCACAATTTGTTCCTTGAAGCATAATTTGTTCCTTGAAGCACAATTTTGTTCCTTGAAGCACAATTTGTTCCTTGAAGCACAATTTGTTCCTTGAAGCACAATTTGTTCCTTGAAGCACAATTTGTTTCTTGAAGCACAATTTGTTCCTTGAAGTACAATTTGTTCTTTGAAGCACAATTTGTTCATTGAAGCACAATTTGTTCCGTGAAGCAAAATTTGTTCCTTAAAGCACAATTTGTTCCTTGAAGCACAATTTGTTCCTTGAAGCACAATTTGTTCCTTGAAGCACAATATGTTCCATGAAGTACAATTTATTCCTTGAAGTACAATTTTTTTTTTGATGCATAATGTGTTCTTTAAAGCACAAATTGTTCCTTACAATACAGGAGCTCCTCGAAGCATATAAATCTCATTTCTGAAAACGCCGCTGATTAATCAACGTGTTACAACGTCGCGGAGATCTAGTGTATCCTATAGTATGAAAGGGGAGAAAACCCATGCTGATGGATGTGTTTCCGTTTCCGCTAGATATGAGAACTGTGTCACCCTCCATAATGGATACATTTGAGATCCTGAGCGATAACACCCTTCCCTCCCCCCCCCCCCCCCACACACACTTTTTGCACTACGGCCTTGAATATTAAAAACTAAACGTTTATTACTTTAAAAAAAATACGAATCAAAATAAATGAATGCCCTAACTCTTTCACAAACTGCAACCTTGAGCAGACGATTGTGACCCACGTGCGCATGCGCATCGTTTGTTATGACGTATACCAGGAGCGACAACCTTTTGCTTCATAGCGTGCCAAACTAGGATTTTTAAATCATTCAGCGCGTCAACAGCGTGAAAGTCAAACTGCTCAACTATATTAGTTTTCTAAGACAATAAAAGCGTTTTATATTTAATAGCAAATTAACCTAATACCTTGATCTCAGCATAACTGAAATTTGCGCTAATATATTTTTTAAATATTAATAGTCCACAAGAAGTTAATCTATCAAATACAGTTAATATGAATAGATAGTAATCATACAAACTGGGTAGTTAATGCAATGTTTAAAAATGTACATATACATTATTTAGTCATATAATATTTAGATAATTTTCAACTATAAATTGTACGCTTTTTTTTCAAGAAACAAAAAAGAATCATGTTAGAAATATTAACGCAAAGAAACGGGTTAATTATCTCCCTTAAATTCTCCAAAGCTGATGCCTAGGCCTACATGCCACAACGAGTTAATTTTTTTTTTCATATAGCTAGTGTTTCTTATAAATTATTATTTCTTTATGCTCTTTTTTCAACATATAATTATATTTATACAATTAATTTACGTTGTAAATAAATATTTTCTGCATTTATAAAGTCGATTTAAGGAGTTTATTTTATTATTAAACATAAATAATGACAACGATTACATAATATAATGCTAGTATATAAGCCTGTTATATTTCTTACAATAATAAAACAAACTTAAGAGAGATGAGCATAAAAACTCTTTTGAATGTAATTAGCATGTATCAATTAATGAGCGCATTTTCCTTGAATGCTCTTCGCTAATAATGGCGAATAGTTCAATGTCTGGTAAATATTTAGTCACTTCTGAGTGGTCAAGTTTAAGTGATCTCTTGGTATGATTAAAACATTTATGATGTTCGATAAATTATGTTCACTTGTGTAAATTAAACCAAAAGCTGAAAGTAGAGCGAATGTCAGGCAGTTGACAACAGATGACTTTCCTAAGTAGCTTTCTTTCAGATTTTCCCGCAAATCGTCATATTTCGATGCCCATATTTCGGATGTTTAAAACGAAAAGCCAATATCCATCAACTATAAAAAGATCCAGATCTAAGTAGTTTGTAGTAAGATGTAACTAACAAGGCATGGTGTGGTATGGAAACATAAGTCCATGAATTTGAACGTTTTGTCTTTGTTCAGAAAACTCTGCATTGAGTGCTTCAATGTACTTCTGAAAACGCTCATTTATCTTAATTTGCCTTAAATTAGGGAAAGAATAAAATGTTTTGAAATTAATTTCACGGCAAGATCTGCCCAGTTTCATTGCAAATCCATCACAGTTGTCCAGCTCACTGAAATGTGTCGCCATGTCAATCAGAAACATCGGTTTCAACAGTTAGTTCTTCGTCGCCATGTCAATCAGAAACATCGGTTTCAACAGTTAGTTCTTCGTCGCCATGTCACTCAGAAACATCGGTTTCAACAGTTAGTTCTTCGTCGCCATGTCACTCAGAAACATCGGTTTCAACAGTTAGTTCTTCGTCGCCATGTCACTCAGAAACATCGGTTTCAACAGTTAGTTCTTCGTCGCCATGTCACTCAGAAACATCGGTTTCAACAGTTAGTTCTTCAAATTCAATACCACACTTTTTTTCCATCAAGATACACCTTAATTGCTTTCAGACAAGAAACGAATCTATCCATGACTTTACCTAGACTCCGTATCAATTTCTTCTAGAAGTGACTTGATAAACTAATATTTCTGAATTAAAACTGTCGACGTCCAGTGCGATTCTCGTGTAGTTCGCTACGTAGCACCCATTAATTATGATGACGTACGTTGTTTTGACTTACGTTTAAAAATCTTCTTGGAGGTCTCTCGCGTGCCACTGAAAATTGTTCTGCGTGCCAAGTGTGGTACGCGTGCCTTAGGTTGGCGACTCCTGCCTTATACTACCGTTGTTTTCTACCATTACCAATACAATTATTATTTTTTTTACTGCTGCAGTTGGTAAAATTTTACTCTGCAGTTTTACTCAACAAATGAACGCTCCTAACTTGATGGGGAGGGGGGTAGGGGTCGCTGGGGTCAGATCTCGAATACGTTTTACCGTGAGCTTGCGTGATTATGACTCATCGTATTGCCCGCTATCGATTAATTAACTTGTCTGAGATTAATCTTGGGATACATTTCACCGGCTTTGAACTAGTGGCAGACGGCAAATACTATCCTTCTATCTTTATTGAAGCTAATGGTGTGGATTATTTTAAGTATTGGGCCAACCAAGTACAACCTATCTATCTTATCCACTAACCTATATATATAAAAAAAATCGATTAGACTCAGAAACAGTATTCTTGATACAAAAAGCGCCCATCCATTGTTACATGCTTTCACTTATCTATAAAATTATATTACCTAAACACCGGCCTACATTTCAAGTGAGTTCCTGTTTTATCGTGTATAGGTTTGTTCTAATTATAGGTGGTTTATTCCACTTACTCGTTTATATGGATTAGTGAAGGAGAGAACATTTGCATTATATATATATGTGTGTGTATGTAAGACCATGTCTCTTTGATTCTCCATATTTATCTTTCTCTCCCCATAACTAGTTCATTTTTGTACACATAAATATTTTTACTTTGTACACATAGGCCTCAAATTCTTAACTTGAATATCATAGGCCTAAAGGCCTATACTCCTTTTATAAAGAAGATTATTGCGCCCTGTGCACATCCGTGCTCTGAGTCTAGCCTTGTATTTTTGATTAGTGTTTTAAACGGAGTTTAGTTACTGGGTTTTCCTGGTTTGTTCAGGTATCCCATTCCATGCCCCTGATTGCCACTCAGGATATCAATATATATCTGTTTTTACTCACAAGCAATGAACACATGCAACTATATATATATGTATTTTACTGTACACAGTACACACACTTTTTCACACAACACAACTATATATCTTTCTGTAGCCTACACTGTATAGACCTACTAGTGTATACACATTGGTAAACTATTTCTCTAAACTCTAAACGCATGTTTCTTCCTCATGACTGGCCATTTCCAACATGTCAATGTTTGCATCCCCTGACTCACAACCTGTTTCCTGGTGGCTTATGTTGTTCAACGCCCGACTCCCCCTCCCCTCCCCACCCCGCCTCCCCCTCCCCGCCCCAACCCTGTCACAGTACGGTCAATGAACGAACGAGATGTTACGTTCCGCGTAGCGATATACAAAACTTCTTCACGACTTCTTACCTTTGACCGATGAGTTAGGTGCACAAGATTAATGCGAAGGTTTAAGTAACGCTCGGTGCAATTTGACGGTGCAAATATCCCCATGCGCTTTATGCGATATTTTGATGCGTGTGTTGCTTCCGTCATACAATACCGGCGATTAGATGTCTAGTCTAGCATTCAAGATTATTAAAGTTCCGTCACGTGGTATAATGTAGTTCTTTTCTTAGTTTCGTTTGTTTTGAAATAATTGTCAGGTGTTGTAAGCGAGTATTGGTGGAAAGTTTTACAGAATGCTAGGGCGGAGGCACACTGGGTGGGTCAACCACTGCGCAGAGGACAGCCTTAGCAGTACACGGGGCCTGGGGCTGTTGTAATGAAGTGCAAGCTATACTACACCCTCAAGTCTCACGGACTCATCTGCATTTAACGCATTATTATTATTGCAACAAAAACAGAGTACCTAATCCTAGGTGCCATTGCAACAAAACAGAGTACCTAATCCTAGGTGCCATTGCAACAAAACAGAGTACCATATCCTAGGTGCCATTGCAACAAAACAGATTATCTAATCCTAGGTGCCATTGCAACAAAACAGAGTACCTAATCTTAGGTGCCATTGAACAAAACAGAGTACCTAATCCTAGGTGCCATTGCAACAAAACAGAGTACCATATCCTAGGTGCCATTGCAACAAAACAGATTATCTAATCCTAGGTGCCATTGCAACAAAACAGAGTACCTAATCCTAGGTGCCATTGCAACAAAACTGAGTACCTAATCCTAGGTGCCATTGGCTGTTAGATTACATTACGTATTGTAATTGTCCTTATATTTAGTGGCCTTTAGCGAACTTTGATAAATGATTCAGGAAAGTTGTGCAAGCAAAATCAACACACCAGATAATAATCACTTCTACTGAACCCGTAGCAGTCGATCCAATCTCCCATAGATCATCCCTCCCCGGCCACCTTTTCATATGCGTGGCCTGGGGCGTCTCATATGCCACCCGCAAATGTCAGTTTTCCTCTTGCTGAGGCCACTCTATGTGAGGATAGTCTAAATGTGGACTCTTTGGTTGAGGACACTTTGGGTGAGGACACTTTGGGTGAGGACGTGCTATTTGGTATGTTCACTCTGGGCAAATACGCCTTAGGGCATGAACAGGTGGGTGGCGCGGGGGAAGGGGCTCTTTGGTCTTTGCATAGACTGATCGATAAACCTAATTGTAGAACAATACATACCATATAATTAGAACAATACATACCAAAGTCTTAGAACAATACATACCATAGGCTTAGAACAATACATACCATAGACTTAGAACAATGCATACCATAGACTTAGAACAATACATACCATAGACTTAGAACAATACATACCATAGACTTAGAACAATACATACCATAGACTCAAAACAATACATACCATGGTCTTCGATCAATATATGCCACAGAAACTGGTGAAACTTCACCAGCACTATAATAAGTTTGGTCCGAAGGGTAGGCTACTTTACTTTTACATAACTAAGAATTAGTTCTCTATACTTTATGTTTAATCTCTCTATTCTGAATATCTCCGTGCGCACAAAGGTCAACGTTTCATCAGTGACATTAACCCCTGACCACATGGTGCTTGGTAAATTTGGCAAGGGTACTTTTGGAGGTCCTTCACGTGCCATTTAATACCACTCTGCGTGCCAAGTCTGGCAAGCATTTCGTTTGTTGCCAATACCTGCACTAGAGTGTCGTCCGGCCAATGCGTTCAATAAAAACAGTGGCCATTTTACGTTTGTCAATTTTATCGTTGCCAAATTTATCGTTTTGATAACTTTGCCGAAATTACCGTTGCCGAATATACCTTTGCCAAAATTTCATTGCCAAAAATACCGTTGACAGATTTACAGTGATTCGATCACACAATACCTTTACATATTTTGTCCACATACTTCCTCAAACCATGAACTACGGAGCATATTGTGCTTGACCTACCAAACGAATCGCCACCTCCCCCAGAATGGTTAGTTGTAATTAGTCATTTCCTCGACTGGTCACGTTCCAACATGAACCTGAAAAGTTTGGTCCCCCGTCCCTCCCCGGTCCCTGCTGACCATACCTTCAACCATCTCGCCCACCTGCCTCCACCTCCCCACCTCCCCATCCTCCTGCCCACCTTCACTAACTCGTCATTCAGTCATGCCCCTTGCTTGACCGTCCAGGCCCTGTTCATTGGAACGAATAGAATTGTTTGAGTGATGAGGATTATATGTTTAAGTTTCTCTTTCAGTCCAGCACAACTAAAGGAGATGTAATAACATTTGTACAATTGGACTCAATATTGAACATTTCCTATCCTGAGTTAAAACGGTAACGTTTGTTGTTGATTTTTGTCATCCCAAAGGTGTGTTTACAAATAAATAACTTAAATATTTAACAGTGTTATGTAATTGGTGTGTTGAAAAAAAAGGACATCGTTAAATATATGGCTGGCTATCTATATAAAACAAACAATATTGTAATATCAACGTCATTAAAACAAAAATTAAGGATATGCACACCAGAATATAGAATTATTGTGCATCAGCCTGAGGCCATACTATATACATGTACCATGAGATTTCACACAAATATACCTAACAAGAAATATATCAAGACTTCAGTCAGCCAGAATGCATTAGCTGACTACTAATGAGCTTTTACTTGTATGATAAATTGTGTGATAGTGTGCGTGCATTTCTTTTTTTATAAGTATATTTCTGTGCCTGAGTACAAATAATTCTTTTATATTGTTTAAAATATGTTGAAAGATAAAACATCTGTAATGAAGACCAATTTCCATTTGTTTGGATCAATAAAGAAATCTTATCTTATCAAATAAAAAAAAGTGTTAAATATTGTGGTGAATTTACAAATAAAAAATAGTTTTACAAATTTAATGTTTTAGATTTGAGAGGGTTTCACTGGTTACAATCTGTTTTGAAACAAAAACTATAGTATCTAGATCTATGTTATTATATCTAGATCTATGTTATTTTATCTAGATCTATGTTATTATATCTAGATCTATGTTATTTTATCTAGATCTATGTTATTATATCTAGATCTATGTTATTATATCTAGATCTATGTTATTATATCTAGATCTATGTTATTATATCTAGATCTATGTTATTTTATCTAGATCTATGTTATTATATCTAGATCTATGTTATTATATCTAGATCTATGTTATTATATCTAGATCTATGTTATTATATCTAGATCTATGTTATTTTATCTAGATCTATGTTATTATATCTAGATCTATGTTATTATATCTAGATCTATGTTATTATATCTAGATCTATGTTATTATATCTAGATCTATGTTATTTTATCTAGATCTATGTTATTATATCTAGATCTATGTTATTATATCTAGATCTATGTTATTATATCTAGATCTATGTTATTATATCTAGATCTATGTTATTTTATCTAGATCTATGTTATTATATCTAGATCTATGTTATTATATCTAGATCTATGTTATTTTATCTAGATCTATGTTATTTTATCTAGATCTATGTTATTATATCTAGATCTATGTTATTATATCTAGATCTATGTTATTATATCTAGATCTATGTTATTATATCTAGATCTATGTTATTTTATCTAGATCTATGTTATTATATCTAGATCTATGTTATTATATCTAGATCTATGTTATTATATCTAGATCTATGTTATTATATCTAGATCTATGTTATTTTATCTAGATCTATGTTATTATATCTAGATCTATGTTATTATATCTAGATCTATGTTATTTTATCTAGATCTATGTTATTATATCTAGATCTATGTTATTATATCTAGATCTATGTTATTTTATCTAGTTCTATGTTATTTTATCTAGATCTATGTTATTATATCTAGATCTATGTTATTATATCTAGATCTATGTTATTTTATCTAGATCTATGTTATTTTATCTAGATCTATGTTATTATATCTAGATCTATGTTATTTTATCTAGATCTATGTTATTTTATCTAGATCTATGTTATTATATCTAGATCTATGTTATTCCGTGGAGCTCGTGGAGCAGTGCTAACCACATAATTCTAACCCTATTATGTGGTGCTAAACCGAGGCCACGGCGTACAATAGGATTGTGTGGCCAGCATAACGTCCAGACTCCTTTACTTTTGCCCCAACGGAAGTCAAGTAAAAACAAAACCTGACGTATATATACGGCTTGAACCGTTTAGGTTAGGACTGTGGCATTCCAACCAGATGACATCTTTTATATACTCGTCTTGGGTGAATGAAGTTGATAGTGAAAGTAGGCCTTTTCGTGTATTGTGCAGTAAGGCGAGTCACCTACATAGCAGCAAATCCCTTCATGTTTCTACTATATCCCATTATTAGTTGTTTGTTTGTGTGTGTAATTGTTTCAAGACGCCCACATCTTGTAAACCCACTTATCCGCGATTAGTTTTTTTTTCTCTTAATTTCAATATGTGCTTAGAGTGTAGTCCGCCATTATTTTTTATGTAGGCCCTACCTTCATCCTTTTGCCACGTGACTCGGCGGTTCCTCATGTCTAGAACCGCTGACCTTTGTGGCAATTGAAAACTCAGTAAACGTTTGTGTGTTTAATAGAATGTAAATATTAACATCCGTCACCCCCCCCCCCTTTCTCCTCCTTTTTATAAATATCACACGCATCAATTCTTTCTGATTCTATATTTATCAATGTACAAAACACTCAACTATATGGATCGATCAATAGGAAGAGAGAAAGGTAGCTGACACAGGCTACATATCTTTATGGGAAACTTTTATAAAGAGGGCGCGAACAGGTTGCTAGACGGGTAGGTAGGTTCAAAGGTAGGTAAGCTAAATAGATAGACACCATGATAGATAGGTAGGCAAGAGGCAGTTAGGAAAATAGGTAGATCGATAGGTTAAATAATATAAATAGAGACAGATAGATGAGCAGATAGATAGATAGATAGATAGATAGATATATTGATAGATATATAGATTGATAGATAGATAGATAGATTGATAGATAGATAGATAGATTGATAGATAGATAGATTGATTGATTGATAGATAGATAGATAGATAGATAGATAGATAGATTGATTGATTGATAGATTGATAGATAGATAGATTGATAGGTATGTAGGTGACATATAGACTATTATAGACAGATATTATTATGTATATCTGTAGCCTACAGAGAGAGAGAATGAAGGTTAACAATTTTGCAGTCCTAAAGTTAGTATTAGTTAGAAACAGATAAACAAAGAGAAACATACATAAATAGTCAGATGCTAAGATAAATAAAGTAGTGATGGAAAAACAACAAAAGCCTTATTACTGTCCTATAAAATATTAGTTGTCACCTACAGTTTTAAGGTTGACTAGCTTGCAACCCCATTAAGAAAATCTCTCCCACATCACTATACGCGTTCATCCATTCTCTCTAACAATGAGTCATCTAGTACATATGTTAGAATCAATAATCTCAACTTAACACACACAAACAGTTACTGTGTACATAGAACACATTTCTTTCACATATATAATGGTTTCATTTACTTTTCTGCCCGTCTATTGTGACTTTTGTTGACGCTCTGTTGTTAAATTAAAGGTCCTTTTAAACTAAAACATGTTTAAGTTCTGTTTAGTACATGTGAGGTTATAAATAATTTCCCTTGGTACTGCTCCGGTTTCGCAAGTTTAATGTATTCGTACTTCTGAGTTTAAATTATTTTTATACTGATATGAAAGGAAAAGTGTTAACTGTATTTAAAGGTCGCAGTTGTGAGCTATTTACTATGAAACATTATTATTTTATTTATTATTTCCTTTGTTATTTCAGTGCTTAGCTATTTGATATGAAACATTGTTCTTTTATATATTATCTTATTGTTAGCTATTTCATTTATTTTCTTTATGCTAAATAATCTCTAAGCGATATGTCTGAGGTATGACGTGGTTGTGAGTTAAGGAAGTGACGTCAAAGAGTCTTGTTTGGTTGTCATGGGGATGAATGGCCTATTGTTGTTGCTTTATAAACCGCAAATATATTGCTCTCATTAATGTTTAATATTAAAACAATATTAAAAATAGATACATGTCCATCAATGGTTAATACATTGGTATGATTGTACATTATAGGCTACAGCAATACACTTAACTTAAGTACAACATCCATAGGTGTCAAATTCAAAAGGGGGAGGCAAAACTCAAATAACACGTGAATTTTAGGGCCTTAACTGGATGGATATATAGGCTTATATTTATTGATCAGTGGGTAATTTAAACTTTAAAAAAACAACAATAATGATATGAATTTACTCCCGCGCCAGAAATTATTGTACGCCTGGCCGGATGTGGTCCGGCGGCCTTGATTTTGACACCTATATAGAGACAATGCGATTCTTCTTCTGTCAACCAGTAGCACTAGTCTGCCGAACCATTAGTGGCATGAGATCTCTTGCAGGCAATGCCAGACAAACATATTTTTCAGTTGTTGTTTTTAGCTGTTCTGTATATTTGATATAACGTTGTGGTAATGTTAAGGTTGAGAAGGCAAATAATGCATCTCTTGAGATCAGTTAGCGTGTCACTTTCAAGTAAAAAATGGTCTACACATTTAATTGTGTAGGCTATAAAAAGGGGGGGGGGGGCGTCTTCAGTTTGGTGGGTGTTTTGGATTTATTATGTAAAGGCCCCAGTTGAGGACTGTATGTCTTGTTCTTAATCTTAACTAAACGCTACTGCATTGTTCCTGTTCGTTATGATAGACAGTTATGTAATATTGCTTAGTTGAGCATGACAAATTAACATTACACTTGTTCATCTTTCCAAGTGTATAAGGACTAATTCATGTAAATTACTTTTCTCCCCTTTGTTGTGTTTTGAGGTGTAGACCTTTTAAAAGTTGAGTACAAGCTGTATTTACATGTCAAATATCTTAACACATGGATCATCAAACTACGGCCCGAGGGGCAGATCCGGCCCTTTTTTGTGCACTATGAAATATGCGCAGTATGCGTTTGAATTCGTTAAAATATTTATTGAGGGACAGGAATCGGCTGTTAGTAAAGTCTGAGACCCCAGTTTTAAGTAATTCAGAGACCCCTTCCTTAAAACCTGCATCCATCTAATGATAAAAAAAAAGTTAAGTATGCCAGGCCTAAAGTTATCCATCTAGGTTTTTAAAACTATATTGATAACTCCAATGTGATAGCTCTGATCTTCTATTACGTTGAGTGATTTCTCTGGTGTCTTATAGTTTCATGTGATAACTGGTGTCTTATAATTTCATGTGATAACTGGTGTTTTATGACTATATATGATGACTGGTGTCTTATAACTTCATGTGATAACGGGTGTCTTATAACTTCATGTGATAACTGAACTGTTGTCCTATAACTTCATATTATAACTTTTGTCCTATAACTTCATATTATAACTTGTGTCGTATAACTTCATGTGATAACTGGTGTCTTATATCTTCATGTGATAACTGAGCTGCTGTCTTATAACTTCATATGATAACTTGTATATTATAACTTCATGTTGTTATAACTGGTGTCTTATAACTTCGTGTGATAAGTGATAACTGGTTTCTTATCACTTCATGTGATATATCTAATCCCCCTGTCACTTTATGTGGTAACACTGAAGTCTTATCTTCATATGATAACTGGTATAACTTTGATATCTAATAACTTCATGTGACAATTCTGACCTCTCATAACTTCATGTGACAATTCTGACCTCTCATAACTGCATGTGATAATACTGGAGTCTAAGTAATGATGCTGAACAACAATTTTAACCCTTATTCTTTTGTATGATTTCAGACTCAGATATGAGTAAGACAGACCAGGCATTTTCCAGGGTGGACCCTAGAAGGTCAGGGTTCTACATCTGGAGGATAGAGGTGAGTTCATCACAGTAGTTATTGTGGGAAATCAGACTATATAACAATTATGGTAATTAAGGTGAATACACCACATAAGAATATGGTCAAAGATGTAAATACATCACATAAGGATATGGTCAAAGATGTGAATACATCACATAAGGATTGGGTCAAAGATGTGAATACATCACATAAGGATTGGGTCAAAGATGTGAATACATCACATACAAATTGGGTCGTAGACGTGAATATATCATATAAGAGTTGGGTTTCAGATATGAATGCATCACAAAACATCTATGGGTAGTAAAAGAAAGAAACCTATAGTAACATTTTTTTAAAACAAATGTTAAAAATAGAAAGAGAGATTTTTAAGTGAGCTTTATAACTTTAATAACAAACAAACAAAACAAAAAAGATGTATTTCTTTCAATCTACAAACTTGTACAATAATTTTGATGTCTTTCCTGACAGAACATGCAAGTGATGCCCATTGCAAAAGAGTTTTATGGTGAATTTTTCAGAGGTGATTCTTACATAGTATTATCAGTAAGTGCTTGCGCCAGTCTGTCAGTAAATCTGTACACTTTAGGGCTTTGTCATATTTTAATTTTAATCTCTTTGTTAGGCCAATGTCTTTTGTGTGTGTTTTCATAAGAGATTGGATATTTGGAGTCCCTGGTTGGTTCGAAGCATCATTTGTTCTTCAATCATTGAAAACAAACGTAGTCTGGAATGATATTTTTTAACGAAGCCTCTACCCTACAAAACTGGTGATATTTAGAGAGTAGGTCACAAGAGTTCACTCTTGGCTGAGTAAAACAATGCTATGGGAGGTCTGTGAGAAATCTTCAGAGAGTAGGTCACTATAATATAGGTCACTTTATTCCTAGTAAGACAATAGTAGGGAAAGATATGTGAGAAATCTACTAGGCTCTGCAAGATTATGAGCTCAAGACACTATGGTATTGTCTTTTTTTTTTTAGTCATATTCAATGAATATTTTAAAATCAGATTTCATATTCAGAAAAAATGAAAGTGCTAAAGATAGCACATGGTTGACCTAGAAATGGGAACCACAGATAATTTAGTCCTTGATAAAAACACAAATACAAAATCTATGCTGTGAAAATAATTGCCATATCATTCAAAGTTTAAACAATAAATCTATCAACATGCCTCAATATAGTTTTAGCTTTTAAATTCTTCGGGCTCTGCTGAAATATTTGGGTAGTTTTAGGGGTTTCTTGGAGAGACAAAATACTATTTGGTAAACAGAGGTTCAATTATAATGGAACTAAACAACATTTTTTATTAAGCCTAGGAATGTTTATAATTAATGTGTCTTGGTTTTAATCAGTAGATTTTGTATTTCTTTAAAAAAAAAGAATTAGCCATTATCATTAGGCACTTTCGCTAGTGCCTATAATAAAGTACCAGATTGTATCAAGTTGATCATAGGGCCAGCGTTCTCAAGTTTCTGTGGCTATGGCATACTAGGGGATTGTGTGGCCAGCGCATTGGGCAACAGCCTTTATTAACTAATGTCAGGTACCCATCAGAGCTGGGTAAACTTAGGGACACCCTCCAGCCCCTGGAACCCTGAACCTTCCGTAACGCAAGCCAAACAGTCTGGCTTGACCACCATGCCATTTAGGCTATTGCCTTTACCGAAGTATTATGATTACCATTATGTATATAACTTTCTAAGAGAATGTATATATTCAAATTAATATCAGAGGTCATACAGGTCAATGTCAAGTTGTTGTTTTTGTACCAATAGGGACATCTATCAATTTTCTTAGATAAGCTTTATATATATATTTAGCAAATGTAGCTTATTATTTAATAATTACCAATATAACAGAGTTGTCACTTGTTGTATTTCAAAATTATTGGATGGCCTTGACCTTAACTTCAACTATTTTACTATGACCCCAACCTCAACCATAACTCCCTTCTCACCTTAAAATATTTTCAAACTTCTGTGTTTACACGCTAACAGCTGGCGGAGGAAGGTCAGATACCTAAAGGTGCAAATGTGCAGGTAGTTCAAAGGTCACACACAAGAATGTTTCCCCCACCTTCCCCCCATCACTGTTTTCATGTGTTTGTTTTTTAAAGTTTCAGCCTGTCAAAAAATTGTGTGTGTGTAAAATTTGTTTAGAATCTCCTAAAAGATAATTTGCTTAAAATAAGCTTACATCTCATATCTACACTAAATTGGACTAACTCCCCTACCAACAAAAAATAGGATTTTGTCCCCTACCTATCAAAAGTAATGTTTGTACAATATAAAACAACACTGCATCATTCCACAAGTAATACAATACATTATTAAATTAAATCTTTTTTTTTTTGGTATACATTTTGGGGGTTTACCTGGTGAAGTAGTTTTCTAGGCAGAGTGTGATACAAATTTGAAATTATATCCTTAACTTAAAAGCCTATAGCACTATATAATATATATCTACACATAAGGTATATATAATTAATAGCAATTTGTGCAATAGTTTTATTCATAAGCATTGTTTGTGTGTCACTGTGTTATTCATTGTCATTTAAATTAGTGCCAATGTGTCATTTATTATTTCAATGTATGCCTTTGTGTCATTCATCACCATAATGCCACCCTGTCAGTAATTTTCATCCCAATATTTGTGCCACTGCAGGTGATTTAACATGTCACCTCACATTTAGTCTTTCACTCCTCACCCTTTTGAACACTGGCCATTATATTTTATATAGCTACTTATCACTGTTGTTGGTCATTCACCAACAATCCTCTGTTGTCACTGGTCAGTCACCAACTGTCCTCTGTTGTCATTGGTCAGTTACAAACAGTCCTCTGTTGTCACTGGTCATTCACCAACAATCCTCTGTTGTCATTGGTCAGTCACCAACTGTCCTCATTGTCATTGGCCAGTGACCAATAGTCCTCTGTTGTCACTGGTCAGTCACCATCAGTCCTCTGTTGTCACTGGTCAGTCACCAACTGTCCTCTGTTATCATTTGTCAGTCACCAACAGTTATCTGTTGTCATTGGTCAGTCACAAACAGTCCTCTGTTGTCATTGGTCAGTCACCAACAGTCCCCTTTTGTCATTGGCTAATCTCCGACAGTCCCCCATTGTCATTGGTCACTCACCAACAGTCCCCTGTTGTCATTGGCCAGTGACCAATAGTCCTCTGTTGTCATTGGTTAGTCACCAACAGTCCTCTGTTGTCACTGGTCAGTCACCAACAGTCCTCTGTTGTCACTGGTCAGTCACCAACTGTCCTCATTGTCATTGGTCAGTGACCAATAGACCTCTGTTGTCACTGGTCAGTCACCAACAATCCTCTGTTGTCATTGGTCAGTCACCAACAGTCATCTGTTGTCACTGGTCATTCACCAACAATCCTCTGTTGTCATTGGTCAGTCACCAACTGTCCTCATCGTCATTGGCCAGTGACCAATAGTCCTCTGTTGTCACTGGTCAGTCGCCAACAGTCCTCTGTTGTCACTGGTCAGTCACCAACTGTCCTCTGTTGTCATTGGTCAGTTACAAACAGTCCTCTGTTGTCACTGGTCATTCACCAACAATCCTCTGTTGTCATTGGTCAGTCACCAACTGTCCTCATTGTCATTGGCCAGTGACCAATAGTCCTCTGTTGTCACTGGTCAGTCACCATCAGTCCTCTGTTGTCACTGGTCAGTCACCAACTGTCCTCTGTTATCATTTGTCAGTCACCAACAGTTATCTGTTGTCATTGGTCAGTCACAAACAGTCCTCTGTTGTCATTGGTCAGTCACCAACAGTCCCCTTTTGTCATTGGCTAATCTCCGACAGTCCCCCATTGTCATTGGTCACTCACCAACAGTCCCCTGTTGTCATTGGCCAGTGACCAATAGTCCTCTGTTGTCACTGGTCAGTCACCAACAGTCTTCTGTTGTCACTGGTCAGTCACCAACTGTCCTCTGTTGTCATTGGTCAGTCACAAACAGTCCTCTGTTGTCATTGGTCAGTCACCAACAGTCCCCTTTTGTCATTGGCCAATCTCCGACAGTCCCCCATTGTCATTGGTCACTCACCAACAGTCCCCTGTTTTCATTGGTCAGTCACCAACAGTCCCCTGTTGTCATTGGTCAGTCACCAACAGTCCCCTGTTGTCATGGATCAGTCACCAACAGTCCCCTGTTGTCATTGGTCAGTCACCAACAGTCCCCTGTTGTCATTGGTCACTCACCAACAGTTTCCTCAACTAGCATGAAGATTTAGTATCCCTCTGCATTCATAATTAGTTGTAGTTCAACCTTGTCCATTATGTAACAAATATTTAATTTGTATGTACATTGCTACTTGCATATAATTGGATTCCAATTTTATAAGAGAATTGTAATATATTTTGAATAGCTTACAACGCATACATATCACACTTTTATAGACTTCATTAGCTTTGGGGATTCATCAAAATTTTAAAAGTTTTTTGTACACTTTTTTTTTCACTGGTTTAAAAAATGAAATGTGCTAATTTGCAGAAAAAAAAATATTTAAATAGGGATAAATTACGTTATCATGACTTCTTTAGCCAAAGAACATGTCTTGTTACTAACATTTTGGATACTTCACTACAGATCAGGGAGATCAAAGGAGGTCCTCTGGACAGTCATGTCCACTTCTGGCTAGGAAATGACACCTCCCAGGTGAGTCTAACAAAATTCTTAGCAGAGATACATCATTCTGTGTGTCACATGACACGCATGTCTTACAACCTCACATGAAAGAAAAACCTCATTAGGATTTGGGGGTTTAAAGTTACAGTGTTAAACAAACTGCACTTTAGGTTTTTAGAGGTTCCTAATTGATAAATCTTGTCAATGCCATTTGTTTTATCAGGATGAGGCTGGGGTTGCTGCCTACAAGTCTGTGGAACTGGATGACCTTCTTGGTGGCTCCCCAGTACAGCATCGTGAGGTTGAAGGTCATGAGTCTCAGCGTTTTTTAAGTTACTTCCCTTCCGGAATAAAGTAAGTAAATCTTTTTCAATTTCATCTCAGTGAGTTAAGGCTACTAATAATTTAAAAAAAAATATTTAAAGACAGTTGTATTGTTTTAAAATAATGTATACATTTCTTCTAAATATTTATTTTCACATTAAATGAATGAATTTTAGAATACCACAACAAAGAAGTTTATAAACAATTTCCCTAACCCTTGATAAAAATTTTGAAATATGCTTATGTTTATATTTAATCTATAAAAAAAAGTTATATATTTAACAATTAAGTTTTACATTTGATATATGTATACAGGTTAGGTTCTTTACCTCCCTGCGAATAGCGAAAAACCGCGAATATTGGATGCAGTTTTAAAATGCCTATGTTTGACATTATATACGGTACTAAATGCTTGCCAAACTCTTTCTAATCATACTTTTACTAATAAATACAATAATAATGTAAAAACATTGCATGCAGTTATGTATTTCACTAATGTAGTAATGATAATGTAAACACATTTTCATTTTGCACTGCAACAATCCTTTATTTTAATCAAAATACTGAGCATACGATGCGATGGGGTTAAGAGCCAAACACGCGAATATGTGGGGATGCCGATGGGGAGCCACAAATAGGTGAGGGTATACTGTATTAAAAATATATTGTCACATATTTGTAGTTCCAAATATTGGAACACACATTACTTATTCCCTCTCTCTCTCTCGTTACGCAAGTTTTGTGGGCGGGGCCTAAGTTTTCCATTTCCTTGACTTTTCGTAACGAAGGCGAAAGATTCTTAGTAATCTTAGGATTCCACGTTTATACCGACCTCAAATTCTCGGAATGGCTAGGAATAGTTTATTGTTTCTTGTACAGGGGAGTTCCTATCATTTTTATTATGAGTTTTGTAATGATACCATTGTTTTCACCCCTCCTAGTAATAGGTCTGTTCCCCGCACTACTACGCAAGTATTTAATGATTCGCGTTGTCTTTTAAAGCAGTCAGTTTCTGCAGAGTTTTTGCAGAGAGTTAGTTTTGTAGATACTTTTCTTTGAACTTGTTATGGACGCTTGTGTTGGCACTATTCTATTATTGTTGTAAATACTACATCTATTGTATATACTTTACCACCTGCATTAAATTATCAACAACATTTACTCTGAAGCTTCCTCGTCAAGTTACTATTCTATTTTTTGTTTCATTGTTTACAATACGATAATATATTTATTTACAACTACAACGTCCAGGAAAGGAACTGTTAGAACGCAAATCCTGAGTTTGTTCCCAGGACCATAAGGAGAGTTTGTGTAATACTGAAATATAAATAATAATAACCAAAGTCTACCCTAGGACTAACGAGAATTATCAACGATATGTACACGGCTCTGACCACAAGGGGATTGTGGACGTAACAATATATATCGTCATGCACATTTACAATACTCTAAAGTTACCCTTATTTGTAGAGTCAATATGACTCCTATTATTGAAACCCTAAAAAATAAAATGTTTAGTTTATATTAAGTTTTAAAAATGTTTTTCACACTTCCTTAAAGTTTGTTTGCAACATTGTCCAAGGTAGATATTTATTTTTGGCAGAATTAAATCTGGAGGTGCTAAATCTGGTTTCAACCATGTTGATAAGGGAGTTTTCCAGCCAAGACTAATTCATGTCAAGGGCAAGAGAAACCCCAGATTTTCTGAGGTAAATAAATAAAATAAAAAAATAATGATTCTTGTGTAGCGCATAGCATATCCCGTTGAGGACAGTTCTATGTGCTGTTGACAGTTACAGACAGAGTACAGACAACAAAGAACAGACAAAAATGTTTTTATGTACAGGTGAAGTTAAAGGTACTTTGAATAATACTATTTTCTGAGGTACTTTTAATTAGAAATCTCTGCTCATTTTCTGAGATATATCAGGTCTTATAAAAAATTAAAAAAAATAATACATTTATCTATAAATGTGAAAGCTAGCATAGGGCAAGGCTTGTCTTGTAAATAATTGTAAGACCTTAATAGCCATTAATTGTTATTTCTGCCTGTGTGTCCTAAAAATTTCTGTCTGGGTTCATACAAATATGTAGGGTTACATTTTAGAAGAATTAGCTGAAGTAGTTACATCAGTCAAACTGAGTAAACTATATTAGATTTTATGGATCAATTTTACCTTAAATATACAAGGTTTGTAGATTTTTAGTTTAAATTTTGTTATAAATTAGACGACAGAAAAATATAAAACTTCATATAAAGATTTTAAAAATAAAGAAAATGTAAAGATGAGAGAGACAAACAGAATGGAAAGGAGTACAAATATTTCTAGATATTCTTTTGTTACACCTTTTTTGAAATAGTCTAGTTACAAAAGTAAACATGCATAGATTATTGCACAACTATCATAGGCAGGGTGATCAACACAGTATATGTTTTGTGTTTTTATAGCCAGTTTTTTAAATTATCCTTTAACTATTGTTCCATTAGTCAGTTTGTTAGTAGGCCTTCATAAATATACATAAATATCCTTTTTGGAAATAATTGTTTGCAAAATTCCTAAAGCATTTAACATTGTTTTGAAATTGTTCTTAGAAAGACATCATTTTGGTTAGGAAAGTTTGGACAATGCTTTAGGAAAATGTGTTAAGTTTGCTAAAAAAGTACAAAGAATTGTGAAAAATATTTACATGTAAAAATCTAGAGTTTTTTGTCAATAAAACTAAGGTCTGCATTAAAATTGTCCTATCATGTTCCTATAGGTACTTAAAAACATCCACAAACTTTTTTGTTCATATATGCATTGCCTAAATACATTATCAGACATGAAGATATTTCACACATAGGCCAATCAATATAATATATTAGTTTGTGAATTTTGTATAAAGTTTGTGAAAGGTTTGTAACTTTCACAATAACTTTTTTTTGGAAGACTCCTGTTAGAATTTATAAAAATAGTTTTGTGCCAAAAAGAATATTGTATAAAAGTTTTAATATCAAACTCACTATATTATATATTGTTGATTAAACTTCAGGTATTAATTAGTCAAAGTACTTTTCATTATGCAGATAACTTATACTTCTTTTGATTCCAGTGTCCTGAGATTGACTGGGAACTCATGAATCATGGAGACTGTTACATTCTCGATGTCGGTAGCATTATTTTCCCATGGATGGGAGTCAACTGCAACAGGACGGAGAAAATGAAAGTGAGATCTAAATCTGTGCTATAAATAATATGCTGTTTCTTTTTTAAAAGAAATCCAAAATGTACGTGTGCATATGCATACACTGAACGAGTTTTACCCGTATTGCTTACCCTGTTCTTTACCCAATTTTTCCAGACAGTTGAACATTGCAGCAAGTTGAGAGATGAGAGAGGTGGAAAGGCTAACATAGTTTTTGTGGATGATGGCCAGGAGGATAAACTGGACAGTGAATCCAAACAAGTAAAGCCGCTTAGCAAACATTTTTGTTTATTATTTAAACTACATCCATTTCCTTGCAAAATGCCTCTCATAAAACGTTGTAGGCCTTCTGAATACAAAAACTTCTAACATTTAAATCTAAATTATTGATTTTTTCATTGATCTAAACAAATATTTGATGGGATTTTATACTAAATAATGTATAACACAAAAAACACAAAACCTGCTTTGTACGCACAGTTATTCAAAATTCTTTATTAGGAAATGTATTTAGTTGTTAGACTTTATTTGATCAAGACTAGACTCAAGCCATGGATAAGCATGGGATTAGAACCTGGTTTGTCCAATTGACAGCCATAGTCTATACTAGAATATACATCATCTGTATGGGACCCATGAAGTAAATAAAGCAAACATTAAAAAATTAGAACAAATTCAGAAAAGAGTTGCAAGGTTCATTACTAGCAAATATTCACAACTGACAGAGTAACACCAAAAGTCAAATAACTAAACCTAGAAACACTAGAGGACAGAAGGGCAAATAATAAAGTTGTAATATTAAATAATACAAGGCATTCAACTATAATTTAGAAATACAACACAACAATAATATATTACAATGTAAGGCCAAAACTTTTTTTTATTCCATATGCAAGAAGCACTCATAAGTACTCTTTCTTCCCAAGTGACATCTAGGCATGGAATGGGTAGCATGAACAAACCAGAAAAAACAGTAACTTAACATCATTTAAAACATTAATCAAAATGCAAGAATAGACTTGAACCATGGATAATCATAGGATGCAATAAATGTCTACTTTTCTGTAATGTAAGATTAAGAGTACAAGACCTCCAACTAGCCATTTTAGATCCAACAAAAAAACTTCATAAATATCATAATAACCCATTTACTATTTCAATTGTCTTAGAGATACAGTCCAGTTTTTTGAAACTGCTAAATGAGGAGAAAAGCAATGTTTTGTTCTGATTGTTCCTTTCAGCTGTTTGATAAATATTTAAACATCAAAGAAAGACATAAAGTAAAGTCAGCTAATGAAGGAGGTGAAGATGAAGTCAGTGAGAGACAATTATCTGCCAACATCAAGCTCTTTTCGTAAGTTTTTTCAAAGTTTTTTATTTCTTTTGATTAAGTTACATTTCTAGAGCATGTGTCCAATGAAGACATATTTCGCTAAGTTTTGGTCGAAAGTTTTATTTTGTTTCCCCTACTGAGGGGAGAAAGAGGAGACAGTTGTACTTATGTTAGGCAATTGTAAAGTAAAGTACCCTTCGGACCAAATTGATCATAGGGCTGGTGAAGCAGCATTCACCAGTTTCTGTGGCCATGGCATACTAGGGGATGTGTGGCCAGCTCAATGCCCAGTTGCCTTTACTTTACCCCAACTAATGTCAGGTACCCATCAAAGTTGGGTAGACTCAGGGACACCCTCAAGTCCTGGGATAAATACCTAGCCTACACTAGGATTCGAACCCAGGATCTTCTGATCGCCAGTCGAATGCGCTTCCGCTCGGCTACCATGCCCCATTTTATGCAATAGTAGCTTGACAATTTTATACAGGACATTCAGACGGAACCCACATTCCAAGCAGGGCCTCAGAGTTTTAAAGGATGACTAATCACAATTTTTAGTTTAATAGGAATTGCAGTCTAGTGTGGTGAGTCAGATCTTTAAAGGCTAAAACATACTATGGGATTATGTGGTCATTCCCCTTTATTTTTTAATAAATACGTAGATCTTTATAAAATTTCTATAAATCAGAGCCACAACTGCAGTCCTGCTAAAACATAAATAATGTTGATGACCAGAATTCGAACCTAAGAACTTTGGAATATCCGATCATTCTCTACTTTTAGACCACTGTACCCATTTCGTTGATTTCTTCATTCACCATTATTCACTTTCTTTATCTGTCCTGTCCAGGTGTCGAGAAGAAGAAGGCACACTAAGAATACAGGAAGTCAAGCCAGGTCCTCTGTATAGAAAAGATTTAGTCACAGATGTAAGTTTTCATCTATATTATGCATAACAGGGGGAGTCAAACTCAATCGCACAGGGGCCAAAACTCTTAATGAACACTTCAGGCTAAGGGGCCAAACTAAATAAACATGCATTGAGCAGTAGAAGACTACACTATTTGTAAACTACAATATGATCTAATAGTCTAGAGCTAAAATAAAAAGCTCTCTCTTTCTCTCTGTATAAAAGTTTGGAGATTTAAAGATATTCTTGCCACAAATTTTCTTATTGTCATGATATAAGTGTATGGCAGGCCATATATTGCTCACAGGCCTTGAGCTTGACACCAATGATATATAACAAAATATAAATAAAATTAATGTCCGTTTAGAAATGACCAGAACCTATTAAAGCCGGCTGGTTCTGCGGTTAGTTCACCGGACTGTCAACCGAAAACCAACTGACATGTTGCGGGTTCTATCCCTGCCATTGACCAATCCCTGCCGCCCTGCAGGAGTTTTGGGCCAAGTGGACGTATTAATCTTCTATCTAGAAGAAACGTCTGTAAACTTATACGAAAGCATAATCTAAATAAAACCCTACAAAATATTTTAATTAGCTAGTATTCTATATGTATAGTTTAAAGTATTATACAACACATTTTGTGAAAACAAACCTGCAACAATAATTTGTTATTAAAAATCACATGTATTAAAAGAAATATATTTCTCTTGGTCTAGTTTAGTTTTAAATATTTCACTTGGTCTAGTTTAGTTTGAAATATTTCCAAGCTCCATCTATCTTTCTTGTTTATGTTAAAGTTTTGTCTTTGTCTATAGCCCAGTCAGAAATATAGCAAGGTATGTGTCGACTGATTCACCCATATCAATTATACAGAACTACATATTGAGTGAATCATGCATATCAATACACATATATATTTGTTTTGTCAATTTAACTATAGGCCTACTATATAATTATAGACTTACTATATGACTATAGACTTACTATATGACTTTAGACTTACTATATAACTATAGACTTACTATATAACTATAGCCAGAAATAATAAAAGTTGTATGTAACGTTGAAATACTTTAAAAAAGTATTTGCTAGCTAGAGCCTTATTTTTCTTGTTTAAAACAAGGCTTAAACAACAACAAAAATATTTCTTTAAGATAAGAGTTCAATAAAAAGTATTAGTCTTCACAAAGTGACTCTAAAAATAGTTTTCAATGAATTGATTGAATGCTCTATTTCATTGGTCACAGCTGGAGGAAAATTGCATGATGGGATCTTTTGTGTCAGTTAGAGATTTTTTAGGAACATTTCATCATTTTATTAAATTCAATTTCATTTTTTCACTTTTTTAGTTTTCTGTATTATGTTTTTATTTGCTAAGCAAGGTCTAAGTGATCAACAGTGGAATATAAATACACCTACTGATTCAATTTTAAAACGTATAACTTCAAATTTGAAAGGACATAAAATATAATGCCCAGGAATAGTTTCAAAATACAAGGACAGCATGATCTGTTTGTTGAAAATTATATTTCTTTCTGTCATTCTCAACCCTCAAAGTGGTAGTTATTTCACTGATTAGTCAATCATGATAGGTAGCAAAGACCAAATAAAACTAGTTTAAGAAATACATAATGTAATATCAGCCATCCCTCATTAGAGAATGATTATTACGTAGGATGCAATAATCTTTCTTATAGAACAATTTTCTTTAATATATAAGATAAATCTCATTGCCTAAAATTTCGGCCATTGAGAGAGATACACAAATCAGATAAAGCTCAGATAAACATAAAGACAAAAACACTTTTCTTGTCCCTTAACCGAGAACAAATCACATTGGGGCATGGAACGGGTTACCTGAATAAACCAGGAAAACCAGTAACATCATTAAAAACATTAATAAAAATGCAAGACTAGACTCAGACCATGGATGAGCGTTGGCCACAATAATCTTCTTTATAGAAGGAGCGTCTGTAATGTATAAGATAAGATAATATAACTAGTTAAAGTGAAACATAATATAATATCAGACATTCTTCATTAGAAAATGATGGAGTAGAATCAATGATGGACCATAGTAAGAATCTCAACTGTTACCTAGAGTAGCAGCTACCCCTTTGGTACTTCACTGTTAATTCTTAGGGCAACAATATATTGGAGTTGCCTTCTCCTAAAGGAGCCACCACTTGCCCATCTTCACTTCTTCTCCTGTTTTTAGGAAATGGACTTAATAATGACCAAATCAATTATGATATAGGCATAGGCGTATAAACTATGCATGTGACCTCATCAGGATGGGAAAAATACTTTATGACTCTTACCAACTTGAATAAAAAAAAATTGTAAATGCTAGTAGCTTAAAGTGTGCAAGAAAATCAATTTTAGCATATAATATGTATCATACTAAATGAATACAAAATATAATATACATATATAATTTTATATTCAATATATGCAACCTGACATGTATTCCATCACATAGTGGTGCCAACTTTAAAATATATGACTGCTTTCTCTGTACAGCCTTTCATTGACATGTTATATTAAAATCAATTTTCTGTGCATGGCTCATATACTGATATACTATACTGTTCTCACTCTCCTTCAAACAAAATGTGTAGATAATACTATTTATCATTGTGTATTATTGAATGTTCAATATTAATGCTATTCGCTCATCTAATAGACTTGTGCTTCAAAGAACCAGATTTTATTTTTAAAACTATGTTCACAAAAGAAAAAGGTTACGTGACATTCACATTTTAAAATCACATTCACCTTTCAATTATCATTTCTGAATTGAAACACCACATTGTAGTTATTCTTATAATGTTGAACCAAGAAATTGGTGTGACATGTCACATTTGTTGATGGCTGGCTGAGAGGATTAATGATTATCTTTGATTAAGCTATGTATGCAGCATTTTAAATATTATACAAATATGCATGACAGTATAATAATGCTGGCTTATGAATTAATAGCTCATATTGAAAAACAATTTTTTGCTTAATTTTCAGAGTATTGAAAAAAATTAAAATACCCAGTAGATTTCTTAATCATAATTTAATCTTTCTATTTTATGTATAAATAATTAAAAAATATCTTTTTATTATAATGTAATCTACTTTTTTATGTACACATTTTTTTTAAAGTCTGAAATCATACATGCCGCATAAATTAATTTCTTGTTTTAATATTTTAGAAAATTATTATTTTTGCATTTTTAACCATGAAAGAAATTGGTATCATAACTTATAAATATTTTTTTGAAATTTCAAGTAAAGAAAGTACTATAATTGCTTAAAAAAACACACTTTTAAACTTTACCAGAACCAAGTTGTAAATTCAATGTTGATTCAGAGGACTAAAAGTAAATTGCAACTAGGCTCACAAGCAACATTAAAAAATGTGCATTCATTGTCAGGTATATGTTGTAAGTTGGGCAAAGTAGGGTTTGATGGGCAGTGTAAAATCACCACAATCTCATAGAGTATTTACGTCATTGTACTGTCCTCGAGTTATCAGACAAAGTCATACTGTGTTGTTGTTTATTTTTAAAGCTTTAGGTAATGTTGTTGTTTGTCTTTCTTCCTTTTTGCTAAGGACTCTTTCATCATTGACAATGGTCCTTCTGGTTCCTGGCTTTGGATAGGGAAGAAAGCTTCCCCCAAGGAGAAGAAAGAAGCAATGAGAAATGCTGTGGTAAGTTTCATGCTTTTGTTTTAGGGTTACTTTTTTATTTATTCACTCTGACAGTTTTGAACAGCCAGGGACAGTGTACAACATTATTCATTAAAAGAAATAATTTATTGTGTGATTTTATTTGTCATGTCCTAAAACATTTCCGTTTCCAACCTGTTGTTTGGCTATGTGTTGCACATCCTCCCAAGTGATAATTTTACAGTTGAATGCCCCGAGTACTAGATATAATTGTCCACTAGGGGATTGTGTTTAATAACAATTACCATCCACAAAAAAACCTCTGTAATTGTTTGGTATTAGATCTATATATTTAAACAAATATGTTAAAAATTTAACTACTACTAGATTTTCTATGCAACTGTAGTGATATGTACAAGCTTATTACGGGAAGAGTTCATTTATTTTAAATTCTATAGAATACAATTTAGAAACTATTTTTTTTATAAAGAAATCTAAATATTTCATTTAATACTATAAAGCTTAAGAAGATATAGCCAATTTTGTCATTTAAATCTGTCTTCGTATACAAAAGAACAGTAATCCTAATGCATTTTCTATGTTTTTTATAAAGAATCAAGTTTTTATACTATTTTTTTTTAGGGTTTTCTCAATGAAAAATGTTTTGATAATATGTTTTCTAGGGTTTTCTGAAAAAGAAAGGTTATCCATCAGACACCAAGGTGACTAGAGTAGTGGAAGGGGCAGAGCCAGCAGACTTTAAATGTCTCTTTAAAGACTGGCCTCAACCACCGCCACCAGGGAAAGTCTACACAAGGAGTAGAATAGGTAATACTTTCATTTGTTTATATGCTATAGTAGAATAGGTAATACTTTCATTTGGTCATAAACTATAGTAGAATAGGTAATACTTTCATTTGTTTATATGCTATAGTAGAATAGGTAATACTTTCATTTGGTCGTATACTATAGTAGAATAGGTAATACTTTCATTTGGTCATATACTATAGTAGAATAGGTAATACTTTCATTTGGTCATATACTATAGTAGAATAGGTAATACTTTCATTTGGTCATATACTATAGTAGAATAGGTAATACTTTCATTTGGTCGTATACTATAGTAGAATAGGTAATACTTTCATTTGGTCGTATACTATAGTAGAATAGGTAATACTTTCATTTGGTCATAAACTATAGTAGAATAGGTAATACTTTCATTTGGTCATATACTACAGAAGAATAGGTAATACTTTGATTTGGTCATATGCTATAGTAGAATAGGTAATCCTTTGATTTGGTCATATACTATAGTAGAATAGGTAATACTTTCATTTGTTCATATGCTATAGTAGAATAGGTAATCCTTTGATTTGGTCATATACTATAGTAGAATAGGTAATACTTTCATTTGTTCATATGCTATAGTAGAATAGGTAATACTTTCATTCCCTCATACTATAGAGCAGTCAGTTGTGAACTCAAAGCCCCCATGTTTGAATCCATGTCAGGTTTCATCACCAACTGTGGTGATAACTTAGAAACACAAGATAAAAGCACTTTTAATTTGATCCTTGTGCTAGGACAACTATTTATAGATTCTCTTTACTGGCATCTGGCATGGTGTCATTGAACAACTTTACTGGCATCTGGCATGGTGTCATTGAACAACTTTACTTGCATCTGGCATGGTGTCATTGAACAACTTTACTGGCATCCGGCATGGTGACATTGAACAACTTACTGGCATCTGGCATGGTGTCATTGAACAACTTTACTGGCAGGCATGGTGTCATTGAACAACTTTACTGGCATCTGGCATGGTGTCATCGACAACTTTACTGGCATCTGGCATGGTGTCATTGAACAATTTTTGCTGGCATCTGGCATGGTGTCATTGAACAACTTTACTGGCATCTGGCATGGTGACATTGAACAACTTTACTGGCATCTGGCAATGGTGTCATTGAACAACTTTACTGGCATCTGGCATGGTGTCATTGAACAACTTTACTGGCATCTGGCATGGTGTCATTGAACAACTTTACTGGCATCTGGCATGGTGTCATTGAACAACTTTACTGGCATCTGGCATAGTGTCATTGAACAACAACCGAAACACATTTAAAACCCACTATACCAAAATATGATTAGTCTGAAAGCACAACACAAAGTATTGGATACACTATTCATCTGTATTAGAAATAGTGAGTGTTGCATAGAAGTTACACAATTCTTACTGTTTGAATAATTTATTACTGATATATCTATGCAACTTTATTTATTTGATTGCAGCTAGAACAGTGCAAACCAAATTTGATGCCACAACTTTACACTCTAACCCTGCCTTAGCTGCAGAGACACAGATGGTGGATGATGGGACTGGAAAAGTGGAGGTAACCATTTTAAAGTGTTAACATTTTCTGTTAGAGTTACTTCTCTTGTTTTTTTTTAAAATTGTTTTTTATATATGCTTCGTTTAGAAAGACTTTATCTTTGCATCTTGTAAATGAGACATCTTATGCTGCAGACTTCATGATAATCACAGCTCAATGAATTGATAACTTCATGACTTCAACACATGATTCTTTATATTAACTTCATAACACATAATAACTTAATAGATAAATGAGAAATGTATCATCTGACTAAAATAAAACAAAATCTCCCATTAGCCCATAAACTCCAGGTAGACTAAAACCTATAAATTGCCAGTATCTGACAGCTCTACAACTGGAAGTCTATTTATACTTACCAGTCTCCCTTGTTTCCATTTGTTACATCTCCTACATGTATCAGATCCGCACTACTGTCTATTTACAGACAACTCCTTGTCAGTCACTATTTACACCAAGAACCGAACTGGCCAACAGTTGTAGATAGCTCATAAATACATGACAATACACATATACCCAGTTGTCTATTTTTTGTCACTTTTAAATCTTTGTCAGGTTTTAATGAAAATATATCTTATTGTAAATTGTTATAGTAATACTAAAGTTGTATGTAAATATATCTCATTGTAAATGTTATAGTAATACTAAAGTTGTATGTAAATATATCTCATTGTAAATTGTTCTAGTAATACTAAAATTGTATGTAAATATATCTCATTGTAAATGTTATAGTAATACTAAAGTTGTATGTTGAATCCTTAGGTATGGAGAATTGAAGACTTCAAGATGGTTCCTCTAGAACAGGTTCACTATGGAGAGTTCTATGGTGGAGATTGTTATGTCATTCTCTATACATACAATGTGCAGGGAAGAGAAGCCTACATGATTTATTATTGGCTGGTAGGTTCTATATATCTATGTGATTTAGTATTGGCTGGTAGGTCCTATATATCTATGTGATTTAGTATTGGCTGGTAGGTCCTATATATCTATGTGATTTAGTATTGGCTGGTAGGTCCTATATATCTCTTGATTGGCTGGTAGGTCCTATATATCTCTTCATTGGCTGGTAGGTCCTATATATCTCTTGATTGGCTGGTAGGTCCTATATATCTCTTCATTGGCTGGTAGGTCCTATATATCTCTTCATTGGCTGGTAGGTCCTATATATCTCTTCATTGGCTGGTAGGTCCTATATATCTCTTCATTGGCTGGTAGGTCCTATATATCTCTTCATTGGCTGGTAGGTCCTATATATCTCTTCATTGGCTGGTAGGTCCTATATATCTCTTCATTGGCTGGTAGGTCCTATATATCTCTTCATTGGCTGGTAGGTCCTATATATCTCTTCATTGGCTGGTAGGTCCTATATATCTCTTCATTGGCTGGTAGGTCCTATATATCTCTTCATTGGCTGGTAGGTCCTATATATCTCTTCATTGGCTGGTAGGTCCTATATATCTCTTCATTGGCTGGTAGGTCCTATATATCTCTTCATTGGCTGGTAGGTCCTATATATCTCTTCATTGGCTGGTAGGTCCTATATATCTCTTCATTGGCTGGTAGGTCCTATATATCTCTTCATTGGCTGGTAGGTCCTATATATCTCTTCATTGGCTGGTAGGTCCTATATATCTCTTCATTGGCTGGTAGGTCCTATATATCTCTTCATTGGCTGGTAGGTCCTATATATCTCTTCATTGGCTGGTAGGTCCTATATATCTCTTCATTGGCTGGTAGGTCCTATATATCTCTTCATTGGCTGGTAGGTCCTATATATCTCTTCATTGGCTGGTAGGTCCTATATATCTCTTCATTGGCTGGTAGGTCCTATATATCTCTTCATTGGCTGGTAGGTCCTATATATCTCTTCATTGGCTGGTAGGTCCTATATATCTCTTCATTGGCTGGTAGGTCCTATATATCTCTTCATTGGCTGGTAGGTCCTATATATCTCTTCATTAGCTGGTAGGTCCTATATATCTCTTCATTGGCTGGTAGGTCCTATATATCTCTTCATTGGCTGGTAGGTCCTATATATCTCTTCATTGGCTGGTAGGTCCTATATATCTCTTCATTGGCTGGTAGGTCCTATATATCTCTTCATTGGCTGGTAGGTCCTATATATCTCTTCATTGGCTGGTAGGTACTATATATCTCTTCATTGGCTGGTAGGTACTATATATCTCTGTACTGTAAGCTTCAAAGTATTGATGTGTGGATCTCTCTTATAGCTCTTGCAAACTTTTTATAAGCAAGGAATGTTTTTACTAACCTATGAAATATAACCCTGATTTTACTAAAGTAACAAACATCTGACTTACTGACATAATCCCTAGGGTCCCGATTGGAGAAAAAGGCTGTAATTACACCTCTCCATTTGTCTCGATCTTGTGGCAGCTACCATCAGTTGGGAACTTGTCAGACTAGCAGCATTTGCCTCATTTTCAGCTGACCTTCTCCAGGTCTACTTTTGTCTGTTCATTTTTGTCTTCCCCTTGGGGTTCCAGTCTAGTGCCCGTCCAGTCTAGTGCCCGTCCAGTCTAGTGCCCGTCCAGTCTAGTGCCCGTCCAGTCTAGTGCCCGTCGGGTCTTCTCAGGGTGTGCCCTATCCATCCCCACTTTTGTCTTCCAATCTCTTTTCCAATTAGCTTTTGCCTGTATAGATCCCTCAGCTGGTCACTTGATACCTTCATCTGGCTATCTAATATTGAGTATATATCTGTGGTATCTATTTATACAAGTCTGAAGCTTGATGGTGTTTGCTTTAGTCCACAGACTTCAACTGGAGAAATCTATTTGCATCTTGGAAATGTGCTACTTTAACAATCTCTTTGTTGCATCAGCCAATATTAGGCTTGAAAGAATTTTACAAGAATTAATTCTGTTGAATAGTTTTTCAATGTTTTTGTTAATGTTGAACACAATTATTGTGTTGAAAGTATTGAACAATTAATTGTCACAGTTTTTTGTTTTTAATGTTTCCCACAGGGTTTGAAGTCCACAACTGATGAGCAGGGGACGGCTGCACTAATGGCTGTCCAGCTAGATGACAAGTACAATGGCAAGCCTGTGCAGGTCAGTGCCAGCTGTCAGTGGGTATAGCTTGATGCAGTTCAAATGTGTAAATATGATGAAGCTGTTTGTGTAAATATGATGAAGCTGTTTGTGTAAATATGATGAAGCTGTTTGTGTAAATATGATGAAGCTGTTTGTGTAAATATGATGAAGCTGTTTGTGTAAATATGATGAAGCTGTTTGTGTAAATATGATGAAGCTGTTTGTGTAAATATGATGAAGCTGTTTGTGTAAATATGATGAAGCTGTTTGCGTTACTGTGAGGAGATGCTTTTATCATCTTTATTGTATCTAGGCATCTGATTGTAAACTCCATGATCAGCTTTTGTATGTAATAAACAAAACTGTATATTGACGGGAACAGCCGCTCCCCTTGGTGTACAGAGCAGGAAAGCCTAAATTACACTGTTTGTACATAATTGAAAGTGATTACTGGTTGGAAATTTAAATAGAATATCTAAGTCTTAGTAGTGTTTGCAAGAGATTTAATGATTTGATTCATACTTATTCAACCTGAGTCTTTGAAAACCACTTTTTATAACCAGGAAATTCAATTATGACTTATATTCAAAATTACTTGTCAAATTTTCAGTAATTGTTTATCATACCGAGTAACAGTGTAGATGCTCTTGCTTCATCTATTGCCATGATAACAAAAGCACAACAAAGTTTTACATATCAATAGTGTCAGAAACATGATTGTTAACTACATGTTAAATTGATGTAGAATAGAAAGTTGTAGACTAACCATGATTCTGACACTATCTACACAAGATCTACACGTCATTTTCTGACCCGCTTGGTAACACCTCTGACCAGCTCGGTAACACCTCTGACCCGCTTGGTAACACCTCTGACTTAAACAGGGAAATAAGTCAGAGGGTAAACTATCTATTAGGAAATAGTTTTACAATGTTTCTACAATATGACACCAAAACTAGAACTCCCAACTGATAGAAAGGTCAGATTTCTCTCTTTGAGTACTTGTAGATGAACCCTGAGGTTTACGTTAGACCTACATGAGCCATCAAAGGAACTGCGCTCTTCATCACAGTCACTCCTTAAAACTCCCAGTGTGGCTGGACACAAAAAGAAGTACCTGGGAGTGCGCTAATTTGAATCTGTGGTGCCTTCTTTATGGAACAGTTTACCTCAGACACTGAGAGAATCTGAGACCAGAGAATCTTTTAAAAAGAACTTAAAGACTTTTCCCTTTGGCTAATGCATCTGCCACTGCAAATCACACCAAGAGCAAACTGAGCATGCTAAATTTAATAACATGAGTAAAAGCACCCTAAGAAATGACCATTATTATTATTATTATTAAAACTGTGTTAATAAACTCCCAATCTCACTGAACCTGTCTATTGATGACATGAGTTGGAACTGCATCATGTGGTGATGAAAAAGATAACAATCAATCATTCAGTAAAGACTATCAATAATCTGTTTCATTTCAATCAAATTTATTTCTTCTCCAGGTTCGTGTCGTGCAATACAAAGAGCCGCCACATTTCATGGCCTTGTTTGGGGGAAAGATGGTCATTTTTGATGTGAGCTCAAATTTTACTTATTACTTGAAGGAACTATATTCTTTAATTCTTGATTTCCTAGGCTCAAAAATTAATTGTTGTCAATTGTTTCTTCAAAAGTAATAATTAGATTAAGTATAAAATTGTAGGTCTCATTTTTAATGCTTAAATTTTCAAACCTCGTACGGTAATTATTTTATTTCAATACCATTTATTCACATTGTTATTCATTTAATAAGGAATTTTTTTTAAAATAATGCTGTATTTACCTGTCTATATAAAAGGGAGGTAAAGCTGGCTGGACTAAAGGCAAAGTGAGTAATGGTGTGCAGTATGAAGGCCCAGGGGACAAATATATGTTACAGGTCCGAGGGACATCACCACTCACCTGTAAGGCTGTCCAGGTAAGATATATATTTTTTTTTTAGCGCGGGAATTTCCATAGAATACAATTATCAAAATGAAAGTAATAGTCTCATTATTGTCAGTAGCAGGCAGAATTAACTTTGGTATGGAATGTGCCGACAGGGCAGGTGTGTCCAGCCAACTGTAAAGCTATGCCGTGTAAATGAAAAAATGCATCTTGGGATGCACAATAGGGAAAAAATACAGCCCAGTCTCTTGAGGACAATGGGTGTTAGTTTGGTCTGATATAGTTGCGGCAGTTGTAGTCTGAGCGTTGTCATGTATGCGCTATTATTGGTAAATAATCTCTAAAACGATGTGCGCTTGTTTGGTTGTTGCGTATGATGCCATCTTGAAAGATAGTGCGTAAAAGTTCTTGTGTTGATAGTTTTGAGTTACATCAATGTCTTAGTGAAGAGCGCAAGCTGTTGTATATATTTTCCTGAGTTTGTTATCTACTTTTAAAATATTAAACTGAGTTCTATTCAACACTGTGTCCTAGTCAACAAATTAAGATTTAACGAGCCAGTCATTGATTTGACGCTTACAGCATTGAGCAGAAATGTTAGGGTAGTTTGAGTGTAAAATATAGAGAGCTTGTGTGTGAAGTTAGTAGTAGGCTGGTGTCATCTAAGTGCTTGACTAGAAGTAGTAGTAATGAAACTGTAAATAGCAGAAGAATTTTATCATATTAAATGTATATTAAATTTTGTGTGTTCTCATTGTTCTTCTTCATTGTACTGTGGAAACCCCATTAGAACCGAGGGAAAAGTCCACAATTTAAGGGTCATTTGATTGCTCAGGGATCAAAAGTGTGTGTTAACTACTTATAAATATTTTATAACATACAAACAAGAATTATAAACAGACGACAGAGTTTCATTGGAGGTATTTAGTCCAATCCTTCAGTGATGATTTGAAAGCCAGCACAGAGGGGGCTGTGATGGAGGCTTGGTCCAGTGTTGTGCGTTGTAATTGAAGTTGGCCTCTTTAATATCCTTTCTCATCATTTTAACATACCAACTGTTAACACTTAACGTTTACAGTACCTTGAGCTGGGATCCCCATTATTCATTTGTGTTCAAATCGTGGTGCAGGCTAGGATTTTGTTCCTGGGTCTGGAGGGTGTACCTGAGTCTACCCAGCCCAGATGGGTACCTGACCTTAGTTGGGGTAAAGTAAAGGCGGCTGTGCATAGTGCTGGCCACACATTCACCTAGTATGCCATTGGCCACAGAAACTGGTGAACGCTGCTTCACTGGCCTATGGATCAATTTGGTTCAACGGGATAATTTCTACATCCATTCACTTGGATGGCAAGTATCAATTACCGTAGATATATAATAATTTTTTTAGTTAACCCTGTAACTGTTGATTCTCATGTTTTTATAACAGGTGCCTCTCCGAGCTGCTTCCTTGAACTCCAATGATGTTTTTGTAATCTTCACTAAGAATGCTGTGTTCAGCTGGGCTGGCAAAGGCTGCACTGGGGATGAGAGAGAGATGGCCAAAAATATTGCAGCAAGGTCACCAAGGTAATTTAGGTCTTATATATATTGTCACTAACATTTTCTGCACGAGTACACAAGACGACCAGAGGGGTCAGCTGGTCAGTAGGTCAGCACTGGTGCTGCTCAGTGTGTCTAGGAGACAGAAGGGGACACGGTCAAAGTCAGGACCGGTGTTAGCTAGATGGTTTTAGACAGGGTTAAATAAAGCTATAGAAATAGACCTTGGTCTCACGTTAGTACATACAAAGAGAACGTGAAGTGAATCAATGTATATTCTTGATTTGTATTGTATTGTAAGTACATATTAAATTGCTTGCCAGAAACTCGCCTTCCTCGATTCTTTGTTTGTGAGAGAGAGTGTGAAAGGAAGTAGGCACGCACTCATAATAGTATACGTCTACAATTAATATGTCACATCTGGCACGATTATAATACCAGTGACATATATATATATAAATTAAATGATTGCCTAATTGCCTATATGAATGAAACAACTTTTTTTCTTTTTACTTGACAGAGTACTTACAACTGTGTTTGAAGGCCAAGAAAAACCAGACTTCTGGAATGTTCTTGGAGGCAAAGAAGAATATGCTTCAGAAAAAGTTTTGCAGGTTTGGAAGAAAGGCTTTTGAATAAATCTCTTCGGAAGATTAGATAAGACTATGATACTGAAAACAAATAATAAAATAATGAACTTGCTTGACATGCAAATCTCTTCAGTTGGTCTTTACTGCTTATGACAAATTGGCTGATGTTTCTCTGTTTCATTAACGCCAGGATGAAGGCAGCCATCCGACTCGTTTGTTCCAGTTGTCCAATGCTAAAGGCTACATTCATGTAGATGAGGTCCAGGACTTTGTTCAGGTATCTACTTAGCTATCTATCTATTTAGCTTTCAATCTTGATTGTTCTATCCATATCTTCTCCTTCTCTCTGTCTGTTTCTCATGCACATATACATATGTATATATTATAGGCTATATAAAGAGAGAGATAATTAGATAGATAGATATTTGTAATCATAATTTAATAGTATTAAATTATAGAAAGATAAGAAAGATGATAGATAGAGGATAAATAGATGATAGTAGATGATAGATATATAAATGATAGATAGATTCATTGATAGAAAGATAGGTAGATAAATAGACAGACAGATGGATTCATTGATAATTTCAATCCTAACACAATAACTAACACAAACTCCAACAACTTTTTTATATAATAAATGGCTTTTTACAATGATTCAAAATAGCTATAAACAATACATTGACAGATACAATGATTCAAAATAGCTATAAACAATACATTGACAGATACAATGATTCAAAATAGCTATAAACAATACATTGACAGATACAATGATTCCAAATAGCTATAAACAATACATTGACAGATACAATGATTCAAAATAGCTATAAACAATACATTGACAGATACAATGATTCAAAATAGCTATAAACAATACATTGACAGATACAATGATTCAAAATAGCTATAAACAATACATTGACAGATACAATGATTCAAAATAGCTATAAACAATACATTGACAGATACAATGATTCCAAATAGCTATAAACAATACATTGACAGATACAATGATTCAAAATAGCTATAAACAATACATTGACAGATAATAAAAACATTGCTCACCTTATACAGTAATACAAAACTAAAGAGAAAGGAAGAGTTTCAACCAAAATACTACAGTTCTGCAATAATATATCTCAAGATACTTGCTCACTGCAACAATCCTTAAAAAAAACTCTTTAAAAAACAACAACATTTAGTTTATTCCTTGATTTAATGAAATTATGACCAAAAAAAATAGACCCATTTGGTGTCACCAAACATTATAATAAACTAATGGAGAATGATGAAAAATTAAAGTAAAAAACTAAATGAGCCAATCAGAATCCTTGATAACTTGATCAATAATAGCAACTTGAAAGGGGAAAGAACTCTACAATCATAATAAAAATTGTGACACTGTTTTTGCTTCTATAACCCTCTAACAATGGTGTCCATGACTCTTTTTAAAACAATAAGAAGTAAAAGATTTAAATGTGAAAACCTTATAACTTTAACTCTGTTTTTTGTCACTATTATTCTATTGGTTTCTTGCTTTGATTTCTAGTCGGACTTGATTGAAGATGATGTCATGTTACTGGATGCCTGGGAATGTATTTACATCTGGATTGGAAAAAACAGCAACAAAGCCGAGAGAGAGGCGTCTCAAACATGCGCAATTGTAAGCCTCTTGAATTTTTAACATCATTGTAATCCTTTCACGATAAACTGATATGGGACTCTGGCTGGCTGGCATACCGAAGGTTTAGAGCCTTGGTAAAGACTAGGGTTTGGTTCCTGGGTCTGGAGGGTATCCCTGGATAAGACCAGCTCTGTTGTGTACCTGATTATAGGCTGGGCATTGTGCTGGCCACACAATATCCTAGTATGCTTTGGCCACAGAAACTTATGAAAATGCTGGTTCACATGCCCTTCGGATCAAATGGGTCAGACAGGGATACTTTACTTTTTCTTGTACAAAAAAACTGATGTATTCTAGAATTGTCAATAAAACTGAT
Organism: Anisus vortex; assembly: GCA_949126835.1. NCBI lineage: Eukaryota > Metazoa > Mollusca > Gastropoda > Planorbidae > Anisus > Anisus vortex. The sequence goes on along the minus strand of OX421506.1, from coordinate 2,749,607 downwards.
GTATTCTAGAATTGTCAATAAAACTGATGTATTCTAGAATTGTCAATAAAACTGATGTATTATAGAATTGTCAATAAAACTGATGTATTCTAGAATTGTCAATAAAACTGATGTATTATAGAATTGTCAATAAAACTGATGTATTATAGAATTGTCAATAAAACTGATGTATTATAGAATTGTCAATAAAACTGATGTATTCTAGAATTGTCAATAAAACTGATGTATTCTAGAATTGTCAATAAAACTGATGTATTATAGAATTGTCAATAAAACTGATGTATTATAGAATTGTCAATAAAACTGATGTATTCTAGAATTGTCAATAAAACTGATGTATTATAGAATTGTCAATAAAACTGATGTATTATAGAATTGTCAATAAAACTGATGTATTATAGAATTGTCAATAAAACTGATGTATTATAGAATTGTCAATAAAACTGATGTATTATAGAATTGTCAATAAAACTGATGTATTATAGAATTGTCAATAAAACTGATGTATTCTAGAATTGTCAATAAAACTGATGTATTCTAGAATTGTCAATAAAACTGATGTATTATAGAATTGTCAATAAAACTGATGTATTATAGAATTGTCAATAAAACTGATGTATTATAGAATTGTCAATAAAACTGATGTATTATAGAATTGTCAATAAAACTGATGTATTATAGAATTGTCAATAAAACTGATGTATTCTAGAATTGTCAATAAAACTGATGTATTATAGAATTGTCAATAAAACTGATGTATTATAGAATTGTCAATAAAACTGATGTATTATAGAATTGTCAATAAAACTGATGTAATATAGAATTGTCAATAAAACTGATGTATTCTAGAATTGTCAATAAAACTGATGTATTATAGAATTGTCAATAAAACTGATGTATTATAGAATTGTCAATAAAACTGATGTATTATAGAATTGTCAATAAAACTGATGTATTATAGAATTGTCAATAAAACTGATGTATTATAGAATTGTCAATAAAACTGATGTATTATAGAATTGTCAATAAAACTGATGTATTCTAGAATTGTCAATAAAACTGATGTATTATAGAATTGTCAATAAAACTGATGTATTATAGAATTGTCAATAAAACTGATGTATTATAGAATTGTCAATAAAACTGATGTATTCTAGAATTGTCAATAAAACTGATGTATTCTAGAATTGTCAATAAAACTGATGTATTATAGAATTGTCAATAAAACTGATGTATTATAGAATTGTCAATAAAACTGATGTATTATAGAATTGTCAATAAAACTGATGTATTATAGAATTGTCAATAAAACTGATGTATTATAGAATTGTCAATAAAACTGATGTATTAAGAATTGTCAATAAAACTGATGTATTATAGAATTGTCAATAAAACTGATGTATTCTAGAATTGTCAATAAAACTGATGTATTATAGAATTGTCAATAAAACTGATGTATTATAGAATTGTCAATAAAACTGATGTATTATAGAATTGTCAATAAAACTGATGTATTATAGAATTGTCAATAAAACTGATGTATTATAGAATTGTCAATAAAACTGATGTATTCTAGAATTGTCAATAAAACTGATGTATTCTAGAATTGTCAATAAAACTGATGTATTATAGAATTGTCAATAAAACTGATGTATTATAGAATTGTCAATAAAACTGATGTATTATAGAATTGTCAATAAAACTGATGTATTATAGAATTGTCAATAAAACTGATGTATTCTAGAATTGTCAATAAAACTGATGTATTCTAGAATTGTCAATAAAACTGATGTATTATAGAATTGTCAATAAAACTGATGTATTATAGAATTGTCAATAAAACTGATGTATTATAGAATTGTCAATAAAACTGATGTATTCTAGAATTGTCAATAAAACTGATGTATTATAGAATTGTCAATAAAACTGATGTATTATAGAATTGTCAATAAAACTGATGTATTATAGAATTGTCAATAAAACTGATGTATTATAGAATTGTCAATAAAACTGATGTATTATAGAATTGTCAATAAAACTGATGTATTATAGAATCGTCAATAAAACTGATGTATTATAGAATCGTCAATAAAACTGATGTCTTATAGAATCGTAAAAAAAACTGATGTATTATAGAATCGTCAATAAAACTGATGTATTATAGAATCGTCAATAAAACTGATGTATTATAGAATCGTCAATAAAACTGATGTCTTATAGAATCGTCAAAAAAACTGATGTATTATAGAATTGTCAATAAAACTGATGTATTATAGAATTGTCAATAAAACTGATGTATTATAGAATTGTCAATAAAACTGATGTATTATAGAATCGTCAATAAAACTGATGTATTATAGAATCGTCAAAAAAACTGATGTATTATAGAATCGTCAATAAAACTGATGTATTATAGAATCGTCAATAAAACTGATGTCTTATAGAATCGTCAAAAAAACTGATGTATTATAGAATTGTCAATAAAACTGATGTCTTATAGAATCGTCAAAAAAACTGATGTATTATAGAATTGTCAATAAAACTGATGTATTATAGAATCGTCAATAAAACTGATGTATTATAGAATCATCAAAAAAACTGATGTATTATAGAATTGTCAATAAAACTGATGTATTATAGAATCGTCAAAAAAACTGATGTATTATAGAATTGTCAATAAAACTGATGTCTTATAGAATCGTCAAAAAAACTGATGTATTATAGAATTGTCAATAAAACTGATGTATTATAGAATTGTCAATAAAACTGATGTATTATAGAATCATCAATAAAACTGATGTCTTATAGAATCGTCAAAAAAACTGATGTATTATAGAATTGTCAATAAAACTGATGTATTATAGAATTGTCAATAAAACTGATTTATTATAGAATTGTCAATAAAACTGATGTATTATAGAATTGTCAATAAAACTGATGTATTATAGAATTGTCAATAAAACTGATGTATTATAGAATTGTCAATAAAACTGATGTATTATAGAATTGTCAATAAAACTGATGTATTATAGAATTGTCAATAAAACTGATGTATTATAGAATTGTCAATAAAACTGATGCATTATAGAATTTTCAATAAAACTGATGTATTATAAAATTGTCAATCAACTAAAATGGTAGCTATGTGCACCATAAAGGAAATTTTAGTGGTCTCAATGTTTGTTAGCATAGTGTGTGGGCCATAGTCAACGATAGTTAGGCTAAAAAACAAAACAAGTCTATAATGAATGAAAATGTTGCCACTGCACAATTATATGATACAACTGTTTCCTTCTAAACAAGAAGATTATTGTGTCTTACCCTCATCATTGGTTTGTTTGAAAAGATTTTGCATTTAACTGAAGGTTGAAAAACTTTTCTTCTCTTGGGTTTGAACATCCCATTATATACCAGGATGCCATTTGGAATAAAAGGGAATTTATATCAGATAGTCTAGAAAAAGGCCTTAAAGGAAAATTGTTTTCATCAATTTTTTATTTATTACATTATAGTATTGTATGTTTTATTTAGAATGAATAAATTAGAAAGACTTAAATCCACTAATGTAAAAGACCATAGATGGCCAAAGAAATTATGTTCATTTTGTTATCGAATCCTTAATTCAAATTGAACAAGACAATAAAAAAGGCATTTTTCACTGTATTGGCCTACATTGTGTCACAGATGAAATTAAAAGTAAAGTTTGCCTTGGTCACAGCTAATAAAGGGATTGTGTGGCCAGCTCAGTGCGCCACAGCCTTTACTGTACTCTATAAAAAGACTTTTTAAAATTAAAATGTTCCTTTATGTAGCTGTGTACCTTTTTTTTTTCTTCTTGTTTTTCTCAGGAATATTTAAAGACTGATCCAGCAGGAAGAGATATTGACACATCAATTCTGTGTATTAAACAAGGATTTGAACCACCGAGCTTCACAGGATTCTTCGGTGTGTGGGACAGAGATCTCTGGTCTGTAAGTCACGACATTCATCTTCAAGTGTTTGAATTAAAACAGCAGTAGTAGTTTTAGTTTTACAGATGTTTTCATTCCTTAGCATAGTAGTCAAATGTTTTGTTCAATGATAGATTTATTGGCCAAAGTTTCCTTCCTTAACTTAGTAGTCAAATGATGAATGTTCATTCCTGACTGACTATTGATAGTCAGATGTCTTGTTCAATGTCATGACAGATTTATTGTCAACTTTTTTTTTTCATCTTAGAAGTCAGATGTTTTGTTTAATGATAGATTTATTGTGAAATGTTTCGTTATAAACTTGGTAGTCAGATGTTTTGTTCAATGTCCTGGTTGTTTTTTTGTGAAAAGTTTCCATTATATTTTGAAATAACAGAAAGGCTTGACATTTGAAGAGCTCAAGAAACAGATTGGAGAAAGTAATATGCCCATTGAGAGAATCACAGTGGTCAGTATACATTAATTCAAAATTTGTGTTCAGAATAGAAGTTATTGCTAATAAATTTGTTCAAATTTCCGAGGTCAGCATATGTGACCTGTTCTTACAAAATGGTACTTATGCCGCTAAAACCAAACCGATGTAAAACTTTTTTTGTGTGAAGTGGGGGGTTGATTTGAATTAAAACTATTTTTTTATAGAAATAGCTATATTTTAAATCATAATTACAGTGTCATGTTGCCTATTTTATTTCGACATTGAAATATTACTCACAAATTAATATAATAATCTTTAAAAAAAATCTTTCTTTTTGTATCAAGATTAAATATCTTTTCAATACATTATCCTATGCAGTGCCCGTAGCATTATAAATAATTTTTATTAAAGGGAGAAATTTCCAGAATTATTTTTAGCATGCCTATTTTTATAAACCAATTATAACAGGTTTAATTTAAACATTTAGCTTACACTATCTTAGACAATCAATAATAATGAAAATGCAAAAAATTTGTGTTATTGTATACAGATATTTACACATCAATTCAGTGTATTAAACAGTAACATAAACAATAACACAGAGCTATCTGGTCACTAAGTCCGGTCAACACATTACAATAATACAGTCCAATGTGTGTCACTAAGTCTTAGTCAGTTTATAATTATTCCGTCCCTGACACACTCACAGTTACACAGTCACTATTACAGTCACTATTGGCTGTTCAACCAGCAAACCAAAAAGTAGTTTTTTTTCTGAGAGAACATTGAAAACTTCATTTCTTTAACCTACTCTGAAATTAATGTTTAGGAATCTCATATTGACATTTAAAAACTGTCAATAGAAAGAAAATGTAATGATATTTCAGACAATATATGTTTAGCCGTTGTTGTTCTAGAGGTTTTAACATGATACAATATTTTACACCTTTGTTATCTCAAAATTCTTTTTTTTATGCATGATGTTTTCAAAGTCTTACAGAAAAGTAATGAATTTTAAGTACAGTATATTGTTAAGTTTGGTACCAAAATAAATCCTGTTCTAAGACCTGTCTGAGCATCTATCTAACTGACAAAGTAAAAAAAAACACGTAAGTATTTAGTCAGAATGGGTCACATGTATGAGCTCAAATCATGAGGCAAGGTTTCCAAGTGGCAGCGTGTACGACTGGCATACTGCAGGTTTCAGGGTTCAACTCCTGGTGAAGACTAGGATTTCTTCCCGGGACTGAAGGGTATCCCTGAGCTGCTCTACCTAAGTTTAGTTGGGGTAAAGTAAAGGTGGCTGGGCATTGTGCTAGTATGCTGTGGCCATGGAAACGGATTTACCCTTCTTCTCCATTTACCCCTATGGATCAATTTGGTCCATCGGGTACTTTACTTGAAAAAAAAATATATCACAAGGCTCAGTTTAAATATAATTGGTACATAGTATCTCATGAGTAAAAATAAAATATAATTTCTTTGTTTGATCCTCAGAATGGCACCAATGTGAACCCAGATTTCAATGAGATGCCAAAATACTCACTGGCTGAACTGCAAGTCTCTGTTGAGGAACTGCCACAAGGAGTTGATCCAAATGCAAGAGAGGTTAGACTTGTTGCCTTTTGTACTGCTCACAGATTTCAGAGTATTTACATCACAGTGTAATAAATAATAAAGCAAAGTCCTATTGCCTGTATCAATTTTAGTCATAAGTGTACTGAAGGTCCTGGGTTTTAATCCTGGTAAAGGCTAGGTTCCCCCATGTCTGGAGAATGTCAATGAGTCTACCCAGCTCTGATCAGTACATGACATCAGCTGTGACCCCCTGCATCGCCAGGGCTGGATTTAGATGAAAAGAGGCCCTAGGCTATTCCACTTAAGAGGCCCTTTCCCCTCCCATTTTAAAGTTTGTAAATTACATGAGAGATAATAAAATACATCATTACTCTGATATATATCAATATGTTAAATAAAACATGTTGTGATTGGTACTAAAGGATAATAATTTTAATAAAGTCAAGAACAATTGTTTGGAAATTTCTTCTCAGCACCATCTAGACTATAGTACTTGTATGTAGACCCCTCTTGATCTTGAGGCCCTAGGCTGAAACCTAGTTAGCCTATAGGTAAATCTGGCCCTGTACGTCGCACATCCTATAACCTGCTTTATTTTATTTGTCTTTTCATTAGTTATTATAGACAATTTACTTTTTTTTACTATTTTTTTTTAGATTCATCTTCGTGATGATGAATTTAAGAAATTGTTCAACATGTCTTACTCTGATTTCAACAAACTGCCAGGGTGGAAGCAGAAGCAACTGAAAAAAGGCTTTAAACTTTTTTAGACTCTTTAACACATTATGTATGTATGCTGTTTAACTAATTCTAAAGGTGACTAGATCTATTTATTTCTACTTATTGATGAAAGTGTATGTTGGTGACTAAACACATGTATGTTGGTGGCTGAACACATGTATGTTGGTGACTAAACACATGTATGTTGGTGACTAAACACATGTATGTTGGTGACTAAACACATGTATGTTGGTGGCTGAACACATGGATGTTGGTGACTAAACACATGTATGTTGTTGATGAAACACATGTATGTAGCCTTTATTGGCTTGAATATTTTGTGCTTGTGATTAAAACTTTGTTGAAAATGGAACATGATTATTTTTTTTAGCCAATATTGTATTTTAGGACTACTTCAATTGTTATTATTTTTTTACTTGCAACTTCACTTGAAAAATAGGAATTCTTGTTATAGTTTAGTGAAACATTCCGTGGTTTATTATAATAACACTATAAATAACTAGATCTAGCCAATCATTGTTTTTTAATTATAATCTCACTTGGCGCAACTAGCCAATGATTTCATTAGTTTATAGTTTCACTGGTTATAAATAGCTAGCCAATCATTTTTTAGTTCACTAAGCTATCGTTACTGTGAATGTAAGGCCAGTAACTGTGATTTAAAACTAAAGTAAAGCTCTGTCATTGACGAGTCTTAAATCTTATGCATGCATAAATTTTGAAAGCAACATCACTTCCAATCCTATTCGCTAAATTGGATTTTAATTATGCCTTCTACTATAAATTCTGGCATACTCACTTTTAATATCGAAGACATAATCCTCGCAATAATACTTATAGCGTTTGTTTATTTGTAGTCAGCCTGAACTTGCTGTTGAAAGTGCAATGAATTTCTCAACATCTGTGAATGTTAAGTCAGCAACAAGGTGTAAATCTCTGCTTTCAATCGTAATGGTTGCCATTGTAAGCAAAACAAAATGAAACCGGAAGATCAACAATGCACTTGAGACATGCCGAAAAGATAATTATACGATTATTTACGAGAATATAGCGGAAATGCTTTTCCATCCAAATTGCCTATTTATGACTCGTCAGTCAAGATCTTCCGAAAGCTACCGAAAAGATTTTCTTTCACTTATGGTTTAAAAAACTTTATTACCAGAAATATATTTCAAATATCTATTTTTACATTTAACCCTTCCACTACTGCACTCAAACTGACTGGTGATAATATATGTGCCTGGTACTGGCGGTTGAAAGCAGTTCTTTTATTAAAATAAACCAGATCTAATTTGTACATGAAAGAAATATTGTGATATTTTCACACAAATGCGTGATACTGTCTTGTTTATTGTTTTTTTACATCTGAGGTTGTGAATCTAGCTTATTTTAACTTTTTTTGTTAAAAAAAACAAAACATTTCAACACATTTTTGACCCGTTCCCACAAAAGGTGACATAAGTGTTTTTTTCAACATTTTGAGCTATTTATATCATTTAAAAGGGCATTGAATAAGCCTTTTTTTTAATACCAAATTTATTATTATACGTCAATATTTCATTTTTCTATTACTATCACTTAGAACTAGTCAGACAAAAAACTAGAATTTTGAGAAAAGGGGTTTTAAAGTTTATGTATTTGAAAATGTCTAAACTACGTAGCAACCAGATTATTATATTTACATACCAATCGAAAGGGTATTCAATTATCCTTTTAGTGGTATATATGAAATTATTTTATAATAAAACTGAACAAAAAATATTCACATCTCGCAAAGAATTTAGCAGGGAAGCCATGGGTCTCTCCATTTTGTGAATTTTCATAATCTCGAAAACGGAAAGCCTAATCGTTATCTCCTTGTATTCGAATAGCCAATCAGCGAATTTGTTTTGGAAAAATATGGTATGGTAACCAATGATCAATTTATAAATGAATTTTCATTGGATAGAAAGAAAGGAATTGTTTATTCCAAACTTCAGGCTTAAATATTTTCTGATTTGTTTCTATAAATAAATAGGGATGACAAGGAAATTTCCGAGAGTCTGCCCTTTTCAATGATATATAATGTTATGGGGTACTGTCAAGGTTTTGATACAAAACAATAGGTTAAATAAAGTCGAATTTGAGTGAACTTATACTAAATTCTAAATCACACGTTGATCAAAATAATTAATTAAAGTATTTTTAAATAGAAAAAAATATAAAAAACATATAAAGTATGATTTAGAAATGGATAACCCAGTATTTACAAGAATAAAAAAAATTCGCCGGAAAGAACCCCACAACACAAAAACACTCGTAGCACAAATTGGTATTTCCGACTTATGTCTCGTTTTGTCAGAATGGGTCACATTTAGTTTTAGAATCTGAGAAAAAAACTTTTTTTTGGTCATGTTTTCATGTTTTCTGATACAAACCAGTCTGTTGGTTATTAATATTTTTTATTTATTTATTATAATTCAACCACATTCCTTGTAGCAATTTTATCTATTTTATCTAAGTTTAAATTACTAGTGTTGTGGTTTTTATTTTCAATGAGAAAGATTTATTTGATTAATTTATGAATGTAAACTGTTTGCTCAGATTGTTTTAGGATAAAACTTTTATTTCTAGAATATTCAACATTTTATTTTCTTGGATTTGTATCTTACAACAATTTCTTGTATCTTACAATACTTTCTTGTATCTTACTACCATTTCTTGTATCTTACAACCATTTCTTGTATCTCACAACCATTTCTTGTATGTTACAACAATTTCTTGTATCTTACAACAATTTCTTATATCTAAACATGCAATTACACTACAAGTTTAGTTCTAGAAATCTGAGATATACGGTTGAAGAAGGTTTTGAAAATGTATTGTGATATAAACTTCTTTGTTCATCATAATAAAAAAAGTTGTAAATTACAGTTACCCTAATATACTAATTAATAAAGTCCAGCTTTATAGTATAAATAAATAAGCTTGTAGATAGGTCAAGGGTCATATTTGGGGCTTCAAAACTATATTCGAATGGTTTTGTTAGACAAGAAGTCAGCATTGGTTGCACTAAATATTAAACTATGATATGAAGCTATGATTGTGTGGCCATTGTATCATTCACTCAAGTAGTATCACACCATATAAGTTAAATAGGTAAATATAAGATAAGATTTCTTTATTGATCCAGAATTAATTGCATTGATATCAATTAAAATATGAAAAACATTCCACATACAAGCTCATTTGATCCATAGGGCTTGTAGCTAAATCTCCAGTTCCAATTATCTGGTGCATTGTCCTGCATGAAGGTCAATTCAAACTATGCACTGGACAATTTCAACAAATAGAGAGTCATTTTAGTGAAGTTTACAACAAAAAAATTATTGGACTTTTAAAGGAGTATATTTATTTTATTCCTTTATGTCATCATATGGACATTGTATTATTTGTATGCAATTGTTTTTATTCATTTTGTCCATTGCTTTAAAAAAAATAATTTTCAGGTCATTTGTTATCTTTTGGGAAATACATTCAAAATGTTATTTTACTGTCACTCTGGCAATTAGATTATTAAATGATGTACATTGATTCAATGTAAGATTGATTGGTTTATTTAGACCTTGCATTAGACTTAACATTTATCCTGTTTTATGTTATCATTGGCTCCATAGTCTCGGAAGATGATTAGATTTACGCTCTTGTAATTTGGCCAGCCTTGCAGAATTGCAGTATTGTCTGTGGAGACCTATTCTTGAGAGACAGGCTCTGTCGCATCTCTGGCACTTGAAAGCAAGACCGTTGGAATTAGTCAGGGGCAGTCTATGTTCTTTATGTTTCTTCGCTGCTCTTTTAGCCTCCACGATAAGGCGAAGTCTGCCCTCTGCAGCATTGTGTGTAAGGTACTTCTCCAACTACTTCTGTTCTGAGCCAGGTTCTCCCAGTTTCCAACATCTACATCTATAGCCTTTAGGGTTATGTTATAGGTAAATAGTTTGTTATATACAAGGCCTAAACCTCCTGCAGAGCAACAGAGATTGGTTGGCGGTGGGCTAGAACTGAGGGCGTTTACTTGTCAGTGTAGAGTACTAACCACAGGTCCAGTCGGGCTACTAGCACTGAATTTACACATTATAATAAAAGAACTTGCATTATGCTGTGTTGGTGGACACATATCAATAAATCACATCCATAATAAATCATTTCTACTTCCTGTTTACTGCAATACAACAAAAAGCAATACAGCAGACGTGGTGACTCCTATGTACATAATTATTTATAATCACAGATATTATATAAATCTGTTCAGTCCTGTTTCTTTCTATTATTTTACTCACATGCCTGCTGAAAAGAAAAATATTTCTATCCTACAAATGTCATTGATTGGTTTGTTCATTTGTTTGTATTTCTCTCATCGGCCATAATCAGCTGTACTATAAAAGGTTGTAAGTTCATTTGAATATTGAATAATTATCTCCATATTCAAGTGTGGCAATGAAGTGTTGGTTGATTTTGTTTTTTATGGGGGAGGGGGGGGGAGATTTATTTTTAAGGCAGGTGTTAATGAAGTTCTTTTTTGTGCTTCTTTTTATCGTTCCTGATTTATCCGACACTTCCTCACAATGTGTATAGATTTATTGCAAGTTTGATCTTGTCTTTGATCTGTCCCTACCTGAATAGCTCAATCTCAAACACACATTCATCACATGACCAACACTCTTCATCCACAAGGGACAAAAATAGATGATGTATGTCTGGCATAAACTACTAGAAAGTAAACAGTTCTTGCCACTTGATTTGGTAGACTAATCATTTTTTAGATGATTTATAGATCTAACGATGATTGATTTCATGTAATCATTATATTTTCACACAACATTTTTTTGAATAGAATCATGAATGATATGAAATAGTAACTTGACATAAAGTACATGTTACATTAATTACATGTTACATTAATTACATGTTACATTAATTACATGTTACATTAATTACATGTTACATTAATGACATGTTACATTAATGACATGTTACATTAATGACATGTTACATTAATGACATGTTACATTAATGACATGTTACATTAATGACATGTTACATTAATTACATGTTACATTAATTACATGTTACATTAATTACATGTTACATTAATGACATGTTACATTAATTACATGTTACATTAATGACATGTTACATTAATTACATGTTACATTAATTACATGTTACATTAAGTTGTAGCTTAGAATGTTTAGCCTCACTTCTGTTGAGCATGGTAATTATTTTGCTTGCATTTATTCCATCAATTTGTCTTATCTTCTATGTTTATAGATACTCATTCTCTATAGAAGATTATTATTTCCTTTGTTTGTCTATGGTTTGAGTCTAGCATTTTTTATAAGATAATAATATATGATGTTAAGTTGCTTTTTAATAATAATGATAATAATAATAATAATAATATTATTATTATTAATGATTTATACAGTGCAACTCTCAATCTTCTTTCATTTAACATCTTCAGTTTTCTCTCTATAATTCCACAATGTACTTGTAAAAGTTGGAGCAGGGAAAGGCGCAAAACGCTACTGGTGAAAAAGAAAATTCTCATAACTTTTATCCACACATTGCTGCTTGTTTCGGTTCATTATAAGCTAGATCAACTGTCGGCAGCCCACATCAGGGGTGCCAGAGCACAGGCGCCAGGGTTGGCATGCAAAGTGATTTTAAATGGTACGCGAAAGATCCACTAAAAAGGTAATTAAAGTCTGCTCTAAAAGAAATGGACTAGTTGAGCAGGTTGACTTTTAGGCTGTTCCCACCCTGAATAAATTAGAAATGCTACTTTGGCACACTTTTATCATAAAGTTACTGACCCCTGAGCTAGTCAGTTACTACTGTTGCTTAATAATTATCAGGTGTATGGCCTATAACACAGTAAGTTCTTATAGTAAGTTGTTTAATTATTATGCAGGTGTATGGCCTATAATACAGTAAGTTCTTATAGTAAGTTGTGACTACTCAACCTCTGTGTGTGTAGTTAAATGTTTTCTTTGATTATGGCAGGAAGTAAGAGTACACCAGTATTAGAAAACTAATCTAGGAAAACACATTCATTCACACTCTTTAAGACTCAACTCTATGCTTTCCAATAAATCATATACCTAGACCATACTATTTTAGACATTCTTAACTTTGTTTTTTAGAACTGGAATATAGCATAAGAAATGTTTCTTCCTAGATTCTGAACAAAAAGCTTTTCTATTAACACAAAATTAAAATAGTTATTCACAATTAGATTTAGCTGCTCACCCTTAAATTTAGCTTCTGTGCTTTTTAGTGTAAAATATATGCTTCTGCCTGGGTACTGAATGGAAACGTTTTTTTATATTAGTTTAAAATTAATTATAGTGATGCACCCCTTCGATTTAGCCTCTCTCTGCTTCCAAAACGTATGTCTGTACATATTTCTTTGCTTGCAAACTTTCATTTGTTGGTGACATTGTACCAATTATACATGACAATGTGTTTTTTTCATATTTTTTTTTATTTAGTAAAGATCTGAAATTTAATTTATGGCTTTGTTGTTTTTTCTTGTTGTAATTAAATTTAATTTACCATAATATGTTTAAATGCGAATAATGTTAAGCTATACAATCATAAATAACATTTAAGCTTACACCAGGATTGTATGCTAAATGGAGAATCTGTATTCTTGTTCAATGTCAAGACTTATTGCACAGCTAAGTGCTTGGGTTGTCATACAGAAAGTCATTAGTTCAAAGACTAGCATTATTGTGTTTGTGTCCAGACAGTATCTATACCCAGCTCTAACGGTACCAGACTTGAACCTCACTTCACCAGAATGAGTTATGAACCGAAATTAATCTCTTAGGGCTCGGAGTACAAACCACGGCTGTGGAGTTGGAGTCGAGGAGTCGGAGGAAATTTGGGTACCCGGAGTCGGCAAATAATGCTCCGACTCCTACTAAATTTAGATTTGAAAAAGACAAGGCTTTATTTAACAACCGATCAATAGGCCTACAGAAATTAGTGATATGAGAAAGTAAAATATCTGTTTCTTCCTCTAAGTCCCCATCCCTACTCAAGATCATATCCCTATTGTCATACCATTGCGGGTTGACACACAAAAGAAGTATTTTGAACTAATTTGAAATGCGTCATTAGACTGAACGTCTTATAGGCTGCACGGCACCGATATTGATGACGCTATACAAGTGCCCAAATTACTGGTAAGAGTACAAAATCATATTATATTCACATAAATCAATCCCTTGAATGCCCTGCAAACACTAATTAGGTTGGAAAAATTTTTCAAATATGCCTACAAAACTACGCACATTGAGCTGTTCCGGCATGTGACTTGTGACATTGCACGGGGGGTGGGGGGAGGGGGAAACCGAAATCCGGTTTTATAGAACCGATAACCGGTTTTAACATCCCTAGTTCTGCTGTTACAGGGAACGCAGCGCCCATATCTGCCCATGTTATTATAATTCCAAGAACCCATTCCATAACTTCTTGGCTAGCAAGAGAGCTTTTTTGTGTGTGTCCTAACATTGGGAAAAAAATAGTTTTAAGCACTTAAATTCAACAACTCAGCGGCCAAGAAACAACCTGTGACGTAACTTAAAAGACAAACAGTTTAATAAAGATAGCTGGTGTTAATATAAACATATAAAACAGAAGTAACAATAAGTAAGATATTCAAATAAACACTGGCAAAAGGAAATAGTCAATACAATTAAGTTAAATATTAAGAAGTATGAGTTATCTCAACTTGATTGTCCTTATTTTAATTATATATTGCTTGTCATTTAAAGTGCGAAGTTATATTGTATTCTGGTTTGCACGAGAGTTTTTGGGAATGGTAAACTCCCAGTTAGACTATACGTGAACTGTCTATACATTGGACTGCCAGAGTGCGATTTGAAATAAAAACTACAAAGGGTCCGAAACATGGCTGCAAAAATTGTTCTGAACAATGAAGAAAATTATTAACCTGTCTAAAAAAAATGCACTGGCTACCTATAACACTTAGGATAAAATTCAAAGTTCTGACTCTATAAAAGCCTTCATGGTAAATCTCCACAGGGTACATCAGATTCATGGTTGAGCAACAAATATCATAGATAACAGGACTTCGTTCAAACAAAATTCCTCAACAACACAAGGTACCTAAAATTTAAAAGAAAAACATTTGCAGCTAACTCCTACAGCGTCGAAGCACCTCTGTGGTGGAATGAACTTCCGAACACAATTAAACAAGCCGACAATATAGATATAAACACACTTATTCGATTTATTTTAATAACATGGTATAAATGTAAAGCGCATTCGAAGACTAATTGTTATGAATAGCGTTATATAAATATGTAATTTGTTTGTTTTCAACCTAGACCTATGTGACGGGTTAAGATCCCAGTCAAAACTCAAGACTTTTTATCAACAGTATCTAAGCTTAGAGGTAGTTATTGTTGGTACTTAAAACATTTGTTCTATACTTGACTTCATTTAAGGAAAGTTAAAGTTTCGCTTTTTTTTTCTGGCCGCATAATCTTCTTTTACGCCGTTGACATAGAAACGAAAACGTGTCCACATCTGCGACATCATCATTAGGGTTTAAAACTTGTACTTACGTACTTGCTTCTTTCTTTTATCATAATATATAAATAAGCTTAATTATAAAACAATAACAAAGAAAGACATTCGTGAACATAAATTTTAATAACTGTATTTCTTGACAACTTAAACCAGAGCTTCTCAAGTGTTTCCACTAGCTACCACACAGGGTGCAACGGATGACACTATGAGAAACATTGAATGAAACTCTACAGGTTGTTATATTCTGTCAGAAAATTAAGCTAGAATACACACATATTAAATATATAGGCCTAAAAGATCTTATGTTTCAATACATTGGTTTGGTTAAAAAAAATGTTGGTATGCACTGTTTTTTTTTACTGAAAAACAAACAAATTAGATCTAAATGAGTTTAGAGTTTAATTTATCGTAAAAAGATTTCATAGTTATGTTTATTTATTTATTCATTTTATCTCTATTTATGTTTATTTTATGTTTATCTATGTTTATTTATGTTTGTTTTGGTCAACGTTTCCCTTGGTTTTTTCAAATTTCAATGAGACTTGCTCAATACCAGTTGTTGTTTTATTTCCCCCAAGTGGAGGGTAGTCCCAGATTCTACACAGAGTTCTTATCTTATCTTTTCTTATACATTACAGACGCTCCTTCTATAAAGAAGATTATTGCGTCCTACGCTTATCCGTGGCCCGAGTCTAGTTCTGAGGACTACATTGCAATAGTTGTGGAAATCAAAGACGAAATTGATTGTGTTGGCCACACAATTGCCTTGTATGCAGTGGCCAAGGGAATGGATCAACGCTTCTCAACTAGCCCCATAAAATAACAACGTACGAAAGTCTTGATTTACATTATAGGCCTAAAATCTAGGCTAAGTGAGTAAAAAAAAAGTAAAGTATCCAAATTGATCCATAGAGCCGGTGAAGCAGCGTTCTCCAGTTTCTGTGGACACGACACATGAGGGGATTGTGTGGCCAGCACAATACCCAGCCGCCTTTACTTTACCCAACTAAAGTCAGGGGCCCATCCGAGCTGGCTAGACTCAGGGACACCCTCCAAGCCCAGGTACAAATGCTAGCCTTCATCGGTATCGGAACCCAGGACCTTCAGTACGCAAGCCGAACGCGCTGCAACGGCCACCAGTTAATATAATTGAATATCTAGATTGTTTACAGATTTCGGGCATCATGCGGTAGCCAATTTTCCATATGGAGTGTTTTATCTTTATAATATAGAAGGTAGGTCTTGACAAAGATCAAGGTAACCGGTCAATTTACATAAGATCCATAGAGCCTACGTCAATGACATACTATTGTCACGGTAGTATCGTGGGTATCACGGAATGGTAACGAGGTTTATTTACACAGTTTCAAACGCACACAAGTAAAAATCTGAACAACTTACAATACAATCTTAGCACCAAAACGGATATGTTGGATACAGTAAGATTGATCCGATTCGCAAAATTCACCACGGGTTTTACAACTGTAAAAAAATATGTGGAAAAAAGCCAGTGTAAGTTTTATGAGCGTTGAAATATTGTCATGTACTGAATAATGTAGCATGCAAGGGAATAAATGGCTGTTAAAAAGTATAAGGATCGTAAGAATAAAACGTATGTACGAAAAACAGATGTAATAATTATTCAGTTGTTGGGCATAAAAGAAAGATATAATATTGCAGTAACAAGATTTATAAAAGTGTAAAGGGGGGGGGGGGTATTAGAAAGGATAAGAGAGAAGAAAAAAGCAAGATGAGAAGATAACAGAGATAAAAAGGGAGAGGTCATGTGTCTAGGTCTGTTCAACCTTGGCAAACCAAACCCAAGGTGATGGTCGTCAACCATATAAGACTTCAGCTCACTATCGATTAAAATAACAGCAAATTACAGCTACCACTAACTAATTGCACAGCACGACAGCACATGCAAGGATAAGAACAAAGATAGAACAATCAAATGCCAACAAAACTCTATAATAGTTTTTTTTTACATATTATTACGACACGCCTAATCCCAAGATGAGTTATCAATTCTTATTACAAAGGCGATATATCATTGGTCATCTATGCACTGTCATAAATGCCGCAATAGATAATTTTAGTATTACACTGGTCAAGTCGCTTTGATATACTTTTCAAATATTAGTTCAATAAAAATGTTAAATGACAAGCCAGCTTTTGTTATCTTTTTGTAGATAATTATTAATTAGTAGATGACTGTAGAATAATTAGTACAGAATTGTGGACTGTATTATTAATTTCGCTAGAGCCCCCATTCAGTTGATAGAATATTTATTTATTACGTTGTCTTGTAGTTATTATAATTACTGCTTCAATTGGTAGTATCATTATTAGTTCATTTTGATATTAGTTTAGTGTAGTCTAGGTTAGTCCTGATTCAAAATATCCCCTGGCAATCTTTATAACATTGATTAGAGTTTATTTGATTTATTCAGTTGTATATTTATGTTGGCTCAAATACAAAGCAACTATCGTGTTGTTATTGTGTAGTGTTGGCAATCACTATTGTAGTATAAATAAAACACACACAATACAGGAACGTGAAGAACTAATACAAATCGAGTTTTGTAAACAATCGAATTATTGGTTTAATCACAGAATCATCATTAAAATCCAAATATAAGAATGATATTTACACAAGTGGTTAAGAATAGCACATATTCAGTAAAATATATTCAAAAGGCTATGAATAGCATTGAAACTACTGGTAAAACAATATTCAATTCTTTGCAGTATAAATCCATAAGAAATTATGTTTCAGAGCATAGAAAAATATGTCTTACTTGACGAGAGATGCCAAAAGAACTGATGTAATCTTTTTCTGATTCGCATGGGTCTATGATATGGGTCGATACGATACCATAACCGAATACAAGAGAGTACATTACATTATGGCTGATGTAAACAGATAATATATAATAAAATACTAGCGTGCGATGGAATATTCGAGCATGACCAACAACGTATGAAATCGGCCATGTTGTCCTGTGATGTAGCTGGGAAAAACCCTAAGTCTTGGCTTATGAAATACTTCCCAACGTTACTACACCAATTGTTATGAACAGTTAGTATTCATTTAATTATGGTACAATGTATAAATTTACGTTTCGTAACAATATAAATACTCAACAATCAACTTAAGCTTAGTCTAATCAAAACAAAATCCTAACAAAAACAAAAATCTAAAGCAAGGCTATCCGAAATCCTAAACAATTTATCAATAAAATCCTACTCAAACTCTATCCCACAAAACACTCCATAATAAACAAATCCTACCTAACTCCCAGTTCCTAGTAAACACCCAACCAGATAACTGGTAAAAGTAAAAGGAAACAAAAAATAAAAATGGTCAAAAAAAAACAACATCAAAATATTTAATAACCACACGTGGAAGACAATTAAATCTATCCACGTGTATAAAATAACATGCATATAAAAGACCAACACATGTGATCATAAATCATACATTCAATACATTACACAAGGCATTACTGTCTCAATTCAGAACTTAAAATGTGTCTCTACAAACACAACGTGGTCCATAATCATTACCGTGCCACGAATACAAATAAATAAAACTTGGCTTTAAAAGTCACTCATCAGTAAACATACGTTAATAAAAAAAAACTACATTGTTCATACCATACAACAAAAGAATATAATTACCTCAAAGAAACAAAAATTATAGGCCTATTATTATCTTATTATTCTAAAAATACTTTATACTTATAGGGCCGACTTGTGTAAACTTTTATTATTATTATTCTAGAAATAATTTTAGTAGGCCCTAAATGATGTTACGAACTCCTTTTGGACTGTCCACAGCACCTGCAACATTTGCTAGATTAATGCGCATTGTTTTGCAGGGTTTAGACAATGTGGTTTCATTTTTTGATGATATTTGTATATAATGTGATTGTTTCATCCAGCATTTGGAAACACTGGTCAAAGTTTTTTCTAGACTGAAGGAGGCGGGATTAACTGTAAAACCAGCAAAGCTGGAACTAGGGTTCGAAAAAATAAGCTTCCTAGGGCACATGGTAGGAAAGGGGGTCATAACCCCTGAGAAAACGAAAATAGAAAAAATATTAAATCTTTCCATACATAGAAACAGGTCAGAGCGTTAGTAGGGCTGATATCATACTACTCTAAATTCATCCCAGACTTTAGTACAATCAAAGTGGCTTTGACTGACTTGCTGAGGAAAGACAAGCCTAACAGGGTAACGTGGACAAACGAATGCCAAAGGGCATTGGAGTCATTACAGGGGCACTTAAACTCCCAACCCTTCCTGATTCTACCTGATGTAAACAGTAAATTTGTCCTCCGCACAAATGCATCGTCTCGTGGGGTATCCGGAGTTTCACTACAATATCGGGACGGGGCTTTGCGATTAGTAAAATACATCAGTAGAAAGTTGTTACCACGGGAATCTCGTTTTTCGACGATAGAGAGGGAATGTTTGGCTATTATATTCTCGGTGGGTAAACTGGCCTTGTACTTAAGCAACTCAGAATTTACTTTGCAGACCGACCAGCGAGCCCTTCAGTACCTTAATCACTGCACCTATAAAAACTCCAGACTGACCCGATGGGCCATTTTACTCCAAGAATTTAAGTTTGAGGTGCAACATATTCCTGGGGCACAAAAACTACTAGCAGATTGCCTCTCAAGAAATTGAGAATTCCTTATTGTTGTGTGGGGAAAAAAACTGTTGACAACCGTTAACTGTTAAAAATGTTAAATTCTACTTTAGTGAAGTGGAGAATTCTATTTTACGTTACCTTCACAATGTTAATACTGATTTTCTATTTAGGCACTGGGAAAGGGATAAGGTGTCTATTTTATTTTTCTCAACCAGGGAAGATTTGAGTCGGGTTTTGACAGTAGCGTAAAGCTAGCTCGAGATTGTAAGAATGTGTGAACCTATATACTACCTGAATGTTTTCATTTTTCCCACTACCTTTTGCATTATATTTATGTAATCTATCTGATTAGCAGTAGCCAGGTCATGTGATACCCATGTAGTTTTATGCATCTTGTTATGCTGGAAGAGACTTCTTTCAATAACTAAGTTACTTGTAGCGCATAGATCAGCAAGCATTTCTCCATTTTCGTTCATAATGCTTAAATCCTCTCTTCCCATGACTTCTTCATGACCATTGTTGTCACTGCCAATTTTCCCATTGAGGTCGCCTATGAGTATAATAATATTCCTTCTTGGGTAGTTTTGGGTGATGGACAACAATTCTGTTATAAAAAATTCTTCTTTGTCTCTTTCTTCACTGTCGTTTGTTGGAGCATTTGCTTGCAGGACTAAGAGAGGGAGAACATCTAAGCCCGCTATTATTTTCTATCTTTATTAATGACTTAGATTCTTATTTAGAACAAAAACGCTCAAGTAGCTTAACTATCAGCTACGATAACAACGCAGAGATTCTAAAAATATTCACACTTTTTTATGCCGACGACACCACAATCCTAGCTAAAACCGTAAAAGAATTACAGAAAAACTTAAACATTTACAGTAACTATTGCAAGGACATAAATGAAGAAACATAAATGAAGAAAAGACTAAAATAAATAATGATATTCGGTAGAAAGGGAAGAATAGGAAATCACAAATTTGTACTAACAATAATATAATAGAAATAGTTTCTAAATTTAAATACCTATGAATAATCTTCTCAGCAAACGGATCCTTCTCGGAACACAGAAAATATTGTAAGATAAAAGGTACTAACGCTATGTTCAACCTTCTCAGAAAATGCCATGCATTAAGCTTGCCCATAGATAGTCAAATTGATCTGTTTGACCAAACAGTACTACCAATACTCACCTACGGGTGCGAACTATGGGGTATGGAAAATTGTGACATTTTAGAAAATATTAGACTAAGATATTTTAAGATGATTTTAAAGTTGAACACAAAAACACCAAATTATGTTGTTCTAGGCGAAACAGGCACATTTTTATATAAGATCATTTATAAAAAAAAGAATGTTACACTTCTGGATCAAAATAGTGACCGGTAAACAAAGCAGAATTTCTAAAATAATTTATAACCTTTTACTTAAAGAATATCAGGCTGAAAAATGCAAATGGTCCGCTTATATAAAGTTACAACTAGAACAATTAGGATTAGGATATATATGGTCAGAACAAGATACAATAGTTACCAAACTTTCAAAAGCAAAAATTAACCTACGTATAAATGATCAAAGTAAACAAGAACTGAAAGAAAGTATGCAAAATAGTAATAAAGGTAAACTATACAGCGCTCTTAAGTATAAATCGACTGGGAAAATATTCCACCCTTTTTAAATAAATTACATCTTAAAGAAGCCAACTATATTCTAAAAATAAGAACAAGTAATAATAATTTCCCTGTTGAACTGGGTCGCCACTCCAAAATAGATTATAATTTAAGAGTATGTCCCCTTTGCCTAAAAGATATAGGAGATAAATTTCAATACTTACTCCAATGTGAGCATTTCAATGCCCAAACGGAGAATATATAAAAAAAATATTAACAGACCAAATGTAGACAAAATATCCCAACTGATCAATACTAGTTCTCTGAAAGAACTTAAAAAACTAAGCATATTTGCAAAAATAGTATTATTTGTTTTTAAACAATAAAAAAAAATGATTATAAACGGTTAAATATAGGCTACTAACATGTATTAACAACTTTCATTTCAGAACACCTTTTATTAAATTATAATTGTTTTCATGTACTATGTTACTTATGCCTATACTGTATTTCTATGTTGGTATTCTCGTTTCTTGATACCTTAAAATGAATCTATGATCGTTAATATTATTATTTCGGTAACTTTTACTATTATCTACTAATGTTAGATTATTTTAATTATGTCTTTGATTATGCCTTTATGGTACTGATGTACTTTGTGGCAAATAAATATTGTTCATTGTTCATTGTTCATTGACGTTGCGCCCAAATCGAAGGAAAGGATCGCCACGCCTCACTCCGACGTTGCGCCCAAATCGAAGGAAAGGATCACCACGCCTAACTCCGACGTTGCGCCCAAATCGAAGGAAAGGATCGCCACGCCTCACTCCGACGTTGCGCCCAAATCGAAGGAAAGGATCGCCACGCCTCAATCCGTCTCCGAGCCCATTTCTGATAACGTCATCACCCCGTCTTTCTCGAAAAAAAGGATCTTTTAGTCCCAAGCCTCTGTTGTCAGGGTCAGCATGAGTTGACCGTTCATTAAATTCATATTCTCCACTGTCGGGATCACCTTTTGATAAGCCTTGATTATCTGGTGAAAGAAATCAAATAACTTTTGAAATAAACAAAACATATAAAGATCTAACTGATATATTGTATTTGAGATTTATTATATCTTCCATTATATTAAAATTTAACATTAAAAAAATCACTTGCTATTAGTTAATTATATATTTTTAATAATTATTTTAATGTTTGAGTATTTTCATAAAAATGTTTCGCAATCGGTTCATCTAAAACGTGCAGACGAACCTATTAAAATTATGATGGATATAATATGATAAAAACATTGATAGGCCTAACAAATGTATAGCTTCATGTTGGCGCATTGTGTTATGCAGCATGCACCTTAACCTTCCCTGTTCCCAATAACCAGATTCTATAGAAAATAAAAAGAAATTTACCAAGTTCAATCTATACTATAGTGATACAATTGATAAAATTCGTTTACCATCATTGCAGTTTCCAAGAGAAAACATAATCGAAGTCACGGCTGCAGTCAAAAGTAAAACCTTCACAGCATTCATCTTGATAGACTTTACAGTTAGACAATCTCTTTTACAAAACACCTAGACCTAGACATTAGAAATAAACAAGTCAAACAGAACTGGTTAAAATATAAAAATAATAATTATAGATATGTATCATTTTAACAAGAGATTATCTGTCCCTAATTCAAAAATAAACATTATATGTTTATTATATGTCGAGTTTTCTTTTTGCAAAGGGTTTGATAGTTTGTCAATATGCACTATATTTGATTTGATTTTCCTGTATTTTCAGTACATACATATTTAAAGTATAAAAATATTTAACGTAAAAAGTTAAAATCAGATTCAGTTTTAGTGATCTAGTGGTCAAGATGTAACAAAATCTTGCGTGTCATGATGATTGTTCAGCAACCATCACATACAATTCAATAAAACAATGTCATTGTCGATTGTCTATAGGTAATCGACTCTAAGAAACGCCATTGCACTTGAATGTCATAATATAGTCATTTCTATAGGTAATCAATTCTAAGTAATGCCATTGTAATTCAATGTCATAATATAGTCGTTTCTTTGACGCTGATAGGGTTGCATCAAAAAGATACTATATTAATAGTTTAGATCGTGTTGGCCGCCTAACCCACTGAACGGTGCAAAACTAACTAACCTATTATTATATTCCAGTCTACAAAATTAATATAATTGCCTAATTCTATAATTTGTTATAAACAGTAAATATACAAGCATGGCTCCAACGAATTTGACATTGCTACATTTTTATAAAATACTTTAATAAGCTAAACTTCTCAAAGAACGGATAAGCAAAGCCGTAGTAATAAATAGATATGCCTAACACATAAAATTGTAACATACAAAATTCATAACTCATACCATTGTAATATATTAAAATTGCTACACAATAATTAGTGAAATATGAATAATACTTGTGAAGACTAGGGTAATTATGCATGCTAATAGTGATAACATGTAGGGACGTGTAATATAAATGATCATTACATCATAACACAGACCAGTGGGAAATCAGTGGCTGAAACATGAATTTCAAGGACGATCCTATAACAACATCACATCAACCCAAACAGACGATCCTATAACAACATCACATCGACCCAAACAGACGATCCTATAACAACATCACATCGACCCAAACAGACGATCCTATAACAACATCACAACGACCCAAACAGACGATCCTATAACAACATCACATCGACCCAAACAGACGATCCTATAACAACATGACATCGACCCAAACAAATGATCCTATAACAACATGACATCGACCCAAACAGACGATCCCATAACAACATGACATCGACCCAAGCAGACGATCCTATTACAACATCACATTGACCCAAACAGACGATCCTATAACAACATCACATCGACCCAAACAGACGATACTATAACAACATCACATCGACCCAAACAGACGATACTATAACAACATCACATCGACCCAAACAAACGATACTATAACAACATCACATCGACCCAAACAGACGATCACGGGTGGCGGGATGTAATAACTACTGGCGCACGCTTGGCAGAAAAAAAATGACAGAAAAAGATGGGCAGAGTGAAAACGAAAATCCAAATCTACATAACGCATTTTCCAAAACAGTATCTGCAACTATGTGCACAAGCACAAGAATGTATCAAACGCAATGTAAGCCAATAGAGAAGCGACTAGAAAATAAGCAAAGACGTGGCCATCTTTGACTTAGCTAAACAAACAACACTTACCAAAAGTGAAGCCACTGAATGGTGTTTAATGGTGATTCAAACGTATGCTTATAAACCTTTTCTTCATAGATTCTTTGACGCTTATTGACATTGGCTGTAATAAGACTGTCATACAAGTTGTCATCTCTACTGCCATATTTAAAGTTTATAGCGTACTGTAAAGATTTTAATGTAAGATTTTTTGTATAAGAATAGGATTGATTGACTGTTTGTGATCGTAAAATTCAAATTCAATTACTTTATTTCTATCACGTGTCATATAAGTTACAAACATTCTTTCAAGTAGAGCCTTTACGTGGCTTGGCAGCTTGCGTACCCTAAAGACCCCCAGAGCTATACCAGCGGGAGTTTAAACTCCTGGCAGGTTCAACCAAGCTGGGAATATCTCCGCGGGTAGGGGTCAGACAAAAGCTAATGCCCTGGTCCTCTAGGTTGGGGGTTAAGCATAAGGCTAGCAAACTTATTGTGTAAAATATAAAACCTGCTACAAAAACGCCAAAGACTAAGGGTAATTCAGCCCTGGGGAAAGAAGTATCTCCCACTGGATAATTCATGAAGCCAGGTGGTGGAAGTACATCTCAGTTGAAAGCTGCCAGGCCGACACCCATCATTTCCACTTGAATCATCACCAACATCGGTGCTTGGAACGCTAGAACAATGTTTGAAGCCGGGAAGGCTAGCCAAGTAGCTGAAGAAATGAGACGATTCCTGAGACGAAAAAAAACCGTCTTTAATGATGGCTTCCCAACGGATAAGCCGGAGCGGTGTCAGTACCTATTGATTGCGTTCGCATCTGCGTACGAAGCTTTCTGGATAAACATCGTCATTCTTTTCACATGCATCTTAATAATATGATTAACGATAATCGGAAATTTGATTATCTCTATTGAAAGCTATTATCGATTTTTTTTTACTTCTAAAGAATTTTATGGTAAAGTGTACAAAATCATATTGTATTCAGACAAGCCAATACGTTTGCCCTGCAAACACTAATTCAGTTTGAACTATTTTTCCAATATACCTACAAAACTACGCACATTTGGCATTTCTGGCCTGAGACATGTGCACGTGGATGGGAAGAGTAACCGAAAACCGGTTTTAAAAAAAAAGGTTTTAACAACCCTAGTTTCCAGTTTCTGATGAAAAACTTTCCCCTAAAGGACAACTTGCCAACAACGCAATGTGTGGTTGATGTGGACAGTCATGTGTCTATCATTCACCTGGAGGATCATATTCACCTGAGCAAGACTAACATTAAACCCTTGCACTAGGGCCGAGATTTGCTTACAATCTGGACTCTGTGATTATAAGGTTCCTAGGACTTGTAAAAATATGCCGTACTATGTGAAAGATGAACACCTGGACGAAGATTTTACTTCACCTATCGAGTGTCCAAGAGGTCATTCTGACCGGAGCATCACCGAAATAATCAGCGTCCATTGTGCTATTTATGTTCAGTCTTTGAGACCCTCATTTCTTATAAAACTATGGACTGTGTTATTAGGTTTGAGTGGGACACAACATTGGTTTGTTTCGAATTGGACAAATCTTGACACATTGTCATCAACAACGCAGAAGGCAGAACCACTAAGAAAGTATCCATCTGGCCATCTGTTTTGTGGTTATAAGACTTTGCAAAGCACTGATTCGCTTCCTTGAGTTTGTACTTGCAGAGCCAGGTTATACTGACATTTTTAACACTGAAGGCCTCCCAAAGAAATTTGAAATTGATCCCAAGAACTGATAAAGCCTAGCCGAGGACCGTTCTTTCTGGCGCAACATGATCCGAACTGGAGCAGCAGCTCACAAAGATAAAAGGCGAAGGGTCGCTACTGAAAAAACGAAAAACTCAGAAAATCCAGCAAAGATAGCTCCGCTTCTACCGGCCATCAAGCCACGCGTCTGTACCCCCACTGTGGCCTCATCAGCCATCTCCGAACCCACAAGAAATCATGACTCTGACATAGGATGATCCTCATCGAAAACGATGGACACACATCATCACAAAGAATTGGACATTAGCCTTGACAGTTCATCAGTTGACATATTTGTTTTCATTTTGTCTGTGGTTTACTCAAGACATTATTCCTCCTAACAACCTCTGCTATTAATGTCCAAGAGGAACAAAGCATTTTTGTTAATAATTTTTGTCTACACGTGCCCTTTATGCCATATAGTGTTTTTTAGTATTATATATTGCTGTTGTATTTGAATTTGTTTGTTTTTTTAATATAAGGTTACTTGCAAATGATTGATAGTTATCTTATTAGTAATGACCAATACGTTTCTTTTTTTCAAAATTGTTGGTACATTGAAATCATTTCTTTTAACGTAATGTGATGAGTGAGACTATAATTAATTAACTCCCTTGTTTTTGTGATAGCCTCCAATTTGTAAACTGGTGGTCACAGTCCTTTTGATGACCCTAGGTGACCATTGTCCGTCTGGTCATGCGGTGTGTAATGTGTAGTTTTTAGAGTTAGAGAGTAGAGCGTATAGAGACTGGTTAAGCTGTGTTGTACTACGACTTGTGTTATTCCATTATTATGGAATTGAGTGGAGCTCGATGTTATGTGATATATTAAATTAAAAGTTATTTTGTTAATTGTTCCTGGCGTCTCTATAAATACTTGGATGGACGTTTTGGCGAGTAAATGTTATAAAACCGCTTACCCTAGACAGCGAGACAAAACAATATATATATAATATATATATAAATATCCACATTCATTTTATATTCTAACAATTACAGATTAGATGTCTAGTCGAAACAATGTCTAAGCCTGCATGGATGAAAACATTTCAATGAAAAGCACAAAGTTATCATAATTTACCGCACTTGAAAAAAATGACATGTTTAGTTATGATATTACTTTCTCTTTGTAAACTGGTGGTCATAGTCCTTTTGGTGACCTTAGGTGACCTTTATCATAATTTAGAGCACGTGAAATAAAATTACTTTAAATTAATGGTACAAATATTATAGAACAAAATTTATAAAATATTTTTAAAGTGTAACATGATAGTAAATTAAAGCGGTACCATTATATGTTTGCGTTAGATGCTAACCATTTTTTAAGACTTGCATTTGCATGCGTGTTTTAAGTGTTGCTAAGTCATCTGCCTATATTAGACTAATTCCAAGAACCCGTTCCATACCCACTTGGCTAGCAAGAGAGCTTATGTGTGTGTCCTAACATTAGGAACACAAAGAGTTTTAATAACTTAAATGAAACGGAAAATATTTCACAGGCTAGAGGACACTGGAAATCTAGAGTTGATCGTCCATGTATGATTCCTAGGGTTTTTAGCCTAGACCTATGTGACGTCAAAACTCACGACTTTTTATCAACTGGATATAGAGTTAGTTATTGTTGGTACTCAAAACCTTTGTTTTATACTTGACTTCATTTAAGTAAAGTTAAAGTTTCGCTTTTTTTTCAGGCCGCATAATCTTCTTTTACGCCGTTGACATAGATAAGAAACCATGTCCACATCTGCGACATCATCATTAGGGTTTAAAAGTTGTACTTTAGTTAACTTCTTTTTTGTATAAGCATAATTTATAAATAATTATAAAACAGAACAAAGAAAGACATTCGTTAACATACATTTTAATAACTGTATTTCTTGACAACTTAAACTAGAGGTTCTCAATAGTTTCCAATAGCTACCACACAGGGTGCCACGGATGGCACTATGAGAAACACTGAATGAAACTCTACAGGTTGTTATATTCTTTCAGAAAATACACACACATAATAAATATTATATAATTATGTATAGGCCTAAAAAGTCTTCTTGTTCAATACATTGGTTTGGTTTTAAGAGTTCACGGAATGATTTAACCCTTAGGCTATATATACCTTTCCTACTGGTCTTGTTGGCATGCACATTTTTTTTCTGAAAAAACAGAAACAGATTTGATCTAAATGATTTTAGAGTTTCATTGATCGTAAAAAAATATTTCATAGTTATATTTATTTTGTTTTTTTTTATGTTTTTTTATGTTTGTTTTATGTTATTCTATGTTTATTTATATTTGTTTTATGTTTATCTATGTTTATTTATATTTCTTATATGTTTATCTATGTTTATTTTATATTTGTTTTATGTTTATCTATGTTTATTTATATTTGTTTTATGTTTATCTATGTTTATTTATATTTGTTATATGTTTATCTATGTTTATTTATATTTGTTTTATGTTTATCTATGTTTATTTATGCTTGTTTTATGTTTATCTATGTTTATTTATGTTTGTTTTGGTCACCGTTTTCCATGGTTTATCAAATTTCAATGAGACTGGTTCAATACCAGTTGTAGTTTTATTTCACCCAAGCCAAGCAGTAGCGTAGCCAGGGGTGGATGTGCCAAGTGCTGCCTCAACTATAGTATTCCTGGATAGGCCTACTTCTCTTACCTAATTGTGTCCAAAGGGATTCCTTCACGTAAAAGGATATATTCCAGGGTTTTGGTCTCCCTATTTCAACAGATTCATTATGGTGCGACCGAATGCTAAGCAAAATAGCTGTACTTTTGAGAGGAGACTGGGACCCTCTTCAGAGCAAAGGGAAAAACATGTCTCGTTTCACTAATCCAGTTCTACTCTCTGTTAAGCAGGTGCCTTTTTCTAACTTACAAGCTCCGTCTCTTAGAGCTCTCTCTGTGGTTGATCTTGAGATGGCCTAATTTCTCTGATCGTGCCACTGACAGATACAGTGAACTACATTTTATAAACTACAGAAAAAAACATAAAATATGATGAATAATAAAAAAAATAATAAAGGAAAATACTACAAATAATAAGTGGTCCTAGGCATTTGTGATGGAACAAAAAGAAAAAAAAAAGTTGAAGATCGTGCAAAAAAGTCATGAAATGTGCGAAGAAGAAATGATTGGTTTTCTTTAACACGACTTCACGACCGAAACCGCTCTATGAACCTAGAAGCTAATAACAACACACCTGCTCCGGCTGCCGGGACTGTTCAGGAATAGAAGACTGTATTCATAGAAATTCTTATAAAATCTCATGTGGTGGACGAAAGGGACTAAGAGTTAGACTTCATGCAATCATTGACACAACAATGCAATGCACAATAAATTCGTAGGTTGTCGAACCCTGATCTAGGCTACCATTACCATAATTGAATGAAAATATTGTTTACAGATTTTTTGGCTTCATGCACCAGCCTATTATTCCATATGGAGTGTTTTAACTAGGGATGTTAAAACCGCTTAGTTTTCAAAACCGGTTATCGGTTCTATAAAAACCGGTTTAAAACCGGATTTCGGTTACCCCCCCCCCACAGGCCAGAATTGCCAAATGTGCGTAGTTTTGGAGATATATTTGAAAAATAGTTTAAACTTAATTATTGTTTGCATGACATTCAATTCAAGGGGTTGATTTGTGTGAATAGGGCCTACAATATAATTTTTTACACTTTACCATTAAATTCCTTTAAAAAATCTGGGCTAATTGATTAAAACCGATATAAGTTTTCAATAGTGATAATCTACTTTCCGATTATCGTTGACCTTAATATTAAGAAGCATATGAAGAGGATGACGATGTTAATCCAGGATGCTTCGTATGCAGGTGCATACGCAATCCAGTTGTACTGCCACTACCGCTCAGGCTTATATGTTGGGAACACAGTTTACACTGAGCCATCGTAAAAGATTTTTGTTCAAAGATGAGCCGAAAAGTAAAAAGATTCATGTTAATTGTAACTATAACTTAACATTTGGTTTGATGTTGTTTTTATCGCAAGCCATAGGCCTAGTTGGTATTTGGAAAAAAAAGAAACACAATATCTAAGACTAAATAGTGTTAGCAAGGCATTTCAAGAATTGTTTTGTGCGAATCCAACATTATTTATTAAAAATATTTCCATCAGAACAAAAAGAAAAGGGTTGCTACCAACAAAGCGAAATCCGGTTTTGAAAATCGTTTAACATCCCTAGTTTTAGCCTTAAATGTTACCCAGGTCTTGACGAGGGTCAAGGTAATCGGTCAATTCATATAAGATCAATAGAGCCTACGTCAATCACATATTGTCACTGTAGTATCGTGGGTATCACGGAATGGTAACGAGATAGATTTACACAGTTCCAAACGCACTCAAGTAAAAATCTGATCAACTTACCCTAACCCTTTAGAAAGATAACAGATATTGTGGGGACAGCAAGATTGATCCGCTTCGCAAAAATCACCACCTCTTAAACATCTATAAGAAATACGTGGGGAAAAAAGACAGTTTAAGTTTTATGAGAATTAAACTATTGTCTTGAACTGAATAATGTAGCATGCATAGGAGTGTTAACAAAGTATACGGATCGTAAGAATAAAATGTATTCCCGAAATACAGATGTAATAATTATTCCATTGTTGGGCATAAATGTATGCACAAGATCATGAGCCGCCACGTGGAAATGTTCACACAGACAGGTGGCATCCAACAGGGTCCCGCTCTACCCGAGTTCATCAGCTCAAGCTGCATATACCACACGCACGCACCGACGTCTACAAATATTCTTTTTTTTTCCATCAGCCATTAGACTGTGGAACACACTGAACCAGGTCTCCATAACTGCCCTTCTGTGTCGGCTTTCAAATCTTCACTGAAGGGTTGGGCTAAATACCTAAATTTTTGCACTAAATTTTACTAAATTGAAACTATGTCATCTGTCTGAAATTCTTGATTGCGATTCTTTATAAGTGGTTAAATGGTGGACTCTTTCTTTGGTCTTTACGCGGTCTCCACAATAATATGAAGAAGAAGAAAGATATAATATTACAGTAACAAGATTTATTTAAGACAATAATAACATAAACAGATAAAATTACTTCTTTGTTATTTTTTAACATTAAAGTACAATAGCTGTATGTAAAAAAAAATACTAGAACAAATAACACTTACTGTCTTTAGGCATAAGTTTGGAGTCGAAGCATATCAAATAAAAAAAAATTACACATTACAATTATTCTATAAAAACTTTATATTTCAACTGGTGTAAACATTTAGAATTATTCTAGAAATAATTTTAGTAAATGATGTTACGAACTCGAGTTATAAATAGCCAAGAATACTGATCAGTCGCCCTTCAATGTCCGATTTAGGTTCACTTGAAAGTCTGTAGATTGACTTTCTGAACACTAGAAAAAAACATGATGTTTGGCGATCGACCCATCTGGGGGAACCAATCCGATTTGGAGAATTTATTTACCTCGTGGGAACAAGCCATGATCACGCCTATTTGAAAAGTGGGTATCTTGTTAAATTGTCCACTACTTTTAAATTGTATACCTGACATTCTGCTGAAATACCAAACTGTAAAGCTCTAACTGGACACAGATCAACGCTGAGCTTAACACTGATTCAAATGAATTGTGTTTCTAAATCCCAGCTATCAAGATATATTAATTCAATATAATACTGGCTTTGGAGTGGTGTTTAATTTTAGCATTAAATTGGCTACAAATTTTGGGGCAATATTGGCTTTAGAGTTTATAAAAAACGTAACGAGAAGGTTATTGCCAACATTTAAGATGTATTAAGATATGCAACTAAGTGCATGATTTTAGGTTATATATATATTTTGTTTTAAGTCGTGAATAATACATTTTTGAAATCTAAAGTCTATATTATGTCCCATATTTTACAACTTACAGTAGAATGGTGCCATTACCTTTTGGTTAGAAGTCTTGCAATGTCAGCAGTATCTAATTTAAATAAAAAAATTATTTTTAAGCCCAGCTGATATATGTATTAGATAAACATATTTTATAATAAAGCTAGGCAACACATTATTGTAACTAGAATGTTAAAGTGCGTGAGCTCTCTATAAAGTGGATGTCATATAGTGACTAGTATTTGTAATATATATCCAAGAGTTGTTTGATCTTGAACAATCAAGACTTTTTCTTGTCTATATTACGACGCAATCATTGTCATACTGTAGCATCCGCTAAAGAATGATCATCTTTGATTATAATAAATATAACGAGTCTGAATTTAAAATGATCAACAATAATCCATTCAGAATATCTACTTTAGGACATGACAACAACTCATGGTTGTGGTATTAGGAACGAAAATGGGGAAAGATTAGTTGTAGCTCTAATAACATGATAATAGGGGGCACTTTGTTTCCACATCGTGAGATTCACAGGTTGACATGGTATTCGCCCAATGACAGAGATAGAAACCAAATTGACCATTTGCTTATAAATGCCAAATGGAGGAGATCATTGTTAGATGTTAAAGTAAAACGAGGTGCTGATGTTGGAGGTGACCATCAGTTGGTAATAGCAAAAGTGAAGCTGAAACTGAGAAGGACACAGAACAAGAGGATACAATATACAGAAACTTAAAGATCATCACACTAAGCTCACCTTCATCACACAGGTCAACAATAGATTCCAGGCACTACAAAGTTTAAGCTCTGATGATGAGAGTAATAACATCAAAACATACTATGAAAATCTCAAATCTGCATATCAACAGAGTGCAGAAAAATGCTTGGGCTTTAAAGATAAGAACAAGACAAAAGAATGGATTACACCAACCACATGGTGTGCCATAGACCAGAGACGCAAGATAAAAAATCAGATAAACAGCACTAGGTCAACAAGACTTCAAGAAAAATACAAATACCAATATAAAGTAGCTAACAAAAGCAGTAAACAAGATGGTGCATGCAGACAAGAGGGCATTTGTTGAAGAACTAGCAAATGAAGCAGAAAGTGCTGCATCTAAAGGAGTGCAAGGTCAGTTATATAAAGTCACCAGGCAGATTTGTGGTAAATTCCACTCATCACCAAATGCACCCTTTAAGGAAAAACAAGGAAAATAGCTGACTAATAAAGCTGAACAAAATAAACGATGGGATGAAAATTTTAGCGAAATACTTAATAGAGAACCACCATTGGAAGAAGCAGTAATTCCGGATGTACAGACAGAATTTGACATCAATGTAGAACCACCTACAAAAGAAGAAATTGTAAAAGCCATTAAATCACTAAAAATAAAAATAAAGCTCAAGGACCCGGTAACCCCGGACTTCATCACCACTACCGTCAATTTCGCAACTCCGTTGGTGTACCCTCTGCACACGAGGATCATCCTGTCTAAGGCAGCCAGATCCTACGGCTCATGCACCAACCAGAGTCACTAGAAAGTACGAGCTAGAAGCACTGTCGTCCTACGCCGTGTGCAGTGGTTTAGTTTCACTTTGTTGAAAAACCCACATGGTCGAGAGCAACCCATCTGGGGCTTCGCGGTGCACGCAAACCCAACCTAGACACGTTCGGTTGACCAAATTACAGAGCCTTCGATTGGGCACACAGCCGAGTGCAAGCCAAATCATTTGTTTCAATCCCCATGCTGAAAAATTTAGCTTATCGGGCCTAACAGCCTTAGACGACGGGGACCTCGTATGCGCATCTCAGTCCGTGGTACTATTGACTGGAAGTTTTCAATGCGTCAATCAGGCGTACTCACGCACCATACATCAACCTAGAGCATACAATGTTTGAGGCAAATCTGTTATTTATCTTTCCCTAGGCCGCATGCTCCGACCCTGAATATCCGTGGCAAGAATCTCCAGTTAACAGATCGGCAGCCCAAGATTGCCGTGGGAAGTGACGGATGAAAGATGAGTAACTGTTGGGGTCATTCCAGCTCAGGTTCAATAGCGCAATCAAAGACATTTATATGCACTGTGTGTTCGTCATACTACCCAAACAAGGTAAAAAGTACTCAGTGTTAAGTTTGTGTACTCCATTTCCTGGGTCCTCGGGGAGAGTCCCATTTTAAAATCGTCACTATTAAGTGTCAGCCTGTAAAATATATATGCATGGCTTAATCTTTGAGACAAGCATATGACTACTGGCAGGATCAACCAGATAGCTATCGTTCCCTAACAATGCCGACCTAGAGACGTTCGGAAGGCGCCACCGGCCGACTTATTCGCCCGGGGAGGGAATCTCCCCGGCTACAAACTACACTTTCTGCGAGGCTGCATCCCAGGCGAACCAGCTTCGATAAGCTCGACGCGCACTGCAAGACGCCATATAATCGTATTTTCGTTTTGCCAACCCTGGCGCCAGTTGCGAGGGCCGGGTTTCTACGAGACTAACGGTCGAGATTATCGTGCCGCACGGATCTCTTTCATACGTACAAGCGCTCCGAGCAATACGCTTTAAACATCACCAGGCCTACTTGGTCCCAGAGAGCAGAGGGACAAGCACGCCGATCGCTTCACAGTCGAACTTTAGTCCGGGAAGCTCCCCTTACGGCAAGCCACGCACCGGCACAGATCGACGCCGTCGCAAATAGAGCCGTGAGCTGCCGTAAAATCGGCAAGCATCTTTGCAAGCCTCACCGATACCCACCGTCCGTACTCCGCGATCATCGGTGTAAGCTCACTCACACCAGACTTTAAACCTCACTTCACCGGAGTGATCGAATCGAGACTAATCTTTTAGGATTCGGAGGACAAACATATTTGTACTACGTAACACAGCTAAATCACCGTATAGGTTCGGTGCAAACCGTTGACCGTTCCCATCCACTCTTTCCTCCTGCAAGGCAGGCCAGTCTAAAAGCAAACGCTCGACCGTCTCTTCTGCTTCAAAGCAATGTCGACACCGCGAATCGAAATTGGGCCTAAATCGTCCGAAATAGGCACCAATAGGACAGTGTCCTGTCCGGAACTGGGCAATGGTTGCCTGTTCTCGCCTGCGGAGTTTCCACCACGGATCAGTTCACTCACACCAGATGGGGGCAGCAAAGAAGACATTCAGAACAGACTGAATAAAGTTAAAATTGCATTTAACAACATGAACAACATCTGGAAATCCTTTCAATATAGTACCAGAACGAAATTAAAACTAACAGCTGTGTACTTCCGGTCCATCTTTATGGTGCCGAATGTTCGCGCATGACACAACAGGACCTTGCGAAGCTTTCCACTTTTCACATGAAAAACCTCAGGAGGATTTTGAAAATTTTCTGGCTAAAGAAAATATCCAACGAAGTGTTAATGTCCCAATGCAACCACGAAAACATGGGCACTGTCATAATGAAAAAGCGTTGGCGATAGATTGGCAATGTGCCGAGAAGATAGGAAGGTAACATCTGCAAGACAGCCCTACACGGAACTCCAGAAGGAAAAAGAAAGCGAGGTCGTCCAAAAGTAACCTGGCGCCTGGCGCAGAACAGTAGAGCAGGAATAAAAAGAATTTGGTCACTCCTGGGGTACGATCGGAATTGCCGCACGTGACAGAGAAAGATCGAAAGACTTTGTCGCTGCCCAATGCTCACACGGCGTTACGGGTAGTAAGTAAGAATATTTACTGTTAAAAGTAAATCACAGCTCTGATTGGTTATCTCATTACTTGCCACAACGCTTTGGGATGTACCTTAATGTGTCCTACTAGTTTATTGACGAGTCTTAAATCTTATGCATGCATACATTTTGGATGTCATATCACTTCCGATCCTATTCGCTAAATTGGATTTTTTAAAAATGGCTGCCTTCTGCTATAAATTCTGGCATACTCACTTTTAATATTGAAGCATAATCCTCACAATAATACTTATAGCCTTTGTTTATTTGTATTTGGTCTGAACTTGTAGTTGAAAGTGCAATGAATTTCTCAACATCCGCGAATGTTAAGTCAGCAATGAGGCGTAAATCTCTGCTTTCAATCGTATTGGTTGCCATTGTAAGCAAAACAAAATGAAACTGGAAGTTCAACAATGCACTTGAAACATGCCGAAAAGATTGTATTGAAAAGTTACGATTGTTTACTGGAATATAGCGGGAATGCATTTTCATCCAAATTGCATTTTTTAAGACTCGTCAATAAAGAAAAAAAAAAGAAATTCACCACGTTCAATCTATACTATAGTGATACAATTGATAAAATTCGTTTACCATCATTGCAGTTTCCAAGAGAAAACATAATCGAAGTCACGGCTGCAGTAAAAAGTAAAACCTTCACAGCATTCATCTTGATATACTATACAGTTAGACAATCTCTTTTACAATCACCTAGACATTAGTAATAAACAAATCAAACAGAACTAATTAAAATATAAAAATGATCATTATAGATATGTAACAAGAGATTCTCTATCCCTAATTTTTATAAATAAACATTATATTTCGAGTCTTCTCTTTGAAAAAATGATGATAGTAAAGTAATTTTTGTTCATATGCACTATATTTGATTTTGTTTTCCTGGATTTCAGTACATACATATTAAAAGTATATAAATATTTAAGATCAAAAGTTAAATCAGAGTCACTTTTAGTGGTCCAATGGTGAAAAATAAACAAAATCTTGCGTGTCATGATTATTGTCCAGCCACTATCACATACAATTGAAATGACCAATGCCATTGTAATTCAAGGTCAAATAGTAGTTTCTATAAGTAGAGTAAAATAACTAAAATATCACGTCGGACCAAACTGATCCATAGGGCCATGGCATGGTAAGTGATTGTAGGGACAGCACAATACCCAGCCGCCTTTACTTAACCCCAACTAAAGTCAAGTACACATCAGAGCTGGGTAGACTCAGAAACACACTCAAGACTAGGGAAATAATCCTAGTCTTCACCAGGATTTGAGCCCATAACCTTTGGTTCGCCAGCCGAACGCTCTACCGCTCGGCCACCGTACCCTTCTCTATAGGTAATCGATTCAAAGTAATGACATTGCAATTAAGTGTCATACTATAGTAGTTTCTATAGGTAATCGATTCAAAGTAATGACATTGAAATTAAATGTCATAATATAGTAGTTTCTATAGGTAATCGATTGAAAGTAATGACATTGCAATTAAGTGTCATACTATAGTAGTTTCTATAGGTAATCGATTGAAAGTAATGACATTGCAATTAAGTGTCATGCTATAGTAGTTTCTATAGGTAATCGATTCAAAGTAATGACATTGCAATTAAGTGTCATACTATAGTAGTTTCTATAAGTAATCGATTCTAAGTAAGACATTGTACTTAAGTGTCATACTATAGTAGTTTCTATAGGTAATCGATTCAAAGTAATGACATTGCAATTAAGTGTCATACTATAGTAGTTTCTATAGGTAATCGATTCAAAGTAATGACATTGCAATTAAGTGTCATACTATAGTAGTTTCTATAGGTAATCGATTGAAAGTAATGACATTGCAATTAAGTGTCATACTATAGTAGTTTCTATAGGTAATCGATTGAAAGTAATGACATTGCAATTAAGTGTCATACTATAGTAGTTTCTATAGGTAATCGATTGAAAGTAATGCCATTGCAATTAAGTGTCATACTATAGTAGTTTCTATAGGTAATCGATTGAAAGTAATGCCATTGCAATTAAGTGTCATACTATAGTAGTTTCTATAGGTAATCGATTGAAAGTAATGCCATTGCAATTAAGTGTCATACTATAGTAGTTTCTATAGGTAATCGATTGAAAGTAATGACATTGCAATTAAGTGTCATAGTATATTAGTTTTTCTGACGCTGACAGGGTTGCATCAGATAAAAAACTCTGACAAATGTTGACCGCACGAGCTAATCTATCAATATAGTCAAGTCCACACAATTAATATAAATGCCTTATTCTATATATTGTTACAAAAAGTAATTATACAAACATAGTATCAACGAATTAGACTTGCCACAATAAAAGGAACACCGTATTTTATTAAACACTTTAAAATGCAAAACGTATTGACGCTAAGCAGTAGCTAGTAAAATAGCACACACAATCATATCATATCATATCATATCAATTTCTGTTCGTGCTTAGAAAAATACAGAGATTGAAGGAGAGTGTGATATGTTTATATATTATTAAAGATTTATATATTATTCCCGTCTTTAGTGTAGGCGTATATGTAAATGTTTTTTAAAATTGAAAACAGAAAGATTGGCTGACATATAGAAAGTATCCATTAAAAGATAGAAAGACAGATGGAAAAAAAAATGAGACAAATATGATATGAAGATGTACATAAAGACAAGAGACAGTGAGATGTTTAGATACATCACTATAACTCTTTTAGGTGGTGAGACTTGTATCATATCATATCATATCATATATCATATATATATATAAATCTCAAAAGGAATATGTATGTGGCTGGCTGGCTGGGTATGTACATACCGCATAATCTTTTTAAATACTGGACATAAAAACGTGAAATTTGCTACAAATATTCTTTGCGTTACGGCGGTGAACACTGTCAAGGTTTTAAAAAAATTAAAATGACCGCAGTGGTCAGTTTGGTCAAAAAACGCGAATAAAACGACATATGTTGGGTTCATGTTGAATTTGCCGTTCCAACTTTTTATAGTTTTTCGTCACAAAGTTAGAAAAAAAAGGATGCGCTGAGATTATTTTTATGACGTCATCAAAGTTTGCGCATGGATTTTTTAGCGATGAAGGGACATTTTTCATTCATGTTTAAATTGACGTCATCAAACTATGTGCATGGATTTTTATCTCAATGATGGGAACAAATTTTCTTCATGTTTAAATTGCCTACGTGCCGTAAACAACATAAATTCTTTACACTACCAATACTGTAGTTGATTTTCTTAATCTATCACTACTTTAATACTTTACACTGTGAATACATGACTTAAAGCTAATTAATAATTTAAAACTTTACAAACATAGGACAAAGCAAATAGATTTAGCTTTTTTTTTTCTGTTTCGGGAAGTAATACCGACGCCTTACTAAGCTTATTTAAACGCAGTGGTCCTGGTTACACTCTATATTTAAGCTTATAATTATATGGCGTCATCAAATTTTGCGTATTTATGCGTTTAAGAAGGGAACAAAATTTTGTTTTAATTTGCGTCGTTATTTGTGGAATGCAATATTTAAATGGTATAAGTTACCGGAAAATACTTTATCCCCGCTTAAGACTATTGTTTATAACTCCATGGGTTATTTTATCCAGTTCCGAGAACTGGGCACCTTTAGGCTTATCGCCTAGGTAACGGCCATTGTTTAAATTACCGGGCAATGTTTAAATTACCGGGCAATGTTTATAATACCGGGCAATGTTTATAATACCGGGCAATGTTTAAATTACCGGGCAATGTTTAAATTACCGGGCAATGTTTATAATACCGGGCAATGTTTATAATACCGGGCAATGTTTAAATTACCGGGCAATGTTTAAATTACCGGGCAATGTTTAAATTACCGGGCAATGTTTATAATACCGGGCAATGTTTAAATTACCGGGCAATGTTTAAATTAACGGGCAATGTTTATATTACCGGGCAATGTTTAATTTGCCGGGCAATGTTCAAATTGCTGGAACTAACTTTTTAAAGTTTTAATTCGTGTCGTATACATTTTATAAACATTATTTCATATGGGTTTCATTTGTTATTGTTTTACATGTTGAATAGAAAATTTAATTCTAAGTTTGCTTCCAAAGCAACAATAAATAAATAAATAGCAAATAAACAAAAACAACACAACATAGGTCTGCGACTTAATGTTTGTCGTAAAAAAATATATCAAACAATCATTAAAAAAAAATAAAAGTACTGTCGAATGTTCTTTATCAATGAATAGAACAAAATATATTCATGTTTTAATTTGCGTCGTAATTTATAGCGGGCAATTTTGTAATTGATATAATGGGTGATGAGTAATGATTTTAACGGGTAATTCATGTTGTAGGTGGCAAATAAAAAATTACCTCACGTTTAAATTCGTGTCGTTGGTCATGCGGGCAATCTCATTATAACTGCCTGAGTAGTTAGAGTGTATTTAAACATAACTTTTAGCCGGTTCGGAGGACCGGGCACATACCGGCTAGTATATATATAAATCTCAAAAGGAATATGTATGTATGTGGCTGGCTGGCTGGCTGGCTGGCTGGCTGGCTGGCTGGGTATGTACATACCGCATAATCTTTTTAAATACTGGACATAAAAACGTGAAATTTGCTACAAATATTCTTTGCGTTACGGCGGTGAACACTGTCAAGGTTTTAAAAAAATTAAAATGACCGCAGTGGTCAGTTTGGTCAAAAAACGCGAAAAAAACACAACTTTTGATTCACATTGTCTTTGCCAGTACAACTTTTTATAGTTTTTCGTCACAAAGTTAGAAAAAAAAAGGATGCGCTGAGATTATTTTTATGACGTCATCAAAGTTTGCGCATGGATTTTATAGCAATGAAGGGACATTTTTCATTCATGTTTAAATTGACGTCATCAAACTATGTGCATGGATTTTATTATCTCAACTCAATGACGGGAACACATTTTTTTCTTCATATTTAAATTGTCTACGTGCCGTAAACAACATAAATTCTTTACACTTCCAATACTGTAGTTGATTTTCTTAATCTATCACTACTTTAATACTTTACACTGTGAATACATGAGTTAAAGCTAATTAATAATTTAAAACTTTAAGCAAATAGATTTAGCATTTTTTTTCTGTTTCGGGAAGTAATACCGACGCATTACTAAGCTTATTTAAACGCAGTGGTCCTGGTTACACTCTATATTTAAGCTTATAATTATATGGCGTCATCAAATTTTGCGTATTTATGCGTTTAAGAAGGGAACAAAATTTTGTTTTAATTTGCGTCGTAATTTGTAGAATGCAATATTTAAATGGTTTAAGTTACCGGAAAATAATTTATCCCCGCTTAAGACTGTTGCTTATAACTCCATGGGTTATTTTATCCAGTTCCGAGAACTGGGCACCTTTAGGCTTACCGCCTTGGTAACGGCCATTGTTTAAATTACCGGGCAATGTTTAAATTACCGGGCAATGTTTATAATACCGGGCAATGTTTAAATTACCGGGCAATGTTTAAATTACCGGGCAATGTTTAAATTACCGGGCAACGTTTAAATTACCAGGCAATGTTTAAATTACCGGGCAATGTTTAAATTACCGGGCAATGTTTAAATTACCGGGCAATGTTTATAATACCGGGCAATGTTTAAATTACCGGGCAATGTTTAAATTACCGGGCAATGTTTAAATTACCGGGCAATGTTTATATTACCGGGCAATGTTTAATTTGCCGGGCAATGTTCAAATTGCCGGAACTAACTTTTTAAAGTTTTAATTCGTGTCGTAT
Organism: Anisus vortex; assembly: GCA_949126835.1. Classification (NCBI taxonomy): domain Eukaryota; kingdom Metazoa; phylum Mollusca; class Gastropoda; family Planorbidae; genus Anisus; species Anisus vortex. Next base: position 2,707,621 of record OX421506.1, on the reverse strand, counting down.
ACGTTTTATAAATATTATTTCATATGGGTTTCATTTGTTAATGTTTTACATGTTGAATAGAAAATTTAATTCTAAGTTTGCTTCCAAAGCAACAATAAATAAATAAATAGCAAATAAACAAAAACAGCACAACATAGGTCTGCGACTTAATGTTTGTCGTAAAAAAATATATCAAACAATCATTAAAAAAAAATAAAAGTACTGTCGAATGTTCTTAATCAATGAATAGAACAAAATATATTCATGTTTTAATTTGCGTCGTAATTTATAGCGGGCAATTTTGTTATTGTTATAATGGGTGATGAGTAATGATTTTAACGGGTAATTCATGTTGTAGCGGGCAAATAAAAAATTACCTCACGTTTAAATTCGTGTCGTAGGTCATGCGGGCAATCTCATTATAACTGCCTGAGTAGTTAGAGTGTATGTAAACATAACTTTTAGCCGGTTCGAAGGACCGGGCACAAAACGGCTTGTTGTAATATAAAACATTCAAAACACATTCACTTGTAACATATAAAAAAACATAACACATAAAATTGTAACATATAAAATTCATAACACATACAATTGTAATATATAAATGAAACACAATTAATTTAGTGAAATACTTTTAATACTTGTGGAGACTAAGGGAACTTTACATGCTAATTATGATAACATGGAAAGAAGTTATATATGAATGATCATTATAATCATAACAAGACTCGGACCACCAATGAGCGTACAAAACAATACTTTTCTGTATAGAAAGAGCGTCTAAAACGCAAAAGATAAGATAAAACAAATTTACAAATGATTGTTGTATAAGATAAGATAAAACTTACAAATGAGTGTTGTATAAGATAAGATAAAACTTACAATTGATTGTTGTATAAGATAAGATAAAACTTACAAATGATTTTTGTATAACATAAGATAAAACTTACAAATGATTGTTGTATAAGATAAGATAAAACTTACGAATGATTGTTGTATAAGATAAGATAAAACTTACAAATGATTGTTGTATAAGATAAGATAAAACTTACAAATGATTGTTGTATAAGATAAGATAAAACTTACAAATGATTGTTGTAAAAGATAAGATAAAACTTACAAATTATTGTTGTATAAGATAAGATAAAACTTACAAATGATTGTTGTATAAGATAAGATAAAACTTACAAATGATTGTTGTATTACTTCAAGATACCAAACTCTACAGACTCAATGACTGCGCATAACAAGATCATAAAAGATGATTAAAAGTAAAGGACCACTCGAACCAAACTGATCAAACTGATCATAAGGCCGGTGTAGCCACGGCATACTAGAAGATGTGTGGTCAGCACAATATCCAGCCGCCATTACTTACCCCAACTAGTGTCAGGTACCCATCAGAGCTGGATAGACTCAGGGACACCCTCAAGTCCCGGGAAAAAAATCCTAGCTTGCACCAGGATTATAACCCAGAACCTTTGGTTCGCTAGCTCGGCCACCATGTCAAATTAAAAGATGATAATTTGATCTTGAGAAATACCAGAGGTAGAAACCAGGTCCAAAAACAACGAAAGACAAAACTCATGCACAAGCTATGTTAACTAAGTGGACTGGTGGCTCTTACAGTGGGCTGGTGGCTCTTACAGTGGACTCGTGGCTCTTACAGTGGACTGGTGGCTCCTACAGTTGGCTGGTAGCTCTTACAGTGAGCTGGTGGCTCTTACAGTGGGCTGGTGGCTCTTACAGTGGACTTGTGGCTCTTACAGTGGGCTGGTGGCTCTTACAGTGGGCTGGTGGCTTTTACAGTGGGCTGGTGGCTCTTACAGTGGACTTGTTGAGTTTTACAGTGAGCTATTGGCTCTTACAGTGGGCTGATGGCTCTTACAGTGGGCTGGTGGCTCTTACAGTGGGCTGGTGGCTTTTACAGTGGGCTGGTGGCTCTTACAGTGGACTTGTTGGGTTTTACAGTGAGCTATTGGCTCTTACAGTGGGCTGATGGCTCTTACAGTGGGCTGGTGGCTCTTACAGTGGGCTGGTGGCTCTTACAGTGGACTGGTTGGGTTTTACAGTGACCTATTGGCTCTTACAGTGGGCTGATGGCTCTTACAGTGGGCTGGTGGCTCTTACAGTAGGCTGGTGGCTCTTACAGAGGCCTTGTGGGTTTTAAAGTGGACTGGTCACTTGATAAGAATTCCAGAATCACCTTCATTTTACCTATCCCATAACCCGCCTGGCCTTCGGTTCTTGCCACATGTACTATCTGAGTCTGTTTTGCATTTAAAGGCGCTGATTAGACTTTCCAGAATAGAGATTACAAAAAATAAACTACTGTTTTGACGAGTTGGTAAATAGCAAGCGAGGAACCGGGGGCCAAAACATGATAGTTTCAAGGACGATCTTATAGCAACATCACATCAACCCAAACAGACGATCCCAGTGGCGGGATGTAAAAACTACTGTGGCACACTTGGCGAAAAAAAAAGACAGAAAAAGATGGGCAAAGCGAAAACGAAAAACCAAATATAAATAACGTACACCCTCTGACGAATTGCCCAAAACAGTATCTGCAACTAAGAAGACGAATGTATCGAGAGATTGTAAGCCACCAGAGAAGCCACTAAAATGGTGAATGTTTGATTTAACAAAACAAACAACACTTACCAAACATGAAGTGACTTAGTGGAGTTTAATGATGATTCAAACGTATGCTTTTAAACCTTTTCTTCATAGATTCTCAAATTGTGTTAACCTAAAGCTATTTTTTTTTCAATTGTCTTACTTATGCTAGCTACAGTTATACGTTGTGTTTTTTTTTTATTTTGGGTAGTCAAATTCATATAGACAGAAAGTTTCAAACGACAACTTACTCTCATTACCCACACAGAATCACGGAGTTTTTTTGTGTTTTTTTTTTTGGAGCTTATTGACATTGATTCTAATAAGACTGCCTCACAAGTTGTAATCTCTTCTCCAAGATGTAAAGTTCAAAGCTTACTGTGAAATTTCAATGAATTTCGGATTTATTTTTAATAGAATAAGCTTGATTGATTGTTTGTGTTGGTAAAATTCAAACTCAATTACTTTATTTCTATCAGCTTTCTTATAAGTTAAGTTATTCTTTCTAGATAGATGCTTATTACTTCAATGGCCCAGTCCTATTGTAGGCCGGCGCATTGTTACAACCAGGCCAATCTAGTTGTCAGTCCCGTGTACTAAACACTGCACCAGCGGATCTATATGGCATTGTGTCTAGATTTTAATGAACGTAAATACTTAAGCCAGAAAGAAGACTAGATTTGTTGATTATTTCACAAAACGCTAAGCTACTCGAACGTTCTAATCATTGTCAGGTAAAATAATTGTAGTTTTACATGTTTAAGATGAAGTATTCAGATTTATCATTGCACTATTTCCTCTAAACAGATATTGGTACTTGCCCTAATCCCCATACCGTGAACTATTTCCCAATTCAGATGTTGCTACGCCTCCCCCGTATATTGAACTTTTTCACAATGAAGATCTTGCTATTCGCCCCCATCACCTACGTTGTACTATTTCCTAATGCAGATATTAATATTTGCCCCCTCACCTACGTTGTACTATTTCCTAATGCAGATATTAATATTTGCCCCCTCACCTACGTTGTACTATTTCCCAATAGAAACATTGCTTTTTATATTTTTACAAGTTCCTTATCTTATACATTACAGACGCTCCTTCTATAAAGAAGATTATTGCGTCCTACTAGATCCTTTCACGGCAGTTAAACTCACATCTGCATCACTGCTTGTGACAATTCTTTTTCATGACTAAGGAGCCAAAAAATATTTATTATTGTTAAGTTTTTTTTATTATTTCGAAAAACGTTATTTGAAATTATAAGGACTTTGATTTTATGTTTAACGTAGTTATTTAATAACAAAAAGTAGAAACAGAAAACAGAAAGTTAAACTAAATATGTAAAATAAAACATTTAAATAATGCTTTGACTCGAGCAAACTCATGTATGTGACTTTAATGTTACGAATAGTTTCTTGCCCTTTTTCAAGTACAATCATTTCAATAAACACTACAAGTTAAATTCCCCGGCGTTGCCGGAGATGAATTAAATAGGTTTATATCCTATTTTTAGGCTACAGATAAACTACAATGAACAGAAAGCTATACATGTAATAATTTAATAAATATTATTATTTAGGAAAGTAATTAAAAAAATATTGTAAAAAAAATTATATTAATGGACATTTTTTAAAAATAGTATAAAAACAGAAAGGTATCAATGCGGAATCGTACTCATGTCGGATACCCTAAACACTCAGCTAGTGAGCACACCTGTCGAAAGCGAGATCGCAAAAGTTATATATAAGACAATAAAGGTCACGTGTCCTTAAATTAACCAATGGGGTCGGAATCCACACACACAGTCTACTTTATGTATATAGATTACACTACACATACCGGTCTGATAGGTAAAATACATTGAACACAATATAGACACAATTTATAGACGAAATATTGAGATACTTAGATAGATCAATGATAAATATATTAATTGTAATAGTGCTAACTCATAGTTATAATAGTATCATTTTAGCACAGCATCTTTTTTCCTGTTCTAAGAAAAAGCATATAAAGAAGATTATTGTGTCCTGCGCTAATCCGTGGTCTGAGTCTAGTCTTGCATTTTGATTAGTGTTTTAAATAATAAGTTACTGCTTTCCTGCTTTGTTCAGGCAAATGTATGCCACTCGGGAGGAAAGAGTAATTATAGGTCTATGCAATTAGTCCATGCAAACGAATGGGATAAGAAAAGTGTTCTGTCATTATGTTTATCTGAACAGTGTAATATATTGTTATTGTGTTATATTAAACTCGTTTAATGTGCAGTTAAAAAAAAAATTCTGAGGCAGATGTAGCTGTATGTTTACACACTGTGAGAATCCCTGAAGAAAAATGTTTACAAAAATAAATTAACGCCAACAGTGAACACTTTATTTTATGACTTTATGATTGGTAGGTGCAGTTTGACTAGTGCTTTTTGATTTTGTTAATAGTTCGTTTGTCCATGTCGTTAAATTGTGTTTCCCTAACGCAGAATTGTAAGCTAGCCATATGTAAGTAAAATATATTTGTATAGAGTCAATTATTGAAATCATTTGACCAGATCCGTTATCACAGTTTGGTCTATCTAGTGAAGTCTGTAATGATGTTTAATATTTAGAAGTAAACTTTATGTAATACAGCTATCATGTATCATGAATGCTATGTTTAATGTGGCCAATTATATATCCAGTCTCATCTTGCAGTGGCGTTTACCATATTTTAAATGTGCTATGTGAATTCCCTCTTCTGTCTCTCTGAGTATTTCATTCTACTTTAGTATTTAATGTATATTGTTAGAATTGTATATTGAATGTTTTATACAATACAATATGTTATTTATACATAAATACACTCTCACGCGTACAGCTATACAATATTATGTTTATGTTTGAAATTTTACATCTATATTATAAACGTTCCGTTAATATATATATGTTAATTAATGTGCAGTTGTTTGTGAAAGAGATTCGCTCTAACTTAAGTGTATCAAGATGAATGCAGTCAAGATTTTCCTTGTGGCTATAGTCATGGCTTCCTTTATCTTGTCTATTGGAAACAGCAAGAACGGTACTTTTATTTTAAAAGTTCCATTTTATATTTGACTTTAAATTTCACATTGTAAATTGATTTTGATTTTCACAAACATAAAAAAGATTTGTTTAAAAGCGCGATCAATTGGGCCAAAAAGGCTCCTTGCCAAGTAAGGTAGAAAAAAATATTATAAATATAACATTTGATAAAATTCGAGCTCAATTTCCCGGCGTTTGCATTGGGTAATAATTAGCTTACATTTTCATTACCCGAAAAAAAAAATACGCTAACGAGAATCAAACCCAGGCCACACGGGTGTCATGCGGGGATTCTACCCACTATACCTTGGAGTACACGTGTAGGTAAACAATCACGATATTTAAAACGGTCTATCAGGCTCGAGTCACTTGTCTAGATATTGAACTTTATACATATAGATAGTATATATCATATTATACTTACATAATGTCATGTATTAATAGCGCCAGAGCTCTCTCTCAACGCGAAGTTTGTGGGAGGTACTAAGCCTAGACTGTTTTAAGAATCCACTCTTGTGCCGACCTCAAATTCTCGTAATGGCTAGGAATAGTTTATTATTTCTCGTACAGGGGAGTTGATATTAAAACTATCGTTTTTATTATGAGTTTTGTAATGATACCAATTTTTTTCACCCCTCCTAGTAATAGGTCTTTTACCCGCTCTCCTCTGCGAGTATTAAAGGCTAGGCAGCCAGTGGTTGTGCGGAGTTTTTGCAGTGTTTTCTGTAGATAGTTTCTTTTGAGTCGGTTGGATGGACGCTTGTGTTGGCACTATTCTATTATTGCTGTAAATACTAATTTAATTGCCCATATTAGCAAATTATCACCTGAATTAAATTATCAACAACATTTACACTGACGCTTCCTCGTCAAGTTACAATATTTGTTTCATTGTTTACAACATTATAAAATATATATTTATTTACAGCTACAACGTTAAGGAAAGGAACTGTTAGAACGCAAATCCTGAGTTTGTGCCCAGGACAATAAGGAGAGTTCGTGTAATACTGAAATATAAATAATAATAACCAAACTCTACCCTAGAACTAACGAGATTTATCAACAACATTTACACGGCTTTGACCACAAGGGGATTGTGGTCGTAACAATAATAAGAATGCTTTGAATATCTGGCGTTTAGTTAGAACCATTGTAATTTTTGAATATCTAGAACACACACGGGAGATAGACAAAACTATTTTTAAGATAAGTTAATCATTTAAAATATTAATTAAAATGTAAGACTAGACTCGGACCACGGATTAGTGTAGGACGCAATAATCTGCTTTATAGAAGGAGCGTCTGTAATGTATTAGAAAAGATAAGATAAAGCAAAGGGTTTTCTTTAATGTGGAAGTTAAAAGGACTTAGCTCATTCGGGAAATAAAGATTAAACAAGACTCTTTAATTATATTTGGCCAAGACGAATTAATCCCTAACTAAAAGAAAGAGTGACAAGAAACTTCAGATATTATGTCACTGTTGTTTAGAGACGAGATGTCAACGAATTTCAGTTAACGTCAGACGATTATAGCTCTTGCAATATTTAAGAATTATTTCAATTACTGATAATAAGTCAAAACTGTATTGTTGCGTCAGTATTTTACAAACTTAAAATTCTTTAATGTCTAGTTTGGTGTTATTAAATGTATATTTACACTGTTTATAGTCAAGACTATTTCCCCAAGTATGAGCTTACAACAGTTTTATATTAGTATAAGCAAAGACAATAATAAGATGGACCGGTTGCTCTATTTTTAGAGCTTATATGTTCTTTTTCCGTGCGCATCCAATACCGCTGTCTTAAATGACTTTTACGCTCCTACGTTTGCCTAATGGTTTCCGCTGTATACAACTTTCGATTTTAATTTTAATTTTTCACTGAGTAAATCATCATCATCTCTGGCGCTACAGCCCATGGAGGGCTCTGGTCTGCCTCACCACCTCCTTCCACTCGGACCTATCCATTAGGTACTCAAAACTGATTTTAATTTTTCAAGATATTGCGAATTTTTTATGTTTAATAGAAAGACAAAATGATTCTAAGAACTTTGATACCAATTTTATGACTGTATGTTAATTTTTAAGAAAGTTATGAAATTTTGAAATTTTACAAGTGGGTTACCTTTAGCCACCTCACAAAGTCCCATTTTTAGAAGTCATTATCTCAAAATGTATGATGGCTATGGCTAAGTTACTTTGTTTACAAACACAAAAGTTTGTAGAGAAGAGACCCAATTTTTTTCGTGAATGTGTGGCATTTGAAAAATATACAAATATCGATGTAAAAATCCTTTTTCATACTTTTTACAGTTTTTTTCAAGGGAGACAAAAAAACGCAAATCTGACCTATTTTTAAAAAATCCCTAAAAATTACCTAATTTTAGTAGAAGCTTATGTTATATATCAAATTGAAGGTAATTCAATGCCCTATATAGACCTACTAAATTGGCACTGTTTCAAATTATCAAAATTTAATTATTTTTATTGAAACAAAGTGTTCTAGCAAAAATTTTCGTTTTTTAGCCATTTATAAATATTCGCGAAAATTTTACGAATCTTTGTAAATTTACAAATATTACATCAATTTGAAGTTCATTTAAAGTACACAACTTTTATAGTAAAAAATGTTCTAAAATGTACTGTATAAGTAGTTATACGGACAAAGATTGTCAATCATGTACTTGAAAGTAAAACAAACAAAAGCAGTTTTTATATAGTGTAAGACTCGAGCATTAAACATTAAATAAGGCAAGTAAGTACATTATTTAATAATACACATTTTAAGGTAACAGTTATACGAGTTTTTATTTTAAAGAGAAAGTTTTCAAATGTTAATTAAAGGTTTAAAATAACAACCATTGACTATTGTTTAGGTGAAGACCATTTATCCTATTGATAGTAGTAACAATAATAAGAATAATCAGTTATATCCCATAACTAAAAACAAAATATATTATTACAATATAAACTTAAAACTGTTCAATATATTACTTGTACATATGATTTGATTTGGTTTCTCTATTTTTTTACATTGGTATAAAGTATAAATGGGCTACCTATATCTAATGGTCCTTAACACTAACCAAGAACGCCTATCACAAGCATTCTATTCTAAACTGTAGTTTTTTGTATAGATAAATATTTAAAGAATCACATTTTTAGTTTCACTATTGATATTTCGATAACAGATTAATTGTTCAGTAGTTTATGGGGATAGTGTGCATTATTTGAGACTTAGCCCCGTTCGTTCATTATTGCACTTCACCCACCCCCGCACTTTATACTAGTTGTGTTCGCTGTCCACCAATCTTTCCTACTTTTCACTATTTGCCACCCCCACTACGCTACTAGTAATAATACATTTTTAGCTCATACACTTTTATTTTAATTATACATTAACAATTATGAAACATATCTCTTATATCGACCTAATTTTAACTTTCATCTATTAGTAGTTCGCAAAAATATATATTTGTTTTAACATCAGAACAAACCGTCTTTTCGCCCTTACCCCCCCCACACACACACACACAAACACATATAAAGTGGTACAATTCTACCCTATGTTCCCCTCCCAAACCCTCCTATTTTGTTTTTATTTGGTCCAGATCAGAATACAGAGGGTAGGCCTATATGCATATAGGCCACAAAGTTGGCAATGCAGTAAAATCTATGATTTTATTGGCAGGCTGTTGATGAATGAATTAGTATAAACGCATGAAAATTTATAAATAAAATGTATTAGCCTATATAAAGTCACTTTGTTGACCCCCTTCCCTCCCACATTTCAACAACTGTAAATTTTTTCAATAACCCAGTTTTCTGTATTTTGTTGACATAATTAATATACGACCCCCTATTTAGGCTATTTGATTATGACTGATTGTAATTAGACTTTTTCCTAGGCTATACATAGAATTTCACAAACATAATACATATATATAATAACCGTCAATAAACGTATAACAAATCGGGGGTATACAATAAACTTTAAATTTCATGCTAGATCTGATAATCTTATTAGAATTATTATTATTAGGCCTACGCATGACAAACCATTATTCAATAAATGTTTAAAAAATGACTTAGCCCTACCGATGAATTATTAAACATATGCCATGGAAGAAATATTCTTCAAGTGCAGATATAATAATAGTATTGTATTATTTTAAAGAGTAAAATATGTCTTTTATTACCCACATTAGACTTGTCGGAGTAGGCCTCATAGCTATTGCATTTTGTAGGCCTTATGAGTGTAGACTAGACAATATTTTTGTACATTTATGTGCTGAAAATAGCTTCGCTTCCACAAAAACTAAATAAAATACTGTCTGGTTCTATTTAAATGTTATTATAAGTGTGTAAAACTACTTAATTATATATTTAATTCGTTTAATTAATAATATTTCCATAGCTTCGCTAGTCCACCAAAGGTCAAATTTACTATTGTTTACATTGACAACAGATTGAAGATACCTTTTGCATGTCAAATTACATATTATAATATTATTTCCTGGAAATAAAAAGTATCAATTCAATATCTTTAGGATATCTACTTTAAAATAAATGTAATTTTAATTTATTTTATGACAAGAAAAAAATTAGGCTTATCATTAAACTTAATAGGGGTTTGGAGACTCGAGAAAAAGTGATTTTAAGTGGTAAATCTAAAACAATTTTATTAAAATGAAATAAATATAATAATATATACATACATTTTTTTACATAAAATTAATTTTATATTATTAATCTATGATATTGAATAGTTTTACTAAAGTGTCTACTAAAGTGATAAAATCCGATACGGCGCCTTTATTGGTAACGACCCTTCAAATAGCGGAGATCGCGGCAGACATGTTTTTACGGCAGTAAAATACTATTTCATAGGGTTTATCTTGCGCGTTAGGCAAAATGTGCCATAATATAGACTAATAATTCATTCATATTTTTACAGGAAAATGGACCAGCTTTTTGATGATGTTTATAAAAAATCTTAAAAATGATTTTTTTTTTTAAATAAACTATTTTTCTTAGATAATTTAAATATTAAAAATGTTTAACATAAACAATAAATTTTAAATACATATGGTGATAAAGGCCATTTATTCATGTACAATCGAGTGAAAAAATTATCTTTCTATCATGAATGGCACTTTTTGCCTAGACGATTTAGTACAAGAGGGGTCGAAAACTTAAAATCGCGCAAAAAACGGAAGCCAGTTTTGAGTACCTATATCCATTGCCTTCTTTTTCCAGGCCTGTACCCCCGATCTGTCACAGATCCATCTCGACATCGTCCACCCATCTCAGTCTGGGTCTGTCTTTAGGTCGTTTTCCTCTGGGGTTCTGAGCATATATCACGTTCGCTCCTCTAATTGAGTAAATCATATCGGTTAAAGAAAACGGAAGTGCAAAGTACAAAAGGGAATCGTGAATTCCGAAAAGAATTCAGTCATGTCATCAAATAGCAGAAATAGCAATAAACAAGGTATGTACAAGATCGTGAACCGCCACGTGGATATGTCCACGCAGCCAGGTCGCATCAAACAGGTGTCCCGCTCTACCCGAGGTCATCAGCTCAAACTGCATGTGCCTCACGCTCGCACCGACTTCACAAAATATTATTTTTTCCGTCAGCCATTAGGCTGTGGAACACCCTGGACCAGGCCTCCATCACTGCCCCTACTGTGCCGGCTTTCAAATCTTCACTGAAGGGCTGGACTAAAAACCTCAAGTGACATTTTGTCGTCATCTGTTTATATTTGTTGTTTGTGATGTTTTTATTTTATGTTTAGTTAAATTGTGGACACATTCCTCGGTCCTAACGGGATCTCTACAGTAGTATAAAGAAGAATAAGAAGATATTTAAGTAAGCTGTCCATCTTATTATAGTCTTTGGTATAAGTGACCATTTAGAAAAGCTAGTTCTTAACTACTCAAAGTATCTTCATACTGAGTAATATTAATTAGTCATTTTATTGTACACACAAGTAAGGAACGAATTTCATCAAGCTAATTAAAAATAATGTATACGTTCAGTAAATAAATATGGTCTCTATAAATATCATGGAATTTCTTAGAAGTAATTTCTTTTTGTTCTTGTTTATTTTTTTCAATTAGCAGCCTTTGTGAATCTTCTAACCAAAAGGTAATTCCAATATTGTATTTTAATATTTAAATTACAATTAATATTAAAAACTCATCATCATCATCAGACCATTGACCGTTGTGGTCGTTGTAGGGGGGGGGGGGAAGCGAATGGACACATCTGCAGTCATCTTTCTCTATTTTATGCTTTTCTTGAGCGGCTGTAAATAGTTCAATAGTCATCTGCACTTTGTCAAATTCTTTATATTGTCGAACCAGCATTTGCGCTTATGGCATCTCCGACGTTCACTTTCTACAGTGCCTTGAAGCATGGTTTTTTGGAAGGTTATTATGCCGCACATCCTAGTATGCCGTGGCCACAGAAACTGGTGAACGCTGCTTCACCAGCCCTATGATTACTTTGGTACGAAGGGTACTTTACTATTATGCCGCAACACATGACCGAACCATGTCAGCTTGCGCCATTTGATTGTTGCCATAATGTTTTCTAGAGGGCCTGCAATTGAGGATATTCTGTCCCAGACATACTCATTAGTCTTGGGTATTAGGTAAAATATTCATGGATTTCTGTAATGCATTTATTTTTGAATGCCTGCTAGCAGTGTCCAGGTCTCGCATCCGTACAGAACAATGGTTTTCACAAAGGCTCTATAAAGGCTGTGCTTTGTTGGAAGACTAATGCTTTTGCCGGACAAGACTCTGTTTAGTCTTTTAATTGCCGCCATTGCTGACCCAATCTCGACTCGAATCTCTGCTTCACAGCTTCCGTCTATGGACATAATTGCTCCTAGATATTGAAATTCTTTCCCGCTTCTAGTTGTTGTTGGTTCGTTATGATGTTCTGGCATCTTTGGTGTTGACCAAAATTTCGCGTTTTTTCTGAGCTGATTTCCATTCCGTAATTCCCCTGCTCTATCTTCAAGCTTGTCTTTGAGATCTTGTAGTTCTTTGTTGCTTTCGGCCAACAGGTCGATATTATCAGCAAATATTAAATTGCATAGGGGTCTTTCATCAATGGAGATGGATGTATTGTAATCATAGTGTTTCTTGCATGATTTTTTCTAGGTAGATATTCAATAAAACTGGCGATAGACTGCAACCTTGCCGGGCTCCATTTGATATCTTGAAGAAGTCGCCTATACAACAATTTATTTGAACTGCACTGCTTGCTTGATTGTAGAGTGCTTCTATTGCCTGTATCAGTCCTTCAATGTTGTAGTTTCTCATCACTTGCCATAGTCCCTTGTGTCATGTATACAATCGAAGGCTTTCTTGAATTCTATGAAGTTATGATGAAGTTCGCATTGGTGTTGTAGGTGTTTTTCTATGAGCAGGCGACAGTTTAAAAAATCTGCTTAATTGTGCTTCTGCCTGGTCTGAAACCTGCCTGTTTTTCAGCCATTAATTCATCTGCCATAGGTTTAAGTCTGTTGAGGATAACGTTTAACATTAACTTGCTAGGGTGGCTGATATGACTGATTGTCCTTTACTTCTGGCATTGTTTTATATTGTCTTTCAGTACAGTGGTGTTATGAGTGACTGGATCCATTTCAAGGGCGATTTTTTATTTTCAAATATTATCTGGTAGATTGTTTTAAGTGTTTGGGTTACCATCACACCCCAATGTTTCCACAGTTCAGCAGGTATGTTGTAGATTCCAGGAGACGTGTCCCCCTTTAAAATTCGTACTGCTTCTTGTGCCAGTTAAAGATCCTCTGCAGTTAAAGAGCATCTGCAAATTAAAGATCATCTGCCAGTTTAAGACGATCTGCAAATTAAAGATCATCTGCCAGTTAAAGATCATCTGCCAGTTTAAGACGATCTGCAAATTAAATATCATCTTCCAGTTAAAGATCATCTTCCATTAAAGACCATCTGCCAGTTAAAAATTATCTGCCAGTTAAAGATCATCTGCCAGTTAAAGAACATCTTCCATTTAAAGATCATCTGCCAGTTTAAGACGATCTGCAAATTAAAGATCATCTGCCAGTATAAGATCATCTGCCAGTTAAAGATCATCTGCCAGTTAAGGACCATCTACCAGTTAAAGATCATCTGCCAGTTAAATAACATATGCCAGTTAAAGATCATCTGCCAGTTTAAGACGATCTGCAAATTAAAGATCATCTGCCAGTTAAAGATCATCTGCCAGTTTAAGACGATCTGCAAATTAAATATCATCTTCCAGTTAAAGATCATCTTCCATTAAAGACCATCTGCCAGTTAAAAATTATCTGCCAGTTAAAGATCATCTGCCAGTTAAAGAACATCTTCCATTTAAAGATCATCTGCCAGTTTAAGACGATCTGCAAATTAAAGATCATCTGCCAGTATAAGATCATCTGCCAGTTAAAGATCATCTGCCAGTTAAGGACCATCTGCCAGTTAAAGATCATCTGCCAGTTAAATAACATCTGCCAGTTAAAGGTCATCTGTCAGACTAAGACGATCTGCAAATTAAAGATCATCTGTCAGTTTAAGATCATCTGCCAGTTTAAGACGATATGCCAGTTAAATATCATATGCCAGTTAAAGATCATCTGCCAGTTAAAGATCATATGTCAGTTAAAGATTATCTGCCAGTTAAAGATCATCTGCCAGTTTAAGATGATCTGCAAATTAAAGATCATCTGCCAATTAAAAATCATCTGCCAGTTAAAGATTATCTGCCAGTAAAGACCATCTGCCAGTTAAAGATCATCTGCTAGTTTAAGACGATGTTTTAATTAAAGATCATCTGCCAGTTAAAGACCATCTGCCAATTAAATGTCATCTGCAATTAAAGATCTTCTGCCAGTTAAAGATTATCTGCAATTAAAGATCATATGCCAGTTAAAGATTATCTGCCAGTTAAAGATCATCTGCTAGTTTAAGACGATCTGCTAATTAAAGATCATCTGCCAGTTAAAGATCATCTACCAGTTAAAGACCACCTGCCAGTTATAGATCATCTGCCAGTTAAAGATCATCTGCCAGTTAAAGATCATCTGCCAAATATAGATCAACTGCCAGTTAAAGACCATCTGCCAGTTAAAGATTATCTGCCAGTTAAGACCATATACTAGTGTCATCGACAACTTTATATTTGTATTTATTTGATTTATTATAATTATTTCTATCATTCTAACTATGAAGTTGTTCATTAAACCATGTCTCTATAAATGACATTCTTTAACAGACCAATTTACACTCATCTCTACATGATACCAAACACTAAGTGAACACATTAACTACTTAAGGTAAAAATAAACATGCTAATCATTTAAATTTAAGGTCATGTACTTTATGGTGGCCGAGCGTTAGCGCATTATGCTGGCGTACGGAAGGTCCTCGGCTCGAATCCTGCAGAAGGCTAGGATTTGTTCCCGTGTCTACCCAGCTCTGGTGGGTACCTGACTTTGATCGGGGTAAAGAAAAGGCGGCTGTCCACTGTGCTGGCCACACAATCCCCTGGTATACCGTGGCATACGGGGATTAATTCTTAATTCGTATAGTTTGATAACAAGTGTTAACACCTAATCTAAAACAAGGGTTGCGACAAAATGACAGGTCTTTTATGTATCATAGAAAAAACAGCAAACTACCGGCTATTTAGACTTCCGGCTAGTTAGATTTCCGGCTATTTAGATTTCCGGCTATTTAGACTTTCGGCTATTTAGACTTTTGGCTATTGAGACTTTCGGCTATTTAGACTTTCGGCTATTTAGACTTACGGATATTTAGACTTTCGACCATTAGACTTTCGGCTATTTAGACTTTCGGCTATTTAGACTCGGCTATTTAGACTTTCAGCTATTTAGACTTACGGATATTTAGACTTCCAGACCTCCAGCTATTTAGTCTAGGCCGTAACCTCGAAAAGGGAAAGATCTGGGCGGGGGTACACCAAGAGTCTGTCCGAGACGGGTAGTGACTTTCAAGTCACATACTACAATACTCTACGTGTCCCCACCTACAGAATAACCCAAGTACATTAACGTGATGGCTCGCTCGTATTCCTACACTGTCTTCCGGTAGCGCAAAAACGTAATATAAGCCTGGACATCCAGGTACCGGACTTGGCGAGACGGGTTGTTGCGCCCATTTCTTCCGCCCCACCAAGTCTCGGTGGCTCTCGACGGTTCAATGAAATCTCGGACGCGCAACGGGCGCTGTTCCCTATGCGTTAGGGTAATCGGTCTATGCTTCATGGGAGCGTATAAAGAGTTAACGAAACATGACCACAACACTATGGTACAGAGTTTGATAATCGCCGTATTTTAAATTCAATAGAGATAACTAGTAATTACAGGTTAACAAAAAATTTATTAATATATAGATCTAGCAGTACTAAAGTAAGTAAAAGTTATCCCTCGTACCAAATCAATCCATAATGCCGATAAATGCAGCATTCGCCAGTTTCATGGCCATGGAATGTGTAGTCAGCACATTACCCAGCCGTCTTACTTTACCACAACTCATGTCAAAGCTGGGTAGACTCAGGGACACCCTCCGGACCCGGGAACAAAATCCTCGCCATCACCAGGATTCGAACCCAGGCCCACCGCTCCCGTAGTTGTAGGCCTACTGAATATATAACAAAAGAGACAATAAAAGATTTTCAAACTTAAAAATAATGTCTAGGAATTTCATAAAATTTTCATTATTTTCTCAGTCCTTTTGTTTGGCATAGCAACCAATTACAAAAATAATCAATGTAAGCTTAAGATCGGAATTTTCTTCCATAATTTGTAGGCCTATTGTATTTTTCATTTTTGCTTGCTTTACCTACACAATTATTCACAAAGACACAATTCGTAAGTAGTTTTTTAATACTTTTTTTATTTAAAGATACCATTCCCCCCGTCACCCCCGCCCCCCCCCCCCCAAAAAAAAAAATACACACATGAGTACTAATATTCAAAGGTTCACTTCAAAGGTTAATAGTTTGTATAAATGATTTTATTACCATTGGGATGCTGAATACGCTATTTTCTATCACAATCAACTATTAATTCAATTTCGACTCAAAAGGTCGCAATTAATAAAAAGCACCCTTTTGTTTAATGTTCATCAAACTTTCAAATGTTCATTGTTTTGACTTTTTTATTTAAATAGCTGTAAAGAGCATAACGCCAAATGTTCTACTGGGCAGTGCTGTCCTGGATTAGCCTGTACAGTTATAGAATCTGATAAGTAAGTTTAAAAGATAACTCATATAAATTGTTTGTCTCTGGATGAATGTCAAGAAGGTTTCAGTGTAGATGTTGTGACGTCACTGTTTAAACAAGTAAACATATCTAAAGCGTCAGGACCAGACAGAATAATTGGGCGACTAGTAAAGCTTTGTGCGGAACAGCTGTCCTTTATTTTTTGCTTCATTTTTAATCAATCTTGGGAAAACCATACTATTGCTATTATCTGGAAAACCTCAGAGATTGTGCCCGTACCAAAGAAAGAAAAATTCCTTTGCAACAATGACCTTCGTCCTGTCGCTTTAACATCTATTATCATGAAATGTTTTGAGAGAATTATTCTCAGACGTATACTAACTAAGGTGCACAAAAGCCTTGATCCCTACCAATTTGCTTACAAAAAAGGCAGAAGCGCAGAGGATGCATTAGTATTAATGTTAGCTAGACTGTACCACCATCTGGATACGCCGAAGAATTACGCTCGAATACTCTTCGTTGACTTTTCATCTGCCTTCAATACCATCCAACCACACCTTATGATACAGAAACTATCTGCTTTAAATGTCAGTCAACGCATCCAAGCCTGGATCATGCAATTTCTGATAAACCGCCCTCAATTCGTCAGAGTAGAGGGATGTACCTCACAAATAAGAGAAATAAGCACTGGAGCGCCTCAAGGGTGTGTCCTCTCTCCCGTTCTATACACAATTTACACCAATGACATTCAAAGTTCAGCAATCTATACAGTATCTGTAATCAAATACGCCGATGATACAGCAATTGTCGGCCTTGTTTCCAGTGACGACAGTCTCTATCACAGGACGACCTCAGATTTCTACAAATGGTGCGGAGAGAACTACCTGATATTGAACATCACAAAAACGAAAGAAATGATTGTAGACTTCCGGAAGGAGAAACACAAGCTGGCTGATTTGTACATAAACAACCAAATAATAGATCAAGTCTCGCAATATAAATATCTTGGCGTCACAATTACTGACAAACTGACTTGGTCTGACCACTGCCAAAGCCTTTGTAAGAAAATGCACCAACGACTTTTCTGTCTTAATAAACTAAAAATATTTCACATAGAGAAAACCATTATGAATCTATTTTACTCGGCGACTGTTGGTAACATCATAACCTTTGCAATCACCTGCTGGTATGGTAATACCACCACATTGAACAAACACCGGATAGACCGCCTAATAAACAAAGCCTATCGTACTACACAGACAGAATTACCATCTCTTGCGGATATTTTCAGTTCAAGGTGCCTGTCTATGATTGATAAAATCCTCCAAGATCATGCACACCCGCTTCATGATAGTTACATAATATCTAGTCGAAGTGGCCGGCTTCTTTCAATATGGGCAAGAACAGAGAGATTTAGGAACTCTTTTGTTCCACTGTCAGTGAGACTCTTTCAAAAGAACCATCTTTCAGCCAGGAAATACAATGGCTCAATAGCTGACTCCTAAATAATAGGCCTACATTTTTCTTGTATGATAAATGGTATGATAGTGTGCGTGAATGTCTATTGTGTTTGAGTATAAATGGTTCTTTATTTTTGTTTTAGGTATGCTGAAAGACGGAATTTATGTAATCAAGTCAATTTTCCATTTATTTGGATCAATAAAGCAATCTTATCTTATCTTATATCCATATTAATATCATTCCCGTATATTGACAGTGTACAGGATATTTTAATGCTTTATTAAACTTTAAAACAATAAATTCACCTGTTCAATTTGTAAGCCGGTCATAATTATAACTCTGTGTAGTCCTATTAGACAATAGTTATGCCTCAATATGCATATTAGACTATGTAATGCTTCATAAAATTCATTTCTTAACATTGGACTGCCAGAATGTGATTTGATAAAACTACAAAGGGTCCAAAACTTTGTTTCCAAAATTTGTTCTGAACAATGAAGAAGACTCATTAACCTGTCTAAAAAAAACTGCACTGGCTACCTATTACACTTAAAATTCCAAGTTCTAGCTATGCTCTATAAAAGCCTTCATGGCCAATCTCCCAAGTACATCAGATCCATGGTCGAGCTACACACAAAAGAGAGAAGAGGACTGCGTTCAAACAAAATCCATCTACAGCTCAAGGTGCAAGCGTAAAAAGAAAAACATTTGCAGAGTCGTGGCATCTCTGTGGTGGATTGAACTTCCGAACACCATTAAACAAGCCGACAATATTGAAAATTTTAAAACAAAATTAAAAACACACTTTTTCGATTTATTTTAATAACATATGGTAAAGGTAAAACGCATTCAAAGACTTTGTTATGAATAGCGGTAGATAAATTTGTCATTTGTTGTATCTCTTATATAAAGTCTATAAAACCATTGTGCTAAGTTACATTAAAAATAAGTAATCCTCATATCTTAAAGAATGAGTTTTTCGTATACAACAATCTTTACCTTAACTTTATTGGCATAAATTTGCTAGAAAATAAGAAATGATATTCAAATGATACTAAATTGTTATGTAAAAAATAGACTTGTGTAAAATCACTTATGTTGTCACAGCAGATGGACTACTTATATCTATATCAATCTGGCTATCGATCTAATTATATATATATATATATATATATATATATATATATATATATATATATATATATATATATATATACATATATATATATATATATATTATATATATATATATATATATATATATATATATATATATATATATATATATTATATATATATATAAAGACATGTAAATAAGTTTGTCTGGCATTGACTGCAAGAGAGCAAATAGCTCTGCAAACAGGCTAACAGAAGAAGAAAAAAAAGTACACATAATATATCTATAGCCTTTATATATATATATATTTATATAATATAAGGTTGAGGTTATAATTATCTTTGTATTTTTCTTCTCCTTACCTTTTTCTTTACTTCAATTTCAAAATAACAACGTTGGTAAGCATATTAGTATTATTGTTATATTATTTGTTTTCTATTTATCTAACCATTGATTGTGTGTAAGACTAGGTTTGAACCAAGGACAAATTTGAAATGTAATATTTTTGAATAGAAGAAGTGTCTGTAACATTTTATAACTATAAATAAATTATAATAAATATGTATTACTATTCGTATTATATATTCGGGGGATAGAGTGTCTAAATAATATATATAAATGCCCTTAAAATGAGCTCCTTGCTTTACCGTCAAGGTGTCTGGGTTCGAATTTCAGTGAAGGCTAGGCTTTGTTCCAAGGGTCAGGAGGGTGTCCCTGAGTCTACCCAGCTCTGAAGGGTACCTGACTATTATGCTGTTGCCTCAGTAAATGGTGAATTTTGCTGCACCGGCCATAAGGCTCAAGTTGGTCCGACTTCTGTTTTAATAATATCGGGGATCTAAGAGCTTTCAAAATGAGAGAAGCTAACTATTGTATGTGTCTGTTACCTAGATCTATATTCGGATTGGTTGACTTTAGTCTTAAGCCTTACTGCGTCATGCAAAAAGGATTACATCTTCAGTCTTGCCCTACTATTCCAGATGTCTTTAAAAAACTCGAGGCAGTGTGGTATGAACTCTTTTTAGTGTGTGTAAGTCGTAATGCCTTTGCAAGATGAATTACATCTTCGAGCTTTACTGCGTCATGTAAGAAGGATTAAGGCTTACATCATCAGTCCCGGATGTCTTTAAAACTCTTGATAGTGTGGTTTGAAGGCGTTTTCAGTGGCCTGTAAGTCGTAACGCCCTTGCATTAATCTCCTAGGATTGTGGGTGTGATATTTTTTTTATAACCCCTGTCTGGACCAATTGGGAAATTTCAGACAGTACCATTGATGGATTAGTTTAAATTGTTTATTTTACGTGATCTACTTACTTTGGGGCCATTTTTACACGTTTAGGCTGACAAGACTCACATTGTTATCCCCTTTGACAAAAAAATCAATCCAAACTTGTTCAAACATTTTTTTATTCATTACAGATCCAGATTATGCCTGAAATACATTGACTTGTCCCGCCCAAGAAAAATTGGAGGCTAATTATTTCATAAAATAAATACCAACTTTTTTAGACACGTGTATTCATTTTCTTTTGTGATAATTGAAAATGTTTAAACATAAAAATAGCAATAAAATTTGAAAATAAAACGTTTAAAGTTGTATTGTTTTTTTGTTTTTTTTTACAAAGATGACAAAAATGTAGCTATTTTACAAGTTTTACGATAGAAATAAATTGTGTTATAACAATTTGTAAAGTTTTAGTTTTTGAACTAAAGTGTTCTTACCGTCCTTTGTATTCTAACAGATGTAGGCCTAGTAGAGACCGACCGAAATTCGGTTCCGGAGCCGAAAATAGGCAAATGCTCTTTTTCGGTGTAGTTTCGGTTTCGGCCGAATAAAAAAAGTTAGCTTTCGGTTTGCATACGGTTTGCTTACATTTTCTATGTCGTGATGTTAAACGAATACAGGATTCCGATTTTCGGTTTTGTCGGAATTCGGCAGGAAATCCTTACAATATGGTGTCCAACGGTTTTTTTCCTCGGAGACGTATTTTAAAACCATGTTTGGCTCGTACGAAACAATTCTTTAACATTAAATACTTGCAACCACTAATTTGTCAAAATACTATTGTTTACTTAGAAAAACCCATAAACTATTTAATATTACACTAAAAAGTGCAGTCTTTTAAAATCTGCAGGCTTTTAAAATTTTTTGTTTGGCTATTTCTTTTTTTTCGGTTACGGTTTCGGTTTCGGCCGAATTTCAAGTAAAATTCTCGGTATCAGCCTCGGTTTCGGCCGAAAATCAATTTTCGGTATGGTTTCGTTTTCTGACGAAACTAAAAATTTTGTTTCGGTCGGTCTCTAAGGCCTAGTTCTATTTGGTTTAAACCAGTAGATCTTATCTTATATATTGCATACGATCCTTCTATAAAGAAGATTATTGCGTCCTACGTTCATTCGTGGTCCGATTCTAGTCCTGCACCTTTAATAATGTTTTACATGATGTTAAGTTATTGGTTTCCTGATTTGTTCAGGTAACCCATTCCATACCCGAATGCCATCGGAAAGAACGAGTACTTATATGCATTTGTTCTCGCATAAGGGATAAGGAAAGTGTTTAGACTAATCGTCGAACACAAGATCAAAGTAGTTTGTTGCGTTGCAAGGTTATCTATCGTCTGCTGTTCTTTTTTGTTACGATGTTTTAAATTTTAAGCATATAATTATTACTGGTAATCAATTGACAAGTCTTAACAAATAAGCATGCAAAAAATGTTGACAAAAAATACATTTCCGGTCTTATTCGATCATTTAATGAAAAAAAACCTGTTTGTGTGCTACGTTACTGGTTGTGCCAACAGGTGTAGGAGATTAAATTTATTTCATTTCTAAAAGATGTTGCCAAAAGAAAACGATGTATTGTGAATGTCAGAAGTAACATTTCACCTTTTTATAATATCAAACTTATTGCTTAATGCAAAAGAATTTTCATTATTTATTTTTATGAATCTACGCATTGTGTTTTTTAATATAATAATAACTAAGAAACGCAACTCTTGACTAATTTATTTTATAAACAAAAGCTAAATTTAGCCTAATGCGACTAACACTTGAGTATTTATTATCGCCTACTCACTTTTGATGTTCCAAACAGATTCCTCATAACTAATCTTGTATCCTTTCTTTATTTCTAAAAGACTAGAACTGGCCGTTGAGGTTGAAATCAATTGTCAAACACCAGCAAAAGCATGCTTTTTTGTTTACTAATTTAAAAGTAGAACCGGAAGTTAAAGATCTCTTCCATTTGAAAAGGTTACGCCTCATTACAACTTGTCAATAAGTGGACTTGTTTTTTTGTTGTTGTTTTTTTTATTAACAACAGCAATATGAAAGAAGAAAGCAGCATTTATGTGATATACCCCATGTAGAACAGAAGTGACACTAAAGATATTTAAACACAAAGAAATAAAATTAAGTAAAAAGTAAAACAAATTTTCATTCTTTGACGCCTTCTCTAGAGGTACATAAAATAAAAATGTTTTCGACAAAACGGGACAACTAGAAGAGCGCAGAAAACTCTTTAAATGCATGCATTAAGGGACATAAAAAAACAAGTTTTAATGTTAGTCTAGATATAATGTTTTATATAAGCCTAATTGGTCATACTGTAATGTATGTGTTATCACCTGAATAAGCAGTGCAAATAAATGGGATGCACTCTAAACAGTTTTTTTTTTCAGAGTGAGTTTTCATTATTGGTTATAACTTTTGTCATGATACGTCGAATAGCTGACGAGTCCAATAACGGAAAGCAAGACCTACACAAACAAACATGTATATATATATACATGCAAAAAGCAGCAACATGAAATAACAAAAATAGAAACAATGTGATTGAACAAAATGTAGAAAGAAAAAAAAAGGAACAAAATGGTGAAACCTAATGAATATTTGTCTTATACTTTACAGACGTTCCTTTTATATAGAAGAATATTACGTTCAATATTATATTCCAGGTGGCCATGTTGACAGATCTATGTACTAACCACACAACCTGTATATCACAGATTCAGTATATCACAGAACCTGTATCACACAGAAGCAGAATACCATACAACCAGTCTATCACAAATACGGTATATCACACAACCAGTATATCACAGAACCAGTATATCACAGAACCAGAATACCACACAACCAGTATATCACACAACCAGTATATCACAGAACCAGTATCTCACAGAACCAGAATACCACACAACCAGTATATCACACAACCAGCCATTTAGAGAACAAGTATATCACACAACCAGTATATCATAGAACCAGTATATCACAGAAAAAATATATCACAGAACCAGTATATCACAGAACCAGTCTATCACACAACCAGTATATTACAGAACCAGTATATTACAGAACCAGTATATCACAGAACCAGTCTATCACACAACCAGTAGATTACAGAACCAGTATATCACAGAACCAGTATATCACAGAACCAGTCTATCACACAACCAGTATATTACAGAACCAGTATATTACAGAACCAGTATATTACAGAACCAGTATATCACAGAACCAGTCTATCACAGAACCGGTCTATCACACAACCAGTATATTACACAACCAGTATATTACAGAACCAGTATATCACACAACCAGTATATCACACAACCAGTATATTACAGAACCAGTATATCACACAACCAGTATATCATAGAACCAGTACATCACAGAAAAAATATATCACAGAACCAGTATATCACAGAACCAGTCTATCACACAACCAGTATATTACAGAACCAGTATATTACAGAACCAGTATATCACACAACCAGTATATTACAGAACCAGTATATCACACAACCAGTATATCACACAACCAGTATATTACAGAACCAGTATATCACACAACCAGTATATCATAGAACCAGTACATCACAGAAAAAATATATCACAGAACCAGTATATCACAGAACCAGTCTATCACACAACCAGTATATTACAGAACCAGTATATTACAGAACCAGTATATTACAGAACCAGTATATCACAGAACCAGTCTATCACAGAACCGGTCTATCACACAACCAGTATATTACAGAACCAGTATATTACAG
Source organism: Anisus vortex (assembly GCA_949126835.1). Classification (NCBI taxonomy): domain Eukaryota; kingdom Metazoa; phylum Mollusca; class Gastropoda; family Planorbidae; genus Anisus; species Anisus vortex. Next base: position 2,683,065 of record OX421506.1, on the reverse strand, counting down.
AACCAGTATATTACAGAACCAGTATATTACAGAACCAGTATATTACAGAACAAGTATATTACAGAACCAGTATATCACAGAACCAGTATATCACACAACCAGTATATCACACAACCATTATATCACACAACCAGTATATCACAGAACCAGTATATCACAGAACCAGTATATCACAGAACCAGTAAATCACAGAACCAGTCTATCACAGAACCGGTAAATCACAGGACCAGTGTATCTCACAACCAGTATATCAGAGAACCAATATATCAAACAATCAGTATATTTATACGTATATATATATTATTATAAAATTGAGGATGTTGCGAGAGAATCGTTTATAATGGATCGGGTGGGCGGGGGGGGGGGGGGGGGTAGAGAAAAGGCAAGAAAAAAAAGAAATTGAAAAATGCAGAAAAAAGATTAACAAAAATAGAAAGAAGATATAAAAGCAGAAGGAAAAGAAATAGGTAAAGAAAGAAGAAAAATAGAAGAAATTAAAGAAAAGGGGAGGAAGGATTTTTTTTTAAAAGGAGGAAAAGATATCAAAAAGGAAGATACGAAGGAGAGAATTATAATTAGATCTGCACCTATTAAAAAGTTGATCTTTATTTGAACAAATAATTAAATTGTATATGAATATTTATATTTATTTCTGAGTAATATTTAAATTGAATATAATTTCCCTAATAATTAGTCAATCATCATCAATCCCATGACCGTTTGATGCCGTTGGGGGGAGCGAATGGACACTTTGGCAGTCAACTTTCTTCACTTTTGCCTATCAATAGTTGAGTCAATTGCAGCCCTGTTCAATCATTGACATTGTCGAACCAACATCTCCGCTGACGGCCTCTCCTACGCCCACCTTCCACCGTGCGTCGGAGGATTGTTTTTGTCAGGCCATTGTGCCGTAATACATGACCGAACCATGTCAGTTTGCACCCTTTGATTGTAGCCATAATGTTTTCTTGAGGGCCTGCAATTGAGGATATTCTGTCCCACACATACGCATTAGTCCTGTGTTCTACGTAGGAGATTCGAAGTATTTTTCTTATACATTTATTTTCGAACGCCTGCAACTTGTTTTCAGTTGCTGATAGAAGCGTCCATGGCTCACATCCATACAGAACAATAAGGCTCTATAAAGTCTGAGCTTTGTTGGGAGACCAATGCTTTTACTGGTCCAGATTCTGTTTAGGCGAGCCACTGCCACCATGGCAGTCCCAATCCTTGCTCGAATTTCTGGCTCACAGCGTGGGTCTGCGGATATGATTGCTCCTAGATATTTGAAATTATTTACTTCTTCCATTTGTTGTTGGTTCAATATGATGTTGGCACTTCTGACATCTGTGGTGTGGATCATTATTTTTCTCTTTTCTGAACTGATTTCCATTCCGTATGCCTTTGCTCAATCTGCAAGCTTGTCTGTGAGCTCTTGTAGCTCTTTGTTGCTCCCGGCCAACAGATTGATATCATCAGTAAATCTTGGATTGCATAGGGGTCTTCCCCAATGGAGATTGGTGGATGGTAATCATCGAGAGTTTTTTGCATGATTTTTTATAGGAAAATATTGAATAGAACTGGCGATAGGATGCAGGCTTATCGGACTCCAATTGACATCTTGAAGTCCCCCATACAACCATTTAGTTGAACTGCACTGCTTGTTTGATTGTAGAGTTCTTCTATTGCCTGTATCAGTCCTTCTTCAATGTTGTAGCTTCTCATCACTTGCCATAATCCGTCGTGCCATACTAGATCAAATGCTTTCTTAAAATCGACGAAGGAATCGAAGAAAAAGCTCAATATCCTAAATAGCTTTATTCATAATTTAATTATTGATGCAACAGTCGCCTTATGAAGTGTATTATATTTAATATGTTTTTTTTATTAATTAAGAAGATAAATAATAAGAAACGTCCCGATCATTCAGAACTCAATTCCAACTAATTAATGGTTGCTATAGCTACAAGTAATCACTAGCTAATAACTATTTACAATTTCGTATAATACAAACAACAAAAACTGATTACAAATGGTGTTGTTGTATTTTTAATTTTAGAATAACTTTGAATTTTCAAACTCCAATATCTGAGAACGGACATTTCGTGACTTAAGTACTTATAACAGTGCGGTCTTCAATTGAAAAAAAAAGTCATTACATTGATGGAAAGATATTAGAGCGTTAATTTAAAAAATGACATAAAGTAATTTAGTTTTATTTAGTTTTAGGAATAGAAAAATCAATTCGAGTCTCGTCTATATTTCAAGAGATGGATTTTTTTTTTTTTTTTTTTTTTAACTGGACACTAAGCTATTCATGTGTCAGAAAAGTAATTACTGGTGACGTTTCGTATTAAACAAGTAAATTACAAACAACAATAAGTATACGGGCTGAACTGAATGTCAAGAAAACAAGGCGTGTTACATTCTTATTAGAATCAATTTCAATGTGACATGGCAATCCATGCACCCTTAAATTCAATAGCAGTAAAAAATCCACTGAGTTCATTGGGATCAGGCAAATAAATCAGGTACTGCTTGAAGTTTGTGTTTTATGTTGTGTTTTATGTTGTGTTTTATGTTGTGTTTTATGTTGTGTTTTATGTTGTGTTTTTTGTTGTGTTTTATGTTGTGTTTTTTGTTGTGTTTTATGTTGTGTTTTATGTTGTGTTTTATCTTATTTCTCTTCTGGCTAACACGTCTTCATAGATCTTTTCTATTTTACCAGGTACATAATAATGTATGCATGTAATAATAATAATGTACATTTTAATGGTCCGTCTCTCCACGATTCATTCATTCTGTATAAAGTTTGTACATTGGAGATTTATGTTTATTGTTTTGTACAATACAATATGCTGTAAACAAATATCACTAGGAGGTTGAGTTGTACAATATTCTCTTGAATACAACAAATGTCAATGTCCCTATAGGGCGTTGACAATCACGTGACAAAAAGCACGTGATTTTTGTTTACTTTGTGTAGTGGTGTACAAGTACAATGGCCGCTGTATTAATAAAGTTCCATATAGGCTCGAGCTTTTTTAAAATATGTTTTGTGTTTTAAGTCTTATTACGATTTAAGCTGTATTATGTCTGTTAAATAAACTAGGCTATTTTATTATTATCATAGACATAGATCATAGACGATGTGAGCCTATTAGTGACTTGACTAGACTGGATATTCACAAACACTATCACTTGGCATCGTAGCTGTCCTACTTAGCCATTAGTGTAACCTACGAAACATTAAAAGTGTAGGCCTATAAAGTGAAATTGAAAGTGTAAATAGGTCTAGCCGGCCCTAGCCTATTCTCATTAATCAATTAATCTGCAGTACTACTATTTACCTCCTTATTTTTTAGTTGGATAGCCAATATTCATATGTGAATTTGGCATGATAAGAACAACTTCACCATATGCCATATTTGTTCCTCAAGTGGCTTCTATTTACAAATGACGTCACAAAGACACTTAAGCTCCGCCTATTGCAAACGCTCTATAGCTAGTGCTGTTATCTTGCCAGACTTTTAATCTCTCTCTCTCCCAAATAATTTGAGAAAGTTTAGTTTTCTAGTCAGCAATTTATCACGTACTTACAATACAGATAGCAGACATATTCAAGAATATATACATTAAGCTCTTATCACTTAATACGTTTTCTAATTACACTAAACTCAGACCAACGCCTATCTCCATATCTCTATCTAACAATATCGAACTAACTTGAGTCTTAACTCTGACAGTATTCTAACTCTCTCTCTCTCTCTCTGTCCCACTGAGCAGCTCAGCTGACCTCTTGACCGGCTGACCATTCCGGCCGTATTGTGAACTCGTGCTATACGGTCAGTGTCTTAGTGTTAGAAAATGTTAAACTAATTTGTTAGGGACAATGAAAAATGTTTTATTTGTAGACTATAACTTGTCCGTTTTAAATGTGTTTTATTTTCTATGTACAGGTGATTGTAAAAGAGATTTAAAAGTCCATCAAGATGAATGCAGTGAAAATTATACTTTTCACTACAATCATGACTTCCTTTATTTTATCTGTCGTGAACTGCAGTGATGGTAATTTCATTTTAAAACTTCATCCGTACGTTAATGATTTAACTTAGCATCACTAATTATTTTTTAATATATTTACACTAACTTGGGAAGTACTAATATTATGGCACTATATAAGATGCGCCACAAAAAACTATGAGTCAAGTAAGAAGCTATCCGCATGAGTTTTATGACTCAATTCTAAAAAAGCGCTAGAGTTGAAAAGGATTCATTGTTGAAAATTTTTAAACTCAGAATAGAACCAAAAATAGAAGTTATAATTATATTACTGATACACTGTAGTTCGCCATTGATCTCGTCAAACCAGACACGAGAGAATGACTGGTCCCTTCTATCACTTCTGTAATGGGCCTCAAAGTTGGCGAGGTGTGTAAACCGCCGATACGATTGCATTCAGATTACACCGGCGGGCGAACGCATGGGGGACAGCTCCCGCAGCGGCTCCGGGTGTCCCGCTATCCATTGCACACCAGGTAGGCCTGTGGCCCCGGTGGGGAGGTAGAAAGGACGTTAGAACACGTCTGGAAGTACCTCCCGGTGCCTGGATGCTATAGTACAGGATTTGTGCTACCGGGGGACATTGCAGGTATACGAGCGTGCCACCATGGTAATGATCCTAGTGGAACCGCAGTGAACAATAGCTGGACTGCGGAAACCTTCCCTGGTACACGTCACGCCACGCCTTTGGCGTGTCGTGGGTAGGCTGGAGCCCGGACAGAGCATTTATGTGTCTCCCCAGAGGTGATTCCTAATACGTTACGCACTTCGAGCTCGTCCGGTTTGTAAGAGACATTATAATTCGGTCCCTTCTCTAGCTCAAGTACACTTATTGTACTGCCAAGATTGATGTTTTAGGACAGTGATGGGGAACCTTTTTGAGGCGGCGTGCCCAAAATGCAATACAAGACCAACTTATTCCTTTGAACGTGCCAACACAGCAATGAAAACAAAATACTGAGGTTTTACTTTAGAAAAAAAAATCTTTTGTCCAAAATTAATAACAAATTAAATTGAATGATACAGTCTTTTATATAAAACAATTAACTATAGTAAATGAAAAAAATATTAATATACTAAAATTACAAAATTACAGTTATTACAGTTTGGCATGAGTTAATATAGTTAATGTGATTTTTGTTGTTGTGTGCATGCTGATAATTTGACAAGTCTTGGCTCATATTCCGTAACTTTAAGAGCGACACATGCAGCACTCAGGTCATCTGCCAGTCTGTTTCTGGTATCAGATTTGATATAATTTAAAGTTGAAAACAACTGCTTACAAGCATAAGATGACCCAAACAAAGTAAGAAGTGCAATCCTAAGTACTTTCATCGACTTGAAATTATTTGGCAGAGAATTCCACACTTTAAGGATTTCATCATCAGAGCTACCAACTGTGCTGTCCTTTGCCATCCTTTCACACTATCAAGTGTTTCACACAGATAACAGAATGCACATTTTCAGATAGAGCTTTCTTGAAATCCAATAGCACCATTTCCTGATTTTCCTAAATCTAACCACAGTAAGCAGGAAAGATCAAATTCTTCAAATTTGGCTTTATCTGGGGAAGTAAGAAAACAGATTTGTCTCCATCTTGCGCAACTGTACTGAAATTCTTCTTTGCAGCTACTACAATGCTAGAAAATTCCTTGTAGATTTCCTGATTGCTTATAGGATTGTCGGTAAATTTTATATAGAATTTTGTAAATGCATTTTTACATTTCAGCTGCCTACTTTGTAGGTCTCTTTCAAAAACCTGCAGTTATCTTTCAAATGTTCTGATTAGCAAAACATTATTTCTGCTGTTTTCACCTGAATCTTGCAGTTTTTTATTCAGTTCATTAAAGTGTGCTGTAAAATCTGTAAACAAACATCTACTGAGGTTGGTAAGCCAGACCATATCAGTGAGCTGTGGATAACCCTGCCCCTTTTGATTCATAAGCAGCCTAATTTCATTCAAGCATGCCACAAATTTATCCAATACTCGTCCTCTGCTCAGCCACCTGACATTATTGTACATTAGTAAAGTATTGTAGGCCTAATGTGCCTTGCCCTCGTCAAGAAGTGCGTGAAACAATAGACAATTAAGGTCACAAGCCATGAAGCAATTGACCATTTTGTGACACATTTGAGGTTATCATCTAATTTATTGCTGCTATCACTGACACAAAGAGCTTATATTATGGTGTATAACACAGTGAAACTAAACGAATGGGTGTTTTGCTTCTTTAAAAAAAAAAAAAAAAGGATGCGCAAAATTTTTGTGTGGAAATTCATATCACTTATATTTATTTTAATCTATTAACATATATATTAAAGATAAACTTAGTTTACAAAGAAAAGGAGTATAATAAAAGCTTTGTTTTTATGGGTTAGTTTTTTAATCCCTACATGGGTAAATGGAACAGAGACATTTTTTGTTCGAAATGATGGTATCTATCTTGAAATAAATATATGTGTGTTTGTGTTCAAAAATGTACTTTCTGTTATTTCTTTTTTATTAGATTTTACGGACATTGAAACTCTCCTAACCAAAAGGTAATGGCACCATTCTAGTTTTAATACTCTAATATTATGAATGTAATTGACTAATAGAGTTCGACCGAAACCACATTGTAAGTTTCGGCCGAAAACGAAACCATACCGAATATTATACATTGATTTTCGGCCGAAACCGAAGCCGAAACCAAAAGTTTAACTACAACTTCGGCAGAAACCGAAAAATAAACCGAAATTGCGAAACAAATGATTTAAAAAAGCTTGCACATTTATGTGTAATATTAACTAGTTTATGGGCACTCTATTTCAGTAAACCATTATTTGAAGTGATTCAATAATCCGTTATTATTAACTTTAGTCTTCTACTTCACATAAGGGATGTTAATAAGTAAGTTATAGTTTTAAAAAGACAAATTTGCATTGATTATACTAAAAAAAATAATACGAATGACCATTGATCCTTAGAACGTGGTGAAATCTTTTAAAAAAAAATAATAGCTGTTCACACAACTATAAGGTCGCATCTGATTAACGAGTGTTTGTTAGGAGTATAATGTTAAGGAATTGTTTTGTGCTAATCAAACAGGGATTAAAAATATTTCTTCAGTTAAAAAGATAAATAAATTGTGGCACACAATATTATTATGAATGATTTCCTCCCGAAATCCGGCATCGTTTAACATCCCGACTTCACACAGATTAATTCACAACAGTTTCAAGTAAACGAAAGTATCAATAAGCAGAGTAATAGATGCAGCAATAGCTTAGTATTTTGAAATTTAAAATAGATATTCGGCTGATGACCGAAAGTCAATATCAGTTTCGGCCGAAACCTTAAACAAACCGAAAAATAACCTTTTGGCTTCGGCTGAAACCGAAATCACGCCGAAAATGTTATTTTGCTTATTTTCGATAGCGAAACCGAAGCCGAAACCGAATTAGGGTTAGTCTCTAATTGACCAGTCTTAAATCTTATGCATGCATACATTTTGGATGCAACTTCACTTCCGATCCTATTCGCTAAATTTGATTTAAAAAATGGCTGCCTTCTAATATAAAAACTCCTTTTTACTACCTTTATTTTAAGTTGCAATGTCTGCAATCGTCCGTCAATGCATGGTGCAAAAATTGGCTTCGATTTTTCGACCACTTTCCGTGGTCCGATCAAGCTGAAATTTAGACAGCAGACTTGCCCCGACTAACAATACATCCTATCAAATTTTCAGTTAAAACGATTTAATAATACTACACTTATGACAATATTCATTTCTTAAAAGGAAAGTATACGAAATATTTTGATTTCGCGTTAAAAATGCCTGTGAAACTTTTTATACTTTTTCGGCGCAAAGCGAGAAAAAAAAAATAATTATGCGCTACGATTATTTTTAGAACAATTCATACTGAGTATGGAGATATTTTTGAGATTTGCGACACAGATATTTTTTCTGTACGTTTCAATTGCAGTAGTCAATCAATTATTTAATTACATGATGGTAAACTTAGTTTGCAAATAAAGGGAGTATAATAAAAACTTCGTTTTTACGGTTTTCTTGTTATTATTGAAGACATAATCCTCTCAATAATACTTATAGCTTGTTTATTTGTAGTCGGCCTGAACTTGCAGTTTTAAGTGCAATGAATTTCTCAACATCCGTGAATGGTAAGTCAGCAGCAAGGCGTACATCTTTGCTTGCAATCGTAATTGACAAGTCTTAATTAGGCGTGATTTTTGAACTGGTGAGATCGTGAACTTCCGGTTCTTTTTTTAAATGTTTAATTATTTTAGGCATTTCCGTAAACAAAAAAGCATGCTTTTGCTGGTTATTGACAGTTGATTTCAACCTCGACGGCTAGCTGTAGTCTTTTAGAATTATACAAAGGTTACAATATTAGTTATGAGGAATTCGTTTTTAACATCAAAAGTGAGTAGGCGAGAATTAATACTCAAATGTTAGTCGCATGTAGCTTGTTTATAAAAACAATTAGTCAAGAGTCGCGTTTTCTTGGTTATTGAAAAACAAAATTAGTATTCATAAAAACGAATAACAAAAATTATTTTGCATTAAGCAATAAGTTTAATATTATAAAAAGGTGATTATTCCCTTCTGACTTTCACAATACATTGGTTTCTTTTGTAAACATCTTTTGGAAATGAAAGAAACTTTAATCCCCAACAAATGTTCGTACAACCAGTAACCTAGCACACAGACATGTTTCGAATAAAATGATCGAATTCGACCGGAAATGTTTTTTCTTGTGAACTTTTATGCATGCATACACGTTAAGACTTGTCAACGGTTGCCATTGTAAGCAAAACAAAATGAAACCGGAAGTTCCACAATGGACTTGAAACATGCCGAAAAGATAATTATACGATTGTTTAAGGAAATATAGCGGAAATGAATTTGCATCCAAATTGCCTGTTTAAGACTCGTCAATAAGCATTAACAATTTTCCGGTTTAAAATCGTTCGATAGGTCTACTATAATTTAAAACTGTATATTTACTTTCTTTAGTTAATAGTTATATTTGTTGGTTATTACATTGACTAATGTTTTGTTCTAACTATGAGATGCTAATCATATGAATACATCTGGCAAGGAAATTCATTGTATAGTTAGATGACATGAGTTATTAACACGGATGCCACCAGCGCGACGAAAGGTGTTGACCAGTTTGGTACACAATCTGATGACCACCGTCAAGTAAAAAAACAACTACACATGTACATTACTGACAGTACTAATGTACAACATGTACATTTTCTTCTTCTTAGGTTTCTCTGGCATTGTTATTCTGTTGTGTTTTTTTTTGGTAGCTTGTTTCCAACCCCGCAGTTCGAGGGAGTTTTCAGTTTTGCGCCCAGCACCTGCAAGCGGCACTCCTGAGTTGGGTCTCACTGAGTCAGGGTTTCTGTGGGTTGAGGTGGAGTTGGCCTGGTCCATTCTCCGCCATCCACAGAGCTCTTCAAATGGTTGGGGCACTCAGTTGTGTTTTGATTGTTTTTGGGTATTTTGGGTAAGCTCTGTGGAATCGTCACAGACCCCTTCACGAGATTACGCACCGTCTCTGTGCCAGTAACAACGAAGCCCTCCAGCAGAAGGCGCGCAAAGACTTCTGTCCAGGGTAGTGCAATCTGGACCTCTGTCAAACAGCACCACAAAGGGGGGTACAAGTTTTTCGTGCCTGGGTTATACCCAATGCACAACCCACTATTAGTCGCCTTTTTACGACAGGCAAGTGGGACTAAGCAGTGGGGTTATTCTTTCACCTGGTCATTTCTAGGACTCCGATACCCACACGGGGGACAACATGTACATCAAATAGTACTAAAACATACAACAAAAGTGACAATTCAAATATTTTCAAAACAAAGATGATTTATAGAAATTAAATCAGATTGTCTCGATGTTCTTTTTGGTTAAAATGTTGACGGATATAAGGTGTAGTTGTTACAATAATTGTAATGTTAAACTTATGATTTTCTTTCATTTGCATTAACATAATTTAGCCTGTTGATTCCATAATATATTTATATTTATTTATTTTTCGCTTTCCCTTTACAAATATTTACTAAGACAATTTCGGTAAGTATTTTATTATTATGCATTTCTTTATTTTATTGTATTTTATTATTAGGTACTTCTTTATTTTAGTGTATTTTATTGTTACGTATTTCTTTACATTGTTGTATTGTATTGTTACATTTTTTTTTGTTGTATTGTATTGTTACATATTTATTTATTTTGTTGTATTTTATTGTTACGTATTTCTTTACATTGTTGTATTGTATTGTTACATATTTATTTATTTTGTTGTATTTTTTTTATACGTATGTCTTTATTTTGTTGTATTGTATTGTTACATATTTCTATTTTTTTGTTGTATTGTATTGTTACATATTTCTATTTTTTTGTTGTATTTTATTGTTACGTACTTATTTTTTTTTGTTGTATTTTATTGTTACATATTTATTTATTTTGTTATATTTTTTTTGATACGTATGTCTTTATTTTGTTGCATTTTATTGTTACGTATTTCAATTTTCTGTTGTGTTTTATTGTTATATATTTCTATTTATTTTGTTGTATTTTATTGTTACGTATTTCTTTATTTTGTTTATTTTATTGTTAGATATTTCTTTATTTTGTTGAATTTTATTGATACGTATTGCTTTTTTTGTGTATTTCTTTATTTACCCAAGCTAAAAATATTATTAACAAGTATAATGAGGCCTGACCTTTGTTGGGTTCAATGCATCCAAGAACGTCCGGTTTTCTTCCGGAAACACACACTTTAAATAATATTTTTCGGATTGTTTCAAGTATATCTTTTGCTGGAGTTCTGGTCTTTTATAAATGTACAAAAGCTACACGATTTGTTATGAGAAATCCGTTTTATCATCAAAAGTGAGCATGCAACAATTAATAGTCGACGTGTAGTCGCGTTAAGTTTAATTAAAATGTGTTAGTTTACAACTAGCCTACACTAAACTAAAATATATATATGTCAGGTGTCACTGTACAAATGCACTTCCGGTTTGTTTCCGGCAACACGCTTTAAAGAAATTAAAAAATAAAAACTACAGTCAAAATAAGTGATTCTTCACGTCTGACGTTCATAATCATTCGTTTTCTTTTGGCAACATCTTTTGCAAATGAAATAAAATTTAATCCCCTACATCTTTCCTTACTCGCAGAACAACCAGTTACGCAGAACACAGACATGTTTTGTTAGTAAATGTACGAATATGACCTTTTAGGTTCACCATGCATGTTTAATCACTAAGACTTGTCAATATATAGGCCTACAAGTATATCATTTTTGAACCTCTAAAAAAAAGTCTTATAAAATCTATAACTTTATTTAATCTGTCTTCGGTTCCCAGTTATGAAATAATTTTATTTCTTTTATTATTATTTTTTTCAATCCTTATTTTTTCACATCATCTTGTGTTCCATCACTTAGTTTAGGACAAGAGTTTAATGCTCATACCTTTTTTTGTTTACGTTTCAAATTTGTTCCTTCACATTTTTGTTTTTAAATGTTGTACACATGTTAGCAGATTTTTTTTTTTTTATGTTTTACCAAAGTTGGCACATGTTTTTAAAGTTGTACCAAAGTTGGCACATTTTTAAAAGGTTGTTTCAAATATGGCACCTTTTTTTTCAGTTGTTTGAAAGATGGCCTGGGTTGCTTTAAATCTGCACAGTGTTGTGCTGGATTATCCTGCCAAAAAAAGAAGATACCCAGGTAAACTTACAAGATTTCAATGCTGTGTTCTACTAGCGGCGTCATTCTGTCTTGCTGTACTTTTCCTGTATCGAACACAGTACTAATAGTATTTCTATATATTTTTCTAGCCTTCACTATTTACTTAGCATTATTATTTTGTGTGCGAATTGTGTGGTTACCACTGCTTCTGTCTTAAACTATGCAGCATTAGACTTTAAAAGACCCAAAACTCTATATTATAGGGAAAATATCGCGAAACAAAATGCTAAAGAACTCTGTAATCTATGTGTTGCATGTGAACAAGTAATAATAAGTATTGTAGTTATTTTATTGAAGTATTTATATCATGATTATAAGATGGAGATCTAGGCCGTTTCATTTTTCTTTTCTATTTGCTTACTTCAACGTCACGATTTATCACAAAGTGGGTAAGCATAATCTTTTTCTTTTTTTTTAACACAATAATCTTATTTCATGATACTCAAAACACTGGTTAGCGTAGGACGCAATAACTTTCTGTACAGATTGAGCAAATGACATAAAACATATAATATATTTTATGAGCTATTTATTACCATAAACACTACAAGTATAATCAAATATAGGCCTAATGAAAATGTAAACACAGATCTATACATTCAGGAGAAAGGGACCCAAAGAAAATTAGACAGAGCTCTGGCGAATTTTGCTACGCCGACGGCTGACCTCAAAATCTTACTGGCAAATCCTGCTCCGCCGACGGTGACCTCAAAATCTTACTGGCAAATCCTGCTCCGCCGACGGTGACCTCAAAATCTTACTGGCAAATCCTGCTCCGCCGACGGTGACCTCAAAATCTTACTGGCAAATCCTGCTCCGCCGACGGTGACCTCAAAATCTGTCTGGCAAATCCTGCTCCGCCGACGGTGACCTCAAAATCTTACTGGCAAATCCTGCTCCGCCGACGGTGACCTCAAAATCAGTCTGGCAAATCCTGCTCCGCCGATGGATCCTAAGATATATCAGCAGACGTGGATTACCTGGTCTAATGGGCACGGTGGCCGAGTCAGCAGCGCGTTCGGCTGGCGTTCCAAACCTTCGCGTATTCGTACCGAATCCTAGTAAAGGCTAGGAATCTTTTCCGGGACTAGAGGTTGTCACTAAGTACCTGATATTAGCTGGGGGTAAAGTAAAGGAGGCTGAGCATTGTGTCGGTCGTATAATTCCCTGGTATGCCGTGGCCACAAAATCTGGTGAACGTTGCTTCACTGACCCTATGATCAATTTGGTCCAACGGATAATTTACTTACCTGGCCATCTGAAAGAGGGTAATAGTTAATACATGTCAAGTTGAAGTAGACAATATACTAACTGTACCGTTATAAACATATGGACTACCAACTCGCCTATTGGGCGTTAGGGCGCGAATCATGTCCATTTTTCAATAATAACAGAATGTGTAATTTTCCTAACCTGTCCTTCAGGTTGTATAATTGCCTGAAGTCTAACATCAATCCAGAGGAGAGAAGCTGAATATCATTTGAAACCGGATGCCTCCTTTTTTGTAAAAGCTGACTTCAAACTTAGGTCAAGAATGATTTCATGTTCATTTGTTGCCTTAAGTTCTAAGTGTCTACAGTCTACTTGGCAGTGTGTTGTAAAGGCGTTTAGAGCTATTGGAGATCATAATGTCTTCTCGCCCAAGCTAAAGAGCTAGAGCAGGGGTCTGTAACATACGGAACGCGTGCTAAACGGCACGCAGAGCGATTTTTTACATGGCACGCGGAAGACTCCCAAAAAGACAATTTAAAAGACGCCAGAGCAGGAAGACTTGTAGGCTGTTGGCACTCTGAATAAATGAGAAGTCCTGCTTTTGGCACACTTTTATCAAAAGGTTGCCGATTCTTGAGTATATATGCCGTATATATATGCCGCTGTCCAGTTGTTCTTTCCTTTTTGTAGCTGTAAGCTCGTGAGATTTAGCTTTGACTTATAATTTTTACAGACGTTCCTTCTAGATAGAAGATTATTACGTCCACTAAGCCCAAAACTCCTGCAGGTTGGCAGGGATAGAACCCGCGACGTTGACAGTCCCGTGAACTAACCGCAGGACCAGCCTGCCCCTCGAAAGCCTTTCTTTATACATTATTCTTTTTTTCTGACCTAGCCCTGCATTGACTACGGGGCATGTTGCCCTGCATTGACTACGGGGCATGTTGCCCTGCATTGACTAAGGGGCATTCTGCCCTGCATTGACTACGGGGCATGTTGCCCTGCGTTGACTACGGGACATGTTGCCCTGCATTGACAACGGGGCATGTTGCCCTGCATTGACTACGGGGCATGTTGCCCTGCATTGACTACGGGGCATGTTGCCCTGCATTGACTACGGGGCATGTTTTAATGTACTCAAATAACGCAGAAAACATAAGCCGAATCATAAAATGTTCCCAAAACAACAAAACTGGATGAATCGTGGAGGCTGGCATCCGTTTATTTTATTATTAAATATAAAGCCAATTAATCATTGTATGCCACTGAGTTTGCTATAATCTGAAATTATAACGATCTAAAATGCTACATACATTACATGTTTTATTTCTTTCTTTTAGACACAAGATATGTGCTACAATGCACTGATTATTATGCCCAGGTCACTTTGTAGCTTATATTGTTCTTATTATTTAAAAAAAAGCCTTTCTATTACAAATTTACATGAAGTGTGTCAAAAATTATTGTGAAAAGAAGGATAATTTGTTTTGATTCAAATAAATATTCTTTTGGGTTTAATTGTTTTTTTTTTAATTGCCTTTCTTGTATATACTAGATGTTTTTATTGTTTTAAGTCAAAATTAATTATATGTATTAACTACACACGTCAAGGATTGATGATCATAAGTAGGCTATACGGCATATACACATGACATAGTCGGATCTGCATATTTCAAATTGCGAAAATTCCAAATAACAAGAACAAAAATCTGTAATTAAGACCAAACCTTTATAAAGACACATTTGATTAAAGAAACACTCTAGGTCTATGTATACTCTTGCTAGATACTACAAGTTGTAACCTGTTCACCAGGGTAAAGAAATACTCAAGATATAACATAAGCTTAAGTTAAATTGACTAGACTAGATCTAATTATACATAAGTTAAATATGTGTAATTTGTTTCAAAGTAGATCTACATCAGGGGTATCAAAATAGGATGAAGGCATACGCTTTTTAAGAGATGTGTCTAGGCCCGCACCCCCCCCCCCCCAACAACCCTACCATAGTAAACAAATAACACTTCATACGCCTTAACTCATTTTAATATTTATCACCAATAATGTGCCATTATTTAGCTGTATTTACTTGCTTAAATCAGATTGTATTTGAATAAATATGTTCCGTATAAAAATTAACAATAAAAATGTGTTGTTAGTCAGTACTAGCGGTCTGAATTTCACGAATAGTACATTCTTTGTAAGCTTACTGGCGGGCCACTTAAATCCACGCTTGTTTGAGACCCCATGTTTACTTAATAGAGTGTCAATGTGTTCATAAGTTGTGACGTCAATTTTTTTTTGGCAGCTTTCTATATTCCAATGCAGGGTAATTAATTTAATTCTGTCTCAGCTCTGTACATCTCGTTATATAAACGGGAATGGAATAGTAATGTTCGTATAACTAGCAAACGTTATGTCACTTCTTTAAAAAACTAATTAAGTTCGTAGCCCCATTGTTTGAGACGGGACTCAAATTGATATTTTTCGTACCTAAAACTAAATGAAACTAAATTACTTTCTGTCAAGTCTACAAATTAGTATCTATTCCACTGTGTAATGAAAAAACATAATTAAATTGAAGACACTACCGTTAAAAGTACTTGAGTATAGAAATGTCTGTTTTAAACATAGTTTAAAAAATTGAGTTTAAAAACCTAAAGTGGTATTGAAAAGCCACCCCAAAAAAAAACAAGATACAGTGATAACTCGGGATACGAATGCCTCAATTCACGAATGATTCGGTTGTGATGTATGAGGCTATAATTATTTACCTCCGTTGTTTTTCGTTAAGTTGTAAACTGGTGGTCACAATCCTTTTGGTGACTCTAGGTGACCCTTATCCAATTGACCCTACGGTGTGTAGTTTTTTTTTAGAGAGTAGAATGTATAGAGAGACTGGTTAGGCTGTGTTAGGCTGCTCCTGCTTCTTCCATCTTTGTGCCCTGGGTCAGCTGCGACCTCTGATTAATTAAAAAACAGCCAATGCTTTTGCTGCTGCAATAATACAGTCAAGACTAGACTATTGTAACAGTTGCCTGTGGGGTTTACCCCAGAAATAACTGGATAGACTTCAGAAAGTTCAAAATACTGCAGCACGCATTGTGTCACGAGTAAAGAAGCATGACCATATCACCCCGATTCTCAAAGAGCTCCAGTGGCTCCCTGTGACGAAGCGCATCGATCATAAGAGTATGTCCCTTACCTATGGATGCGTGGAAGGCACAGCACCTGCCTATCTCAAAGAGCTTATACCGAAGCATGTCCCGTTAAGGATGCTGCGATCTTCAACACAGTCTCTCCTCGAAATTCCATGTTTAGATGGTCACAGGAAAAAGACTCGTTTAAATCTGTGGCACCTTCACTGTGGAACGGCTTACCTGAGACACTGAAAAACTCTGTGTCAAAAAATGGCATTCAAGAAGAATTTGAAGACTTTTCTTTTCAACTAAGTTGATGAAGTACACATCCATCAGCAAAATACTTGTTTAAAACTATTTTAAAATGTTATTGTCGTTTCGTGCCTCCATCGGCCCAAACCTTTTTTAAAACTATTTTAGAGTGTTATTGTCGTTTCGTTTTTGTGAGCGCGCTGAGCATGCTTTTATTAGCATGGAGTGAGGCGCTATATAAATGACCAATTAATTAATTAACTATTATTATCACTACTTGTGTTTTTGTTTTTTCTCAAATTATATTATTTTGACCGACTTGTGTTGAGCTCAGTTTCATGTTAAATTAAAAGTTAGCCTATAGTTATTGTTCCTGGCGTCTTTCTGAATTGCTTTTATAAAAGTGGTAGGTATGTCTTTATAAGAACGTTTAAGATTCTTTGAGGGACCAACACGGTTTACGAATGTCTTAATTCACGAATAATTTGGTTTACGAATGCCTCAAGTAAAAAATGATTCGGTTTACAAATGCTTAAATCCACGAACGATTCGGTTTACGAATGCCTAAGTATACTAGTGATTCGGTTTACGAATGTCTAAATTCACAAACTATTTGGTTTACGAATGCCTAAGTTTACTAGTGATTCGGTTTACGAATGTCTAAATTATTCACGAACGATTCAGTTTACGAATGTCTAAATTCACGAACGATTCTGTTTACAAAAAAAAACTTTGAACTTGATTATTATTTAGTATTACTGAGCAGCAGCTATTATTTTTTGTTATTTGTTGAATAAATTATACTTGATGAGAGCAGGGATCGACAACTTAAGGATCGCGCGCCAGACTTGGCAGCAGAGCGATTTTTACTGGTACGCGGAAAAAGGCCCAAAAAAAAAAGAATTTATATCTCAGTTACAAGAAAAGAGACTTATGACTTTAAGGCTGTTGGTATGCTGAATGAATTAGAAATCCTACTTTGGCACACTATTATCAAAAGATTGCCGACCCCTAATCTAGAGGTATCAGTTGAATTATGTGACTAGGTTAATCATCACTCCATACATATCTATTTCACAGGAATACGATTCGCATTTCAGAAAAGTACTAAGTAATTAGATTAAAACTGACCATTTTGAAACACTATACAAAGATGACTGAAAACCCAAGTCGTAATTAAAAATGAGAAAACTTTAGACTGTCTTATTCACAAATCAACTTGTAGAACGTTGGTTTTACTTACACATAGTAGCAAAGTCCTTCTAGATAAAATATGAAATTAAGTTTATAAAAATAACTTGATTATCTCATTAACAAGTCTTAATGAGGCCTGGCCGTTTCAAACAGAAGAGATCATAAACTTCCGGTGCTATTTCGGAATCATTGGCGTAAACAAACAAAAAATGTTTTTCTGGTCATTTCAACCTCGACGACCAGTTCTGGTCTTTAAGAAAAAAAAAAGACTACAAGATTAGTTATGAGGAATCCGTTTTGAACACCAACAATGAGTAGGCGATAATAATTACTCAAAGTGCTGGTCACGTTAATTAAATTTAGGTTTGTTTATCAGATAAAAATTAGTCAAGAGTTGCGTTTCTTTGTTATAAAAAAAACACAATGAGTAGATTCATAAAAACAATAAACGAAAATTCTTTTTACAGCAAATTTTCAGCAGCAGGGTCTTCAATTAAAAACCAAACAACTTTCATTAGACAGATGGTTAGACAATAAGTGACAGAAGGTGACTTAGTTTTATTTCATTATAGAAACGGAAAGATCAATTCGAAGCTCGTCTTTATAATACGATCTTAAGTTCATTAACCCTTGGACTTTAAGGTTTTAAAAATGTTCGAAAGGTGATTTTTGTTTAAAATAAAGAACAATGAAATGTGAATAAAGAACAATGAAATGTAAATAAATAACAATGAAATGTAAATAAAGAACAGAAAATGTAAATAAAGAACACAAGATTGTAAAAAAAAACAATAAGTATAA
Source organism: Anisus vortex (assembly GCA_949126835.1). Classification (NCBI taxonomy): domain Eukaryota; kingdom Metazoa; phylum Mollusca; class Gastropoda; family Planorbidae; genus Anisus; species Anisus vortex. The sequence continues at coordinate 2,664,629 of OX421506.1, read as the reverse complement.
AGACATCCAGAAATGTAACTGTCAAAACCACAAGATGAGTTAAATTCTCATTAGATTCAATGTCAAGAATAACGTGACAAACTCTGCACCGTTAAAGAGCAGTCAAAATCTAAAGCTTTACAGACGTTCCTTCTAGATAGAAGATTATTACGTCCGCTAGGACGAAAAGTCCTGCAGGGCGGCCTGGATCGGTCGGTGGCAGGAATAGAACCCTGTGAATTAACAGCAGGGCCAGCTGGACCAGGTAAATAAAAGGTATAATTGCCAATAATGAGACTTAGTAAGAAGTAGCTATAGGTTTACAAAGTTTCAGAATCCATTTAGAAAATGTTTATAAACAAATTAATGCCTGCTAAAAGTCAGCAAAAAGCTTTAAACTTTTGTCAACGGCGGCCTCCGCAACATACTAAAATGATTCGGTGGACAGAAAAGGTTAAGAACACCGACTTGTGGTGGCAAACAAATCAGGACCCCTTCGAACACCAGATCGCCCGGCGAAAGTGGCAGTGGATAGGGCACACCCTGAGAAAACCCCCAACAGGACATCACCAGACAGGCTGTGCAATGGAACCCCCAGGAAAAGACACGGGTTGGTTGCCCAAAGACCACCTGGTTACGCTCCTGCAGAAGAAGAAATCACAAGTTGAAACCTGTCATGGGGTGAACTTAAAAAGGTTGCCCAGACTCGAGTGCGCTGAAGATCTGTTGTGGAGACAGAGCCAACACAAGCCTATGTAGCGCCCCAGGATAAAAATTTCAGCGACGCCCCTTTGCATACTGTAACTGCTTTGTTTAACGCTATATTTAAACTATATTTGCCGCCCCTTGGAAGTTTCGCCCATTAAAAGTGTCGCCTCCGGGCCTATGCCCCCTCTGCACCCCCTAATGTGAAGGCACTGTGTAGAGGCCCTATGTTCCACGATGAACCAAAGGAACTAAGCAAGTAGAGTCATTTAAAATTAGAATGATTAAAAACTGCTTAAATTATGGGCTTTTTATGTTTGTGTTTTTATTCAATTTGCTTTTTATCTTTGGCGTTCTTGTTTTCTGGTCATGACATTTCAATAGAAATAATCCTAATATCTGGATCATAGCTTGTAATCTATTTATATGTAAGTTAACTAGACCTTTAGTATTAATATATTTTTACCAGAGTCTTTATTACTATTATCTAGTAAGTCTGAATGGTAAGCTATCTTAAAGTAAACTTGCTAGGATTCGACTATCAAGTGTATGTTTGGTAAACTGTATGTTGCAATGATCAGATAAACATAAAGACAAAAACACCATCATTATCCCTTATGCGAGAACCAACACATATAAGTACTCTTTCTTCAAGAGTGGCATTCGGGCGTGGTATGGGTAGCCTGAACAAACCAGGAAAAACAGTAACTTAACTTCATTTAAAACATTAACAAAGATGCAAGACTAGACTCGGACCACAGATGAACGTAGGACGCCATAATCTTCTTTATAGAAGGAGCGTCTGTAATGTATAAGAATCTTATAATAAGATAAGTCGCCATTAGGTTTTGACTAATATCCCAGAAAATTGAATTTGTATCCCTTTATTTCATAGAAATGCCAGAAAACTTAACATGAAAATTGTATCACTACTGGAATAAATATAATAATAATTTATCACTACTGCAATAATTATAATAGGAATGTATCACTACTGGAATAAATTTAATAATAATGTATCAATACTAGAAAAAATATAAAAATAATATATCACTACTGTAATAAATATACTAGTAATGTAACACTACTGGAATAAATATAATAATAATGTAACACTACTGGAATAAATATAATAATAATGTAACACTACTGGAATAAATATAATAATAATGTAACACTAGGCCTACTGGAATAAATATAATAATAATGTAACACTACTGGAATAAATATAATAATAATGTAACACTACTGGAATAAATATAATAATAATGTAACACTACTGGAATAAGTATAATAATAATGTAACACTACTGGAATAAATATAATAATAATGAAACACTTCTGGAATAAATATAATAATAATGTAACACTGCTGGAATAAATATAATAATAATGTAACACTACTGGAATATAATGTAACACTACTGGAATAAATATAATAATAATGTATCACTACTGGAATAAATATAATAATAATGTATCAATACTGGAATAAATATAATAATAATGTAACACTACTGGAATATAATGTAACACTACTGGAATAAATATAATAATAATGTATCACTACTGGAATAAATATAATAATAATGTAACACTACTGGAAAAAATATAATAATAATGTATCACTACTGGAATAAATATAATAATGATGTAACACTACTGGAATAAATATAATAATAATGTAACACTACTGGAATAAATATAATAATAATGTATCACTACTGGAATAAATATAATCATAATGTAACACTTCTGGAATAAATATAATCATAATGTAACACTTCTGGAATAAATATAATAATAATGTATCACTACTGGAATAAATATAATAATAATGTAACACTACTGGAATAAATATAATAATAATGTAACACTACTGGAATATAATGTAACACTACTGGAATAAATATAATAATAATGTATCACTACTGGAATAAATATAATAATAATGTAACACTACTGGAATAAATATAATAATAATGTATCACTACTGGAATAAATATAATAATGATGTAACACTACTGGAATAAATATAATAATAATGTAACACTACTGGAATAAATATAATAATAATGTATCACTACTGGAATAAATATAATAATAATGTAACACTACTGGAATAAATATTATAATAATGTAACACTACTGGAATAAATATAATAATAATGTAACACTACTGGAATAAATATAATAATAATGTAACACTACTGGAATAAATATAATAATAATATATCACTACTGGAATAAATATAATAATAATGTAACACTACTGGAATAAATATAATAATAATGGTACACTACTGGAATAAATATAATAATAATGTAACACTACTGGAATAAATAAAATAATAATGAAACATTACTGGAAAAAAATATAATAATAATGTAACACTACTGAAATAAATATAATAATAATGTAACACTAATGGAATAAATATAATAATAATGAAACACTTCTGGAATAAATATAATAATAATGTAACACTACTGGAATAAATATAATAATAATGTAACACTACTGGAATATAATGTAACACTACTGGAATAAATATAATAATAATGTATCACTACTGGAATAAATATAATAATAATGTAACACTTCTGGAATAAATATAATAATAATGTATCACTACTGGAATAAATATAATAATAATGTAACACTACTGGAATAAATATAATAATAATGTAACACTACTGGAATAAATATAATAATAATGTAACACTACTGGAATATAATGTAACACTACTGGAATAAATATAATAATAAAAGTTTGAATATCTGGCACTTAGTCGTAAAGATTCCTTAAACTGACGTTTATAAAATAAAAAAAACGCAAAGTCAAATAACCTACTTGCCTACGTTTTTCTCTGCCACAAATATGCCCAACACAGACTTCCCTACAAAGACTTGCCCTAAACAGACTTGCCCTAGGTTAAGAAAGAAGCTTGGAAGAGACGACCACAGTGAAATATACGCCCAATGACAGACGATAGTAAAGATTGTAATCTAGTTGTAATAAACCTATAGGCCTTACAAACAAGACTTGCTACAGACTAACCCTACACAGACTTGCCCTACACAGACTTGCCCTACACAAACTTGCCCTACACAGACTTGCCCTACACAGACTTGCCCTAGGGTAAGAAAGAAGCTGGGAAGAGAAGACCATAGTGAAATATACGCCCAATGTCAGACGATAATAAAGATCGCAATCTAGCAGTAATAAGCCTATAGGCCTACATACAAGACGAGCGACGACAAAGGTTTAAAAAAAACACAATGTAAACAAATTTAAACTAATTGTCTTTTTTTTTTCCTCCATCATTTTGACGGGCATTACATCTAGTTACTATAATGACCTTAATAATGTTGCAATTAGCATTCTCATCAATTCTTATTAATAATATATATATATATATATATAGGCTATAGGCCTACGAGCAAAATTCCCCGGCGTTGCCCGGGGCAAAATTAAATAGGCCTGTATAAGCTACAGAGGAAAATTCAATACACTACTTTGAATAAACTATAGATCTAATAATTAAACAAATATATGTAAGGGGGGGAATTAACTGAGTTTCATAGAGGGAGCAGGTATGGGTTTTTGGATTATAATACACCATCACCTATCTACATATTATATTACATCTATTTACATACATTATATACAAGAGTGGGGGGACGGGTATATCTGTGCATGCCTATATTGTGGTAGGCAGGTAGGATTAGCTACCTGGAGGGACCAATACTAAATACTGCTACACTTAAACTTAAGGCACTATTTATATGAGCTACTATACTAGATACTAGACTATACTAAACTACTAAAACTACACTAAAGTTAAATTACTAAGATAAACACAGAACAGCAAACCACAAATAAAAAAACATAAACAACGTACACTACAACAATGTATCTATCAAGTGAACAAATAAATTTTTCATAATACACAAACAAGTTTATTCAAATTATAATAAGCCCTAACCATCAATATCAACAACAACTAAATAAATCCATCGTCTACCAACGCCATTTCTAACTAAATAAATCACCATCTCTACCAACTCTTAATTCACATACTACAAAATCATAATTCAAATCTCATCACTTAACACACTAATATCTAACCAAGAAAATATAACAACAGATCTAGCAGTTTATAACATCTAACTTAAAACAATATAAAACAAGAGAATAAATATATACAAGAGACCTAACAATTTCTAACACCTAACTTAAAACCAACATATAACAAGAGACCAACAACGTAGGTTTTATCCGACCTAAGGTATATAAATATAAGAATAATAAAGAGAAAAACATTAAGTAAAAAAAAAATAATCTTTACATAAATTCAATGCGATAAACACGATGGGCTGACCGATATCATTCAACATGGTCGCCGCTCTGGTTTAATTCAGTGATCGTAAATCCTACTAAAATCTATATACTATCTAAACAATCGGACATAATATTAACTCATCTTATTCCATCATCAATGTTAAGATATTGTGAGGATTTAAAATATATATAGTTGTTTTAGTGGGACATAATTTGTATAATCTCTAACCCGGTGATAATGTATAGAATAAACGAGTGACGTTTTACGATAAAAACAATGACGTAGGAGTTAGATTGAACGTAGCGTAGATTTGGAGATAAAGACAAACGACCTTAGAATTTGGTAGTGGAAAGACGTGTTTAGACTAGGCTTAGAAACTGTTGAGTATTTGAATTCATCTTGTACATAAATTGCATTAAATATTGAGTTCTCATTTTATTACAAGCCGGCAATTTGTTCATTGATTATTATTATATAATGTGATCTCCCTGAGAGTTGTATACATGGTAATTACAAAATAACGGTCACAGATATTAATCTACAGTTTAGAATACTTATTTTACATCAAAAAAGCAATAGAAAAATGTTATAATTAAATTTTACGAGACTAGTATGCCACTTTCAACAGCCGCCACCCATAGAAGGCCAAAAACTGACCGAAAGGGAATTAAATAGCCCTCTAGGGCAAATCAACAACTATTACTGACTAATCCGATTCAAATAGGATTAAAATACAGACCAATCCTAATCATTTAACCACAGCCAATCAGATTCAAGCAACTTGACCAGGCGCTCAAAAATACTTAGTTAAAAAATGTTAAAAGTGTGCTTCATATTATAAGTAAAACGAAGACCTCTAAATATATAAACAATCTAATTAAACTAAACTATATATATATACAAACTACAATACCTTTCCTACTAATTACCAATAACCATCTCCCCCCCCCCCCCCACACACAATAATCGTTAACAAAGTTATTTACCCAAAACGGATAAGTTTTGGTACAGAATTTAGTAATTAACAAAGAAAATATAGCAAAAAAACACAATCATACACCGTAGACTGGTACAGTAAAAAAAAAACAACATACAACGTAAACTGGTCACCAGTTCACATATATTATTATTATTATTTACTGAAAACATTTAGAAAAGTAATTTAAAATAAATTATATAATAATCGGGCACTGTAGAAGGTGGACGTCGGAGAGGCCGTCAGCGAAAATGCTAGTTCGACAATATAAAAGATTGGACAAAGCAAATGCTGCAAATGGCTGAACTAGAGTCAGCGAATCAATGTAGGCAAGAATGGAGAAAGATGACTGCTGAGGTGTCCAGTTGCTCCTCCCAACGACCACAAGTACGCAACAGCCCTCGTCGGGGATGTAGGGTATCAAAGAATTTTAGTATTCACCGATCGCCCTCCTCTCCACTCCCCTCTCCCCCTCCCCACCCACCCCTCTCTTACAGAGGACACTTTAGTTAGGACAGAATTAAAACTGGCATTGGAGCCGTCAAACACAGACCTGAGTGGACGTGATAAAGGCTGGTCCAATTATACTGATACGCTGTAAATTTGTATTGTGGATTACTTCTGCTATCTATCGCTTATTCCTATAAGCAGTATTTGAAATTCATCCCGGCATTGAATCAATCATTGTTCTTGTGTCTGCTTATGTATTAGCACTCGTGTTTTGTAGTAGTAGAGATTACTCTAACCAATAGGCTTACAGCACCCGCCAGCCAAAGGGGATAACGGACTCATTTATTCATTGGCTCCATAGTCTCGAAAGACGATTAGATTTGCGCTCCTGTGATTTGGCCAGCCCTGCAAACTGTGTCTGTGGAGACCTATCCTTGAGAGACAGGCTCTGTCGCATCTCTGGCACTTGAAAGCTGGACCGTTGGAGATTGTTAGGGGCAGCCCAACGGACTAAAATATAAATAATTCTAAGGCCCAACGTCACTGTGACATCGCAAAAATCAGCCTCTACAAGCCAAATGATCACGTAGAGTGCCCGCCACGCTACAATGCTCATATGTTTAGTCTATATGTCTTAGTTTGGATTGTGACTTTTGGGCTGGTTCTGACAGCATGAAAGCAACTCCTTGTTTATGGTGTGCATTTTCAACTTTATGTCCAGTGTATAACAGCAGCTCAGCTGTAGCTAACCTTTTTTGCCTTGAGCCTGTCCATCATGTTTCGCTGTTTCCCATAAAGTATATGTTGTATCGTCTCATTTCTGCAGCTACTTGGCTAGCCTTCCCGGCTTCGAACATTATTTTAACTTTCCAAGCACCAATGTTGGTGATGGTTCTAGTGGACATGATGGGAGTGGCTGGTGGCTTTCAACTGAGGTTTACTTTTACCACCTGGCTTTTTCCCCCCAGGGCCGAATTACACTTAGTTCTTTGGCGTTTTTGTAGCAGGTTTTATTTTGTACAAAACAAGTTTGCTAGCCTTATGTTTAACCCCCAACTTAGAGGACCAGGGCACTAGCTTTTGTCTGACCCCTACCCATCTTACCACCTTGGTTGAGCCTGCCAGGAGTTTAAACTCCCGCTGGTAGAGCTCTGGGGGTCGTCAGGGTACGCAACCCGCCAAGCCACGACAAGAATCTAGCACCAGTTGACAGGGGTTAAGTATTTACGTTAATTAAAATCTAGACACTAAGCCATAGAGATCCGCTGGTGCAGTGGTTAGTACACGGGACTGACAACTAGATTGACCTGGTTGTAACTATGCGTCGTCCTACAAGTGGACTGGGCCATTGAAGTAATAATCATCTATTTAAAAAGAATGCCTGTAACTTATAAGACAGCTGATAGAAATAAAGTAATTGAGTTTTAATTTTACGATCACAAACAATCAATCAGGCCTATTCTATTACGAAAAATCCAAAGTTCATTAAAATCTTCAAGCTATAAACTTGAAATCTGGCAGTAAAGAGGACAACTTGTGAGACAGTCGTATTAGAATCAATGTCAATAAGTATCAAAGAATCTTTGAAGAAAAGGTTTATAAGCTCACGTTTGAATCACCATTAAACTCCATTAAGTGACTTCACGTTTGGTAAGTGTTGTTTGTTTTTCTAAATCAAAGATGGGAACGTCTTTGCCTTTTTTCTAGTGGCTTCTCTATTGGCTTACATTGAGCTCGATACATTCTTGTGCTTGTGTTACTTTCACAGTTGCAGATACTGTTATGGGCAATGCATCACAGAGTGTACGTTATTTATATTTGATTTTCCGTTTTCGCCCTGTCCATTTTTTACTGTCATTTTTTCTTATGACAAGTGTGCGCCAGTAGTTATTACATCCCGCCACTGTGATCGTCTGTTTGGGTAATGTGATGTTGCTATAGGATCGCGCTTGAAAGTCTTGTTTCGGCCCTCGGTTCCCCACTTGCTGTTTACCATCTTGCCAAAACAGTAGTTTTGTTCATTGTACTCTCTATTCTGGAAAATCTACTCGGCGCCATTATATGCACACATACGCAAAAAAACTCAAATGGCACGGACATGTGGCAAGATCCGAATGCCTGACGAAAGCCACCCTGAAGGGCACAGTGCAAGGTGGGAGAAAGAGAAGCAGGCAGAAGATGGAAGATGGTCCACTGTAAGACCCACCAGCCCACTGTGAGAGCCACTAGTCCACTGTAAGAGCCACCAGCCCACTGTAAGAGCCACCAGTCCAATGTAAGAGCCACCAACCCACTGTAAGAGCCACAAGTCCACTGTAAGAGCCATCAGCCCACTGTAAGAGCCACCAGTCCACTTAGTTAACAAAGTTTTGTCTTTCGTTGTTTTTGGACCTGGTTTCTACCTCTGGTATTTCTCAAGATCAAATTATCATCTTTTAATTTGACATGGTGGCCGAGCTAGCGATCCAAAGGTTCTGGGTTATAATCCAGGTGCAAGCTAGGATTTTTTTTCCGGGACTTGAGGGTGTCCCTGATTCTACCCAGCTCTGATGGGTACCTGACACTACTTGGGATAAGTAGAAGCGGCTGGGCATTGTGCTGGACACACATCCCCTAATATGCCGTGGCTACAGAAACTGGTGAACGCTGTTTCACCGGCCCTATGATCAGTTTGATCAGTTTGGTTCGAAGGGTACTTTACTTTTAATCATCTTTTATGATCTTGTTATACGCAGTCATTGAGTCTGTAATAGAGTTTGGTATCTTGAAGTAATACAACAATCATGGTGTAAGGTCTCTTATCTTATACAGACGCTCCTTCTATAAAGAAGATTATTGCGTTCTACGCTCATTTGTGATCCGAGTCTTGTTATGATTATAATGATCATTTATATAACACTTATCTCAATGTTATCATAATAAGCATGCAAAGTTCCCTTAGTCTCCACAAGTATTAAAAGTATTTCACTAAATTTATTGTGTTTCATTTATATATGACAATTGTATATGTTATGTATTTTATATGTTACTATTGTATGTGTTATGAATTTTATATGTTACAATTAATTGTGTATAATATGTATTTTATATGTTACAATTGTACATTTTATGTTTTTTATATGTTACAATTGTATTTGCTATGTTTTTTATTTGTTACAATTGTATGTGTTATGTATTTTATATGTTACAATTGTAAGTGTTTTTTTGAATTGTATATGTTACAATTGTATGTGTTATGAATTTTATATATTAGAATTGTCTGCGTTATGTATTTTATATGTTACAATTTTATGTGTTATGAATTTTATATATTACAATTGTATGAGTTTACGAATCTTCAACACCAACGATAAGTCAGTGCTTCTCTACGGCTCAGAGACATGGAGAGTCACAAACACTCTAAGCAATAAGCTTCAAGTCTTTGTTAATGGCTGCCTCCACAACATATTAAAGATTTGGTGGACATAAAAATTAAAGAACACCGACTTTTGGCGGCAAACAAACCCGGACCCCTACGAACAGCAGATCGCCAGGCGAAAATTGCTGTGGATAGTGCACATGCTGCGGAAACCCCCACAGGATATCACCCGACAGGCTCTGCAATGGAACACCCAGGGAAAAAGACGGGTTGGTCGCCCGAAGACCACCTGGAGACGCTCATGCGAAGAGGAAATCGCAACCTGTCATGGGGTGAACTAAAAAAAAAGGCTGCCCAGAATCGAGTGCGCTGGGGAGCTGTTGTTGAGGCCCTATATTCCACAACGCCTCAAGTGCGGCTGGTCTACACAGCCATTCTCGGCGGTGCAGCTGGACACCTCACCCATGAAGCTACAACATCGTCACTCGAGACGTACGGATGCCGACGATGTTCCACAAGGAACAAAAAAAATCTAAGCAAGCAATTGTATGTGTTTTGAATTTTATATGTTACAATTGTATGTGCTAGGCCTATGCATTACTTCGAACTGATTAGCTTTTATACGTTTTGCTTTTTAAAAGTGTTTAATAAAATTATGTTCATTTTATTGTGGCAAGGTCAAATTTGTTGGGATACTGTTTGTATAAGTACTTTAACAATTTGCAGAATAAGGCATTTATATTCATATTGTAGACTTGACTATATGGATATCTTAGATCGCGTTGCGTTAGACGGTCAACATTTGTCAGAGTTTTCTATCTGATGCAACCCTGTCAGCGTCAGAGAAACTACTATATTATGACACTTAATTGCAATGGCATTACTTTGAATCGATTACCTAAAGAAACTACTATAGTATGACACTTAATTGCAATGTCATTACTTAGAATCGATTACCTATAGAAACTACTATAGTATGACACTTAATTGCAATGTCATTACTTTGAATCGATTACCTATAGAAACTACTATAGTATGACACTTAATTGCAATGTCATTACTTTGAATCGATTACCTATAGAAACTACTATAGTATGACACTTAATTGCAATGTCATTACTTTGAATCGATTACCTATAGAAACTACTATAGTATGACACTTAATTGCAATGGCATTACTTAGAATCGATTACCTATAGAAACTACTATAGTATGACACTTAATTGAAATGTCATTACTTTGAATCGATTACCTATAGAAACTGCTATAGTATGACACTTAATTGCAATGTCATTACTTTGAATCGATTACCTATAGAAACTACTATACTATGACACTTAATTGCAATGTCATTACTTAGAATCGATTACCTATAGAAACTACAATAGTATGACACTTAATTGCAATGTCATTACTTTGAATCGATTACCTATAGAAACTACTATAGTATGACACTTAATTGCAATGTCATTACTTTGAATCGATTACCTATAGAAACTACTATAGTATGACACTTAATTGCAATGGCATTACTTAGAATCGATTACCTAAAGAAACTACTATAGTATGACACTTAATTGCAATGGCATTACTTAGAATCGATTACCTATAGAAACTACTATAGTATGACACTTAATTGCAATGTCATTACTTTAAATCGATTACCTATAGAAACTACTATAGTGTGACACTTAATTGCAATGGCATTACTTTGAATCGATTACCTATAGAAACTACTATAGTATGACACTTAATTGCAATGTCATTACTTTGAATCGATTACCTATAGAAACTACTATAGTATGACACTTAATTGCAATGTCATTCCTTTGAATCGATTAACTATAGAAACTACTATAGTATGACACTTAATTGCAATGGCATTACTTAGAATCGATTACCTATAGAAACTACTATAGTATGACACTTAATTGCAATGGCATTACTTTGAATTGATTACATATAGAAACTACTATAGTTTGACACTTAATTGCAATGTCATTACTTTGAATCGATTACCTATAGAAACTACTATACTATGACACTTAATTGCAATGTCATTACTTAGAATTGATTACCTATAGAAAATACTATAGTATCACACTTAATTGCAATGTCATTACTTTGAATCGATTACCTATAGAAACTACTATAGTATGACACTTAATTGCAATGTCATTACTTTGAATCGATTACCTATAGAAACTACTATAGTATGACACTTAATTGCAATGTCATTACTTTGAATCGATTACCTATAGAAACTACTATACTATGACACTTAATTGCAATGTCATTACTTTAAATCGATTACCTATAGAAACTACTATAGTATGACACTTAATTGCAATGTCATTACTTTGAATCGATTACCTATAGAAACTACTAAAATATGACACTTAATTGCAATGGCATTACTTTGAATCGATTACCTATAGAAACTACTATAGTATGACACTTAATTGAATGGCATTACTTTGAATCGATTACCTATAGAAACTACTATAGTATGACACTTAATTGCAATGTCATTACTTTGAATCGATTACCTATAGAAACTACTATACTATGACACTTAATTGCAATGTCATTACTTTGAATCGATTACCTATAGAAACTACTATAGTATGACACTTAATTGCAATGTCATTACTTTGAATCAATTACCTATAGAAACTACTATAGTATGACACTTAATTGCAATGTCATTACTTTGAATCAATAACCTATAGAAACTACTATACTATGACACTTAATTGCAATGTCATTACTTTGAATCGATTACCTATAGAAACTACTATAGTATGACACTTAATTGCAATGTCATTACTTTGAATCGATTACCTATAGGAACTACTATACTATGACACTTAATTGCAATGTCATTACTTTGAATCGATTACCTATAGAAACTACTATAGTATGACACTTAATTGCAATGTCATTACTTTGAATCGATTACCTATAGAAACTACTATAGTATGACACTTAATTGCAATGTCATTCCTTTGAATCGATTAACTATAGAAACTACTATAGTATGACACTTAATTGCAATGGCATTACTTAGAATCGATTACCTATAGAAACTACTATAGTATGACACTTAATTGCAATGGCATTACTTTGAATTGATTACATATAGAAACTACTATAGTTTGACACTTAATTGCAATGTCATTACTTTGAATCGATTACCTATAGAAACTACTATACTATGACACTTAATTGCAATGTCATTACTTAGAATTGATTACCTATAGAAAATACTATAGTATCACACTTAATTGCAATGTCATTACTTTGAATCGATTACCTATAGAAACTACTATAGTATGACACTTAATTGCAATGTCATTACTTTGAATCGATTACCTATAGAAACTACTATAGTATGACACTTAATTGCAATGTCATTACTTTGAATCGATTACCTATAGAAACTACTATACTATGACACTTAATTGCAATGTCATTACTTTAAATCGATTACCTATAGAAACTACTATAGTATGACACTTAATTGCAATGTCATTACTTTGAATCGATTACCTATAGAAACTACTAAAATATGACACTTAATTGCAATGGCATTACTTTGAATCGATTACCTATAGAAACTACTATAGTATGACACTTAATTGAATGGCATTACTTTGAATCGATTACCTATAGAAACTACTATAGTATGACACTTAATTGCAATGTCATTACTTTGAATCGATTACCTATAGAAACTACTATACTATGACACTTAATTGCAATGTCATTACTTTGAATCGATTACCTATAGAAACTACTATAGTATGACACTTAATTGCAATGTCATTACTTTGAATCAATTACCTATAGAAACTACTATAGTATGACACTTAATTGCAATGTCATTACTTTGAATCAATAACCTATAGAAACTACTATACTATGACACTTAATTGCAATGTCATTACTTTGAATCGATTACCTATAGAAACTACTATAGTATGACACTTAATTGCAATGTCATTACTTTGAATCGATTACCTATAGGAACTACTATACTATGACACTTAATTGCAATGTCATTACTTTGAATCGATTACCTATAGAAACTACTATAGTATGACACTTAATTGCAATGTCATTACTTTGAATCGATTACCTATAGAAACTACTATAGTATGACACTTAATTGCAATGTCATTACTTTAAATCGATTACCTATAGAAACTACTATAGTATGACACTTAATTGCAATGGCATTACTTTGAATCGATTACCTATAGAAACTACTATACTATGACACTTAATTGCAATGTCATTACTTTGAATCGATTACCTATAGAAACTACTATAGTATGACACTTAATTGCAATGGCATTACTTTGAATCGATTACCTATAGAAACTACTATAGTATGACACTTAATTGCAATGTCATTACTTTGAATCGATTACCTATAGAAACTACTATAGTATGACACTTAGTTGCAATGGCATTACTTTGAATCGATTACCTATAGAAACTACTATACTATGACACTTAATTGCAATGTCATTACTTTGAATCGATTACCTATAGAAACTACTATAGTATGACACTTAATTGCAATGGCATTACTTTGAATCGATTACCTATAGAAACTACTATAGTATGACACTTAATTGCAATGGCATTACTTAGAATCGATTACCTATAGAAACTACTATAGTATGACACTTAATTGAAATGTCATTACTTTGAATCGATTACCTATAGAAACTGCTATAGTATGACACTTAATTGCAATGTCATTACTTTGAATCGATTACCTATAGAAACTACTATACTATGACACTTAATTGCAATGTCATTACTTAGAATCGATTACCTATAGAAACTACTATAGTATGACACTTAATTGCAATGGCATTACTTAGAATCGATTACCTATAGAAACTACTATAGTATGACACTTAATTGCAATGGCATTACTTAGAATCGATTACCTATAGAAACTACTATAGTATGACACTTAATTGCAATGTCATTACTTTAAATCGATTACCTATAGAAACTACTATAGTATGACACTTAATTGCAATGGCATTACTTTGAATCGATTACCTATAGAAACTACTATAGTATGACACTTAATTGCAATGTCATTACTTTGAATCGATTACCTATAGAAACTACTATACTATGACACTTAATTGCAATGTCATTACTTTGAATCGATTACCTATAGAAACTACTATAGTATGACACTTAATTGCAATGTCATTACTTTGAATCAATTACCTATAGAAACTACTATAGTATGACACTTAATTGCAATGTCATTACTTTGAATCAATAACCTATAGAAACTACTATACTATGACACTTAATTGCAATGTCATTACTTTGAATCGATTACCTATATAAACTACTATAGTATGACACTTAATTGCAATGTCATTACTTTGAATCGATTACCTATAGGAACTACTATACTATGACACTTAATTGCAATGTCATTACTTTGAATCGATTACCTATAGAAACTACTATAGTATGACACTTAATTGCAATGTCATTACTTTGAATCGATTACCTATAGAAACTACTATAGTATGACACTTAATTGCAATGTCATTACTTTAAATCGATTACCTATAGAAACTACTATAGTATGACACTTAATTGCAATGGCATTACTTTGAATCGATTACCTATAGAAACTACTATACTATGACACTTAATTGCAATGTCATTACTTTGAATCGATTACCTATAGAAACTACTATAGTATGACACTTAATTGCAATGGCATTACTTTGAATCGATTACCTATAGAAACTACTATAGTATGACACTTAATTGCAATGGCATTACTTTGAATCGATTACCTATAGAAACTACTATAGTATGACACTTAGTTGCAATGGCATTACTTTGAATCGATTACCTATAGAAACTACTATACTATGACACTTAATTGCAATGTCATTACTTTGAATCGATTACCTATAGAAACTACTATAGTATGACACTTTATTGCAATGGCATTACTTTGAATCGATTACCTATAGAAACTACTATAGTATGACACTTAATTGCAATGGCATTACTTAGAATCGATTACCTATAGAAACTACTATAGTATGACACTTAATTGAAATGTCATTACTTTGAATCGATTACCTATAGAAACTGCTATAGTATGACACTTAATTGCAATGTCATTACTTTGAATCGATTACCTATAGAAACTACTATACTATGACACTTAATTGCAATGTCATTACTTAGAATCGATTACCTATAGAAACTACTATAGTATGACACTTAATTGCAATGGCATTACTTAGAATCGATTACCTATAGAAACTACTATAGTATGACACTTAATTGCAATGGCATTACTTAGAATCGATTACCTATAGAAACTACTATAGTATGACACTTAATTGCAATGTCAATACTTTAAATCGATTACCTATAGAAACTACTATAGTATGACACTTAATTGCAATGTCATTACTTTGAATCGATTACCTATAGAAACTACTATAGTATGACACTTAATTGCAATGTCATTCCTTTGAATCGATTAACTATAGAAACTACTATAGTATGACACTTAATTGCAATGGCATTACTTTAAATCGATTACCTATAGAAACTACTATAGTATGACACTTAATTGCAATGGCATTACTTTGAATTGATTACCTATAGAAACTACTATAGTTTGACACTTAATTGCAATGTCATTACTTTGAATCGATTACCTATAGAAACTACTATACTATGACACTTAATTGCAATGTCATTACTTAGAATTGATTACCTATAGAAAATACTATAGTATCACACTTAATTGCAATGTCATTACTTTGAATCGATTACCTATAGAAACTACTATAGTATGACACTTAATTGCAATGTCATTACTTTGAATCGATTACCTATAGAAACTACTATAGTATGACACTTAATTGCAATGTCATTACTTTGAATCGATTACCTATAGAAACTACTATACTATGACACTTAATTGCAATGTCATTACTTTAAATCGATTACCTATAGAAACTACTATAGTATGACACTTAATTGCAATGTCATTACTTTGAATCGATTACCTATAGAAACTACTAAAATATGACACTTAATTGCAATGGCATTACTTTGAATCGATTACCTATAGAAACTACTATAGTATGACACTTAATTGAATGGCATTACTTTGAATCGATTACCTATAGAAACTACTATAGTATGACACTTAATTGCAATGTCATTACTTTGAATCGATTACCTATAGAAACTACTATACTATGACACTTAATTGCAATGTCATTACTTTGAATCGATTACCTATAGAAACAACTATAGTATGACACTTAATTGCAATGTCATTACTTTGAATCAATTACCTATAGAAACTACTATAGTATGACACTTAATTGGAATGTCATTACTTTGAATCGATTACCTATAGAAACTACTATACTATGACACTTAATTGCAATGTCATTACTTTGAATCGATTACCTATAGGAACTACTATACTATGACACTTAATTGCAATGTCATTACTTTGAATCGATTACCTATAGAAACTACTATAGTATGACACTTAATTGCAATGTCATTACTTTGAGTCGATTACCTATAGAAACTACTATAGTATGACACTTAATTGCAATGGCATTACTTTAAATCGATTACCTATAGAAACTACTATAGTATGACACTTAATTGCAATGGCATTACTTTGAATCGATTACCTATAGAAACTACTATACTATGACACTTAATTGCAATGTCATTACTTTGAATCGATTACCTATAGAAACTACTATAGTATGACACTTAATTGCAATGGCATTACTTTGAATCGATTACCTATAGAAACTACTATAGTATGACACTTAATTGCAATGGCATTACTTTGAATCGATTACCTATAGAAACTACTATAGTATGACACTTAATTGCAATGGCATTACTTTGAATCGATTACCTATAGAAACTACTATACTATGACACTTAATTGCAATGTCATTACTTTGAATCGATTACCTATAGAAACTACTATTGTATGACACTTAATTGCAATGGCATTACTTTGAATCGATTACCTATAGAAACTACTATAGTATGACACTTAATTGCAATGGCATTACTTAGAATCGATTACCTATAGAAACTACTATAGTATGACACTTAATTGCAATGGCATTACTTTGAATCGATTACCTATAGAAACTACTATAATATGACACTTAATTGCAATGGCATTACTTTGAATCGATTACCTATAGAAACTACTATACTATGACACTTAATTGCAATGTCATTACTTTGAATCGATTACCTATAGAAACTACTATACTATGACACTTAATTGCAATGTCATTACTTTGAATCGATTACCTATAGAAACTACTATATTATGACACTTAATTGCAATGTCATTACTTTGAATCGATTACCTATAGAAACTACTATAGTATGACACTTAATTGCAATGTCATTACTTTGAATCGATTACCTATAGAAACTACTATAGTATGACACTTAATTGCAATTGCATTACTTTGAATCGATTACCTATAGAAACTACTATACTATGACACTTAATTGCAATGTCATTACTTTGAATCGATTACCTATAGAAACTACTATAGTATGACACTTAATTGCAATGGCATTACTTTGAATCGATTACCTATAGAAACGACAATAGTATGACACTTAATTGCAATGGCATTACTTAGAATCGATTACCTATAGAAACTACTATAGTATGACACTTAATTGCAATGGCATTACTTTGAATCGACTACCTATAGAAACTACTATAGTATGACACTTAATTGCAATGGAATTACTGTGAATCGATTACCTATAGAAACTACTATAGTATGACACTTAATTGCAATGGCATTACTTTGAATCGATTACCTATAGAAACTACCATAGTATGACACTTAATTGCAACGTCATTACTTTGAATCGATTACCTATAGAAACTACTATACTATGACACTTAATTGCAATGTCATTACTTTGAATCGATTACCTATAGAAACTACTATAGTATGACACTTAATTGCAATGTCATTACTTTGAATCGATTACCTATAGAAACTACTATAGTATGACACTTAATTGCAATGGCATTACTTAGAATCGATTACCTATAGAAACTACTATAGTATGACACTTAATTGCAATGGCATTACTTAGAATCGATTACCTATAGAAACTACTATAGTATGACACTTAATTGCAATGGCATTACTTTGAATCGATTACCTATAGAAACTACTATAGTATGACACTTAATTGCAATGGCATTACTTTGAATCGATTACCTATAGAAACTACTATAGTATGACACTTTATTGCAATGGCATTACTTTGAATCGATTACCTATAGAAACTACTATAGTATGACACTTAATTGCAATGGCATTACTTTGAATCGATTACCTATAGAAACTACTATAGTATGACACTTAATTGCAATGGCATTACTTAAAATCGATTACCTATAGAAACTACTATAGTATGACACTTAATTGCAATGTCATTACTTAGAATCGATTACCTATAGAAACTACTATAGTATGACACTTAATTGCAATAGCATTACTTAGAATCGATTACCTATAGAAACTACTATAGTATGACACTTAATTGCAATGGCATTACTTTGAATCGATTACCTATAGAAACGACAATAGTATGACACTTAATTGCAATGTCATTACTTTGAATCGATTACCTATAGAAACTACTATATTATGACACTTAATTGCAATGTCATTACTTTGAATCGATTACCTATAGAAACTACTATAGTATGACACTTAATTGCAATGTCATTACTTTGAATCGATTACCTATAGAAACTACTATAGTATGACACTTAATTGCAATTGCATTACTTTGAATCGATTACCTATAGAAACTACTATACTATGACACTTAATTGCAATGTCATTACTTTGAATCGATTACCTATAGAAACTACTATAGTATGACACTTAATTGCAATGGCATTACTTTGAATCGATTACCTATAGAAACGACAATAGTATGACACTTAATTGCAATGGCATTACTTAGAATCGATTACCTATAGAAACTACTATAGTATGACACTTAATTGCAATGGCATTACTTTGAATCGACTACCTATAGAAACTACTATAGTATGACACTTAATTGCAATGGAATTACTGTGAATCGATTACCTATAGAAACTACTATAGTATGACACTTAATTGCAATGGCATTACTTTGAATCGATTACCTATAGAAACTACCATAGTATGACACTTAATTGCAACGTCATTACTTTGAATCGATTACCTATAGAAACTACTATACTATGACACTTAATTGCAATGTCATTACTTTGAATCGATTACCTATAGAAACTACTATAGTATGACACTTAATTGCAATGTCATTACTTTGAATCGATTACCTATAGAAACTACTATAGTATGACACTTAATTGCAAAGTCATTACTTTGAATCGATTACCTATAGAAACTACTATAGTATGACACTTAATTGCAATGGCATTACTTTGAATCGATTACCTATAGAAACTACTATACTATGACACTTAATTGCAATGTCATTACTTTGAATCGATTACCTATAGAAACTACTATAGTATGACACTTAATTGCAATGGCATTACTTTGAATCGATTACCTATAGAAACTACTATAGTATGACACTTAATTGCAATGGCATTACTTTGAATCGATTACCTATAGAAACTACTATAGTATGACACTTAATTGCAATGGCATTACTTAGAATCGATTACCTATAGAAACTACTATAGTATGACACTTAATTGCAATGGCATTACTTAGAATCGATTACCTATAGAAACTACTATAGTATGACACCTTATTGCAATGGCATTACTTAGAATCGATTACCTATAGAAACTACTATAGTATGACACTTAATTGCAATGGCATTACTTAGAATCGATTACCTATAGAAACTACTATAGTATGACACTTAATTGCAATGGCATTACTTAGAATCGATTACCTATAGAAACTACTATAGTATGACACTTAATTGCAATGGCATTACTTTGAATCGATTACCTATAGAAACTACTATAGTATGACACTTAATTGCAATGGCATTACTTTGAATCGATTACCTATAGAAACTACTATAGTATGACACTTTATTGCAATGGCATTACTTTGAATCGATTACCTATAGAAACTACTATAGTATGACACTTAATTGCAATGGCATTACTTTGAATCGATTACCTATAGAAACTACTATAGTATGACACTTAATTGCAATGGCATTACTTAAAATCGATTACCTATAGAAACTACTATAGTATGACACTTAATTGCAATGTCATTACTTAGAATCGATTACCTATAGAAACTACTATAGTATGACACTTAATTGCAATAGCATTACTTAGAATCGATTACCTATAGAAACTACTATAGTATGACACTTAATTGCAATGGCATTACTTTGAATCGATTACCTATAGAAACGACAATAGTATGACACTTAATTGCAATGGCATTACTTAGAATCGATTACCTATAGAAACTACTATAGTATGACACTTAATTGCAATGGCATTACTTTGAATCGACTACCTATAGAAACTACTATAGTATGACACTTAATTGCAATGGAATTACTGTGAATCGATTACCTATAGAAACTACTATAGTATGACACTTAATTGCAATGGCATTACTTTGAATCGATTACCTATAGAAACTACCATAGTATGACACTTAATTGCAACGTCATTACTTTGAATCGATTACCTATAGAAACTACTATACTATGACACTTAATTGCAATGTCATTACTTTGAATCGATTACCTATAGAAACTACTATAGTATGACACTTAATTGCAATGTCATTACTTTGAATCGATTACCTATAGAAACTACTATAGTATGACACTTAATTGCAAAGTCATTACTTTGAATCGATTACCTATAGAAACTACTATAGTATGACACTTAATTGCAATGGCATTACTTTGAATCGATTACCTATAGAAACTACTATACTATGACACTTAATTGCAATGTCATTACTTTGAATCGATTACCTATAGAAACTACTATAGTATGACACTTAATTGCAATGGCATTACTTTGAATCGATTACCTATAGAAACTACTATAGTATGACACTTAATTGCAATGGCATTACTTTGAATCGATTACCTATAGAAACTACTATAGTATGACACTTAATTGCAATGGCATTACTTAGAATCGATTACCTATAGAAACTACTATAGTATGACACTTAATTGCAATGGCATTACTTAGAATCGATTACCTATAGAAACTACTATAGTATGACACCTTATTGCAATGGCATTACTTAGAATCGATTACCTATAGAAACTACTATAGTATGACACTTAATTGCAATGGCATTACTTAGAATCGATTACCTATAGAAACTACTATAGTATGACACTTAATTGCAATGGCATTACTTAGAATCGATTACCTATAGAAACTACTATAGTATGACACTTAATTGCAATGGCATTACTTTGAATCGATTACCTATAGAAACTACTATAGTATGACACTTAATTGCAATGGCATTACTTTGAATCGATTACCTATAGAAACTACTATAGTATGACACTTTATTGCAAAGGCATTACTTTGAATCGATTACCTATAGAAACTACTATAGTATGACACTTAATTGCAATGGCATTACTTTGAATCGATTACCTATAGAAACTACTATAGTATGACACTTAATTGCAATGGCATTACTTAAAATCGATTACCTATAGAAACTACTATAGTATGACACTTAATTGCAATGTCATTACTTAGAATCGATTACCTATAGAAACTACTATAGTATGACACTTAATTGCAATAGCATTACTTAGAATCGATTACCTATAGAAACTACTATAGTATGACACTTAATTGCAATGGCATTACTTTGAATCGATTACCTATAGAAACTACTATACTATGACACTTAATTGCAATGTCATTACTTTGAATCGATTACCTATAGAAACTACTATAGTATGACACTTAATTGCAATGTCATTACTTTGAATCGATTACCTATAGAAACTACTATAGTATGACACTTAATTGCAATGTCATTACTTTGAATCGATTACATATAGAAACTACTATACTATGACACTTAATTGAAATGTCATTACTTTGAATCGATTACCTATAGAAACTACTATAGTATGACACTTAATTGCAATGTCATTACTTTGAATCGATTACCTATAGAAACTACTATACTATGACACTTAATTGCAATGTCATTACTTTGAATCGATTACCTATAGAAACTACTATAGTATGACACTTAATTGCAATGTCATTACTTTGAATCGATTACCTATAGAAACTACTATACTATGACACTTAATTGCAATGTCATTACTTTGTATTGATTACCTATAGAAACTACTATAGTATGACACTTATATGCAATTGCATTACTTTGAATCGATTACCTATAGAAACTACTATTCTATGACACTTAATTGCAATGTCATTACTTTGAATCGATTACCTATAGAAACTACTATAGTATGACACTTAATTGCAATGGCATTACTTAAAATCGATTACCTATAGAAACTACTATAGTATGACACTTAATTGCAATGGCATTACTTTGAATCGATTACCTATAGAAACAACTATAGTATGACACTTAATTGCAATGGCATTACTTTGAATCGATTACCTATAGAAACTACTATAGTATGACACTTAATTGCAATGGCATTACTTTCAATCGATTACCTATAGAAACTACTATAGTATGACACTTAATTGCAATGTGATTACTTAGAATCGATTACCTATAGAAACTACTATAGTATGACACTTAATTGCAATGTGATTACTTAGAATCGATTACCTATAGAAACTACTATAGTATGACACTTAATTGCAATGGCATTACTTAGAATCGATTACCTATAGAATCTACTATAGTATGACACTTAATTGCAATGGCATTACTTTGAATCGATTACCTATAGAATCTACTATAGTATGACACTTAATTGCAATGGCATTACTTTGAATCGATTACCTATAGAAACTACTATAGTATGACACTTAATTGCAATGGCATTACTTTGAATCGATTACCTATAGAAACTACTATAGTATGACACTTAATTGCAATGGCATTACTTAGAATCAATTACGTATAGAAACTACTATAGTATGACACTTAATTGCAATGGCATTACTTAGAATAGATTACCTATAGAAACTACTATAGTATGACACTTAATTGCAATGGCATTACTTTGAATCGATTACCTATAGAAACTACTATAGTATGACACTTAATTGCAATGGCATTACTTAGAATCGATTACCTATAGAAACTACTATAGTATGACACTTAATTGCAATGGCATTACTTAGAATCGATTACCTATAGAAACTACTATAGTATGACACTTAATTGCAATGTGATTACTTAGAATCGATTACCTATAGAAACTACTATAGTATGACACTTAATTGCAATGTGATTACTTAGAATCGATTACCTATAGAAACTACTATAGTATGACACTTAATTGCAATGTGATTACTTAGAATCGATTACCTATAGAAACTACTATAGTATGACACTTAATTGCAATGTGATTACTTAGAATCGATTACCTATAGAAACTACTATAGTATGACACTTAATTGCAATGTGATTACTTAGAATCGATTACCTATAGAAACTACTATAGTATGACACTTAATTGCAATGGCATTACTTTGAATCGATTACCTATAGAAACTACTATAGTATGACACTTAATTGCAATGGCATTATTAGAATCGATTACCTATAGAAACTACTATAATATGACACTTAATTGCAATGGCATTACTTTGAATCGATTACCTATAGAAACTACTATAGTATGACACTTAATTGCAATGTGATTACTTAGAATCGATTACCTATAGAAACTACTATAGTATGACACTTAATTGCAATGTGATTACTTAGAATCGATTACCTATAGAAACTACTATAGTATGACACTTAATTGCAATGTGATTACTTAGAATCGATTACCTATAGAAACTACTATAGTATGACACTTAATTGCAATGTGATTACTTAGAATCGATTACCTATATAAACTAATATACGGTGTATAGTACGGTGGCCGAGCGGCAGAGCTTTCAGCTGGCATACCAAAGGTCCTGGGTTCGAATTCTGGTGAAGACTAGGATTTGTTCCCTGGTCTTGAGTGTGTTCCTTAGTCTACCCAGCTCTGATGGGTACCTGACTTTAGTTGGGGTTAAGAAAAACCGGCTAGGCATTGTGCTGGACCCACAATCCCTTACCATGCTCTGGATACAGAACTGGTGAACGCTGCTTCACCGGCCCTATGGATCAATTTGGTCCGAAGGGATACTTTAGTTACTTTACTCTACCTTGAATTACAATAACATTGTTTTATTGAATTGTATGTGATGCTTTCTGGGCAATCATCATGACACTCAAGATTGTGTTAAACCTGGCCACTATTATTTTTATATTTAACCAGTTCTGTTTGACTTGTTAATTCCTATTGTTTAGGTGATTGTAAAAGAGATTGTCTAAACTTTAAAGTCTATCAAGATGAAAGCTGTGAATATTTTACTTTTGACTGCAGTCATGACTTCGATTATGTTTTCTCTTGGAAACTGCAATCCTGGTAAACGAATGTTTTCAATTGTATCTCTATAGTATAGATTGAACTTAATTAATTTCTTTAAATTTTATTTACAACCTGGTTATTGGGAGTTGGGCACATTAAGGTACATCCCAAAGCTTTCTGACAAGTAAGGAGATAACCAATCAGAGCTGTGATTTACTTTTAACACATTTCTAGAAAGTAGATATTCGGACTGGATTAAAGTTGATCTTTTTAAATTCAGAATCGATTTATTTATAATACGCAAAGGTAAATTCTTTAACGGTTGCTGCAGTGTGACATTGATTGCGTCATTATATAGACTAGAAAATGTCTTGATTTTTCAGGATCAAACAACTCTTGGATTTATATCACAAATACTAGTCACTAAATGACAACAACTTTATAGTAGAGAGCTCACACACTTTAACATTTTAGTTACAATAATGTGTAGCCTATATTCATTATAAAATATGTTATCTAATGAATATGACAGCTGGGTTTAAAACATATTTCTTTACTTAGATAATGAGGACATTGCAAGACTTCTAACCAAAAGGTAATGGCACCATTCTACTGTAAGCGGTCAATTATGGGACATAATATATACATTAAACTTACATAGAGATTTCAAAGATGTAATATTAACAACTTAAAACAAAATATATATCAAAATTAAAATCCTGCACTTAGTTTCATAGCTTAAGACAGCTTAAGTGTTGACAATAACCTTCTCGTTAAGTTTGTTATATACTCTAAAGCCAATATTGTCCCAATATTTGTAGCCAATTTAATGCTATCATTGAACACAACTCCAAAGCCAATATTGTATTGAATTAATATATCGTGTTAACAGTTCATTTGAATGAGTATTTAATCATCGTTGTCCTATGTCCAGTTAGAACTTTACAGTTTGGTATTTCAGCAGACTATCAGGTATAAAATTTACAAAGTACTGGGCATTTGAACAAGATACCCATTTTTCAAATGGGCGTGATCATGCGTGGTCCCCACGAGGTAAATCTTCTTCTTCTTCTTCGCCATTATCAACCCCTAGTGGAGCATAGGCCATCAACAATCTCTTTCCATGTCCTCCTGTCTCTGGCTATCTTCTCTAACTCCTTCCAAGTTCTCCCGATCACCTGCACATCCTTTTCTACTTCCCTCCGCCAGGTGTTCTTTGGTCTACCTCTTCGTCTTGCACCCTGGGGATTCCACGAAAGAGCTTGTCTAGTCAAATTTGTCGTTGGTTTCCTCAATGTATGGCCTATCCATCTCCATCTCCTTTTTTGTATTTCTTGTTCTACTGGAATATGTGCTGTCCTTTCCCATACAGTTGCATTTGTAATTTTGTCATACCATTTGATATCCATTATTCTACGTAGGCAGCCATTCACAAAAGTTTGTAGTTTGTTCAAATCCCCCTTTGTTAATCTCCAACTTTCTGAGCCATATAGTAAGACAGATTTTACATTAGAATTAAAGATTCTTAATTTTAGTTTTGGTTCTAATTTGTTTTGTTTTCCAGATATTTTTTAGCATAGCAAAGGCTCCTCTTGCTTTTTGTATCTTTACTTTAATATCTGTTCCAGATCCCCCTTCCTTGTCAACTATACTTCCTAGATATGTGAAGTTGTCTACTTCTTCCAGCACCTTTCCTCTTACTTCCACTGCATCAGTACTTTTGGAGTTTATTCTCATTATCTTGGACTTTCTATCATTTATTTTAAGTCCTAGCTGTTGTGCCCAGGAATCTAGTATTGCAGTTTTTTCTTGCATTTGCTTATGACTTTGAGCTAATAGGGCTATGTCATCTGCAAAGTCTAGATCTTCAAGCTGTTTAAACAGGGTCCATTGGATTCCATTTTTTCTGTTTTCTGTAGTATTCTTCATGACCCAATCTATTACTAGTAAAAAGAGGAATGGTGAAAGTAGACAGCCTTGTCGAACTCCTGACTCTATCTCAAATGCCTCTGTTAGTTTTCCATCATGAATGATTCGACATCTCATATTGTGATAGGTGTTTTTAATTAGGTCAGTTAACTTTGGAGGAATACCATAGTGGCGCAACAGTTTCCATAGATTTTCTCTGTCGACACTATCAAAGGCTTTTTCAAAGTCTATGAAATTGATATATAGGCTAGCATTCCATTCTGTGCATTGTTCAATGATAATACGAAGAGCAGCTATTTGGTCGAGACATGATTTGTTTTGTCTAAAGCCTGCTTGCTCGTCTCGTAGAAGACCATCAACTGCTTTCTTTATCCTTTCCAATATTATTCTATTTAAAACTTTTCCTGGTACTGATAGCAACATAATCCCTCTATAGTTAGAGCAATCTGTAAGATCCCCTTTCTTTGGAAGCTTTACTAGATATCCCTCTCTCCAGTCCTTTGGTAGTTCTCCTTTTTCCCATATGTTTCCAATAATGTTGTATAGTACGTTAGTTGATAACTCAATGTCTGCTTTAATTGCTTCTGCTGGTATTCCATCAGGTCCAGCAGCCTTCCCGTTCTTTAGCGTTTTTATTGCATTTCTTATTTCTCCTTTAGTAGGTCTTTTACAGTCTATCTCTAGGTCTCTCTCAGCTGGTTGAATATCTGGGGTATTAAGGGGA
Source organism: Anisus vortex (assembly GCA_949126835.1). Classification (NCBI taxonomy): domain Eukaryota; kingdom Metazoa; phylum Mollusca; class Gastropoda; family Planorbidae; genus Anisus; species Anisus vortex. The sequence continues at coordinate 2,636,477 of OX421506.1, read as the reverse complement.
GCAGGCCTGTTTAAGAGTTCTTTGAAATATTCTACCCATCTCTTTTCCTGCTTTTCTGCATTTGTTAGCTTATTACCTTCTTTGTCTTTGATAGGTTTATTTTGTTGCTGGAATTTGCCTGCTAATTTCTTTGTTATACTGTACAACTCCTTTATGTTTCCTTTAGATGCTGCTGTTTCTGCCTCCGCTGCCAGGTTGTTGATGTAATCATTTTTATCTTTTTTAATGCTTTTTTAAACTTCCCTATTGGCTTCTGTATAGTTCTCTTGAGCATCTTTTTTCAAGGCCCTGGTTCGGCTGTTCATCAAAACAACTTTCTTTTCTTTCCGTTGCTTAATTTTTTTTAGAGTGTTGTCTGAAAGCCATGGTTTATTGGAATGTGTTTTTATCCCTAGCACTTGCTTGCATGTTGTGTTCCATGCTTCCTTTATTGATTCCCATTGTGTGCCTATGTCATCATTTGCTTCCAGGTCTTCTAGGGCCTTAAATCTATTTCTCAGTTCAATTCTAAATTCATTGTTTACGTTCGTTTCCTTTAGAAATGTGACATTGTATTGTGTTCTGCGTCTTGGGCAATCTCTTTGTCTTTTAAGTCTTAGCCTAATTTGGCCCACTAATAAGTGATGGTCAGAAGATACGTCAGCACTTCTGAAAACTCTTACGTTTTGCAATGAGCGCCTGAATGTCTTTTTGATGCAAATATGGTCGATTTGGTTGTGTGTATGATGATCTGTTGACATCCATGTGGCTTTGTGAATATCTTTGTGCTGGAATATGCTGCCTCCTATTACTAATATTAACGAGGTAAATAAATTATCGAAATTGGTTCCCCCAGATGTGTCGATAGCCAAACATCATGTTTTTTTCTAGTATTCAGAAAGTCAATCTACAGACTTTCAAGTGAACCTAAATCGGACATTGAAGGGCGACTGTTCAGTATTATTTTCTATTTAATACTCGAGTTCATAACATCATTTACTAAAATTATTTCTAGAATAATTCTAAATGTTTACACCAGTTGAAATATAAAGTCTTTATAGAATAATTGTAATGTGTAATTTTTTTTTATTTGATATGCTTCAACTCCAAACTTCTGGCTAAAGACAGTAAGTGTTATTTGTGCTTGCATTTTTTTTTAACATAGAGCTATAGTACTTTAATGTTTAAAAAAATCAATGAAGTAATTTTATCTGTTTATGTTAGTGTCTTGTATAAACCTTGTAACAGGAATATTATATCTTTCTTCTTCTTCATATTATTGTGGAGATCCCATTAAGACCGAAGAAAAGGTCCACAATTTAACTACATATACAATTTTAAAACATCAAAAAAACAAGAAATACAAACAGATGACAGAGTTTCACTTTAGATATTTAGTCCAGCCATTCAGTGAAGATTTGAAAGCTGGTATAGAAGGAGCAGTTATGGAGGCCTGGTCCTGTGTGTACCACAGACTAGTGGCTGACGGGAAAAAAATAATATTTGTAGACGTCGGTGCGTGCGTGTGGTACATGCAGCTTGAGCTGATGAACTCGGGTAGAGCGGGACCCTGTTGGATCCGACCTGGCCGTGTGGACAATTCCACGTGGTGGTTCATGATCTTGTACATACATTTATGCCCAACAACGGAATAATTATTACATCTGTATTTCGTGCATAAATTGTATTCTTACGACCCGTATACATTGTTAACAGCCATTCACTCCCTTGCATGCTACATTATTCAGTACAAGACAAAAATGCTCTTAAAACTTACATTGGCTTTTTTTTCCCCACGTATTTCTTACAGATGTTTAAAAGGTGGTGATTTTTGCGTATCAGATCAATCTTGCTGTCCCAACTATATCTGTTATCTATCTAAAGGGATTGGGTAAGTTGATTTTTACTTGTGTGCGTTTGGAACTTCGTAAGTCTATCTCGTTACCATTCCATGATACCCACAATACTACAGTGACAATGTGTCATTGACGTAGGCTCTATGGATCTTATGTGAATCAAGCAGTTACCTTGACCTCTGTCAAGACCTACGCAACATAGAAGCATAGAACCATATAGGCTAGCGCATGATGTAAAAAATATATAAATATATTATTATTCAATAATGTTAATGGTAACCTAGATCAGCGGTCGGCAACCTACGGCACGCGTGCCAGACTAGGCACGCAGAGCGATTTTCAATGGCACGCGGATGACCTCCGAAATGTTAATTAAATTCTCTACATATAAGAGCTGAATAACTTTTAGGTTGTTGGCACGCTGATTGAGAAAGCATTCATAGCCACACTATTACCAAAGGGTTTCCGATCCCTGGTCTAGATTATGGGGCACGGTAGCCAAGAGGCAGCACGTTAGTCTAGCGTACCGAAGGTCCTGGGTTCCAATCTCAATAAAGGTTAGGATTTGTTCCTGGGCTTGGAGGGTGTCCTTGAGTCCACCCAGCTCTGATGGGTACTGACTTTAGTTATGGTAAAGTAAAGGCGACTGGGCATTGTGCTGGCCACACAATCCCTTTGTGTGTCGTGGCCACAGAAACTGGTGAACGTTGCTTCATTGATCCTCTATGGATCATTTGGTCTGACGGGAGACTTTAATATTTTTACTGATTTAGCCCAGATTGTATAATGAAAATCAATACTTTCGCTCTGTGGGACTGCTAATATTAATGCGTGCTTGTCTCTCTGCTCTCGGGGACCAAGTAGGCCTGGTGGTGTTCTGTGTCTAGCTCGGAGCGCTTGTACTTTCGAGAAGGTCCGAGCGGCACGGTAATCTCGACCGTTAGTCTCGTAGAAACCCGGCCCTCGCAACGGACGCCAGGATTGGCAAAACGAAAAACTATGTTTATCGAGATGGGCGTCTTATAGTGCGCGTTAGGTGGTTGATCCTAGTTCACCTGGGTCCTGGGATGCCTCCATGCAGAAAGTGTGGTTCGTAGCCGGGGACGTGACAAGATCCCTCTTTTTAAAGGCGTTGGTGTAGGAAACAATAGCTATCTGGTTGATCCTGCCAGTAGTCACATGCTAGTCTCAAAGTTTATGCCATGCATGTATAGTTAGGCTGACATCTTGACCAACGTCAAAGTAAAATGTTGGTTGTGACGATAAAAAAATGGAAATATCTTCCAAGCTAAGGAAAAATGGAAGGAATACACTAACCTGAGTACACTTATACCATGTTGGGCAGTACGACGAATACCCCACGCATATAACATTCTTTGATTGCGCTATTGAACCTGAGCTGGAAAGAAAACCAATGGTCACTCATCTTTACCTTATAGGACGCCTTAAGTCCGATTCGCCGGCAAATGATTAGCCTTGCACAAAACCACGGATGCGTGCATCCCGAGGCCCTAGAGGATTAGGTGGTTTGGCTCGTGACTACCAGGGTCTTTCAAACAAGTTCTACTAAACTTCTCCCCCACGATGTAGAACAACGGTGCTTCTGGTAGTTCCTTGAGGGCCAAAGGTTGGTGCCGACCAGACGCAGTATCTAGCCGCTTTAGACGGGACCATCCTCGTAGTATTGGTGGTTGATGAACATCCGCCTGGCTACGAGAGGACAGCAAAGTCGTGCTGGAGTTCGAGACGCTATGAGAGCAATCTCTGCCTTAGTCAATGGGAGTTTATTTCTGGTAATATTAATGGTAGCAGTTTTACTAATAGTTTTAAAACCCTTTATCTATAAAATGTTTGTGTCCAACCTTGACTTCTTTTCACGGCGTATGTTTTTTTAATGTTAGGCTTCAAGATATTTTTTTTAAACAAATGGAAGGTAGGCTTTAGCACCCTCCCTCCCCCAGAAGGTAGGCTTTAGCACCCTCCCCTCCCCCAGAAGGTAGACTTTAGCACCCTCCCTCCCCCAGAAGGTAGGCTTTAGCACCCTCCCTCCCCCAGGCAGCGATTTCGTTTTATTTTGTTTATTTTTTATAATTCTCTGTCGCAGTCGTAGCTCAAGGTTTGTCTGACAAGAGTCTGTATTGCCCAAACTGATTTATAAGTTCAATTAGTATCTTCACAGACTCTACGTGTAGCTAAATGCGTGCCTTAAAGCCTTTCTTAACCGGGCCAAACCCTACGTTCGCAAACCAGATCGTCAATCCTACCCGGACCGTTCTCCGTATTAACCTGCCGGTCTTGGGTTGGCAATGTCGGGTTGGAATGGATCGCGAACCATGGTTGGAGGTTTGCACGTCGTGTTGAGCAAACCTAGGCCGAACATGGCACTTTTTTTAGCGGAAAGGCGCAGGGAGGTGCAGAAAGACGCGAATGCATAGTTGCGGTAATGAACATGTACTTAAACGATGATGAGACCATATTTGTTTACGTTTCCAGAGAAGTACGTCAAATGTAGGATCGGCCTTGTTAAGATTGCAAACCCCGATCTGCGACCTCATAGAAAGGTTAGGGGTTTATATTCGTACACGTGACAATGGTTTGCAAACTAGATCACCGATATCTCAGGTTCGACCCGGTTAAGAAAGGCCTTTATATTTTCCCAAAATATCATGTTTCTTTATGTGGCTGTATTTAAATTTACTAAAACATATAAACATATATAATAAGCACAAAAAGGCTTTCGGACTATGTTATTTACTGGGGGTTAGTTTAGAAGAGTTGACCAGTTCCCTTGGCCACTGCATACAAGGCGATTGTGTGGCCAACACAATACATATTCGTCTTTGATTTCCACAACTATTGCCATGTAGTCAACAGAACTGAATAAAATCTGGGACTACCCTCCACTTGAGAGAAATAAAACAACTGGTATTGAACTAGTCTTATCGTAATTTGAAAAAAACAAGGGAAACGGTGACCAAAACAAACATAAATAAACATAGATAAACAAAAAATAAACATAAAGAAACATATATACACATAGATAAACATAAAACAAATATAACTATGAAATTTTTTTTTACGATAAATTAAGCTCTAAAATCTTTCGATCAAATCTGTTTCTATTTTTCAGAAAAAAAATGTGCATGCCATCAAGACCAGTAGGATAGTTACATCGAAAATCATTCCGTGAACCAATCCAATGTATTTAACAAGAATATCTTTTAGGCCTATATATTTATTATGTGTGTGTATTCTAGTTTAATTTTCTGAAAGAATAAAGCAACCTGTAGAGTTTCATTCAGTGTTTCTCATAGTGTAATCCGTGGCTCCCTGTAAGGTAGCTAGTGGAAACAATTGAGAACCTCTAGTTTAAGTTGTCAAGAAATACAGTTATTAAAATTTATGTTCACGAATGTCATTCTTTGTTATTATTTTATAATTATTTACATATTATGCTTATCCAAAAAAAGCAATTAATTAAAGTACACATTTTCAACCCTAATGATGATGTTGCAGATATGGACACGTTTTCTTTTCTATGTCAACGGCGTAAAAGAAGATTATATAACCAGGAAAAAAAAGCGAAACTGTAACTTTACTTAAATGAAGTCAAGTATTGAACAAAGGTGTTAAGTACCAAAAACTACTTTTAGATCCTGTTGATAACAATTCTTGTTTTAACCCATCACATAGGACTAGGAGTCATACATGGACGATCAACTATAGATTCCCAGTGTCCTCTAGCCTGTAAAATATTTTCGATTTCATTCCAGCTGTAACCCATCTTTAAAATGTCTTTAAAGTCACGTCACAATTTGTTTCTTGTCCGACCATTTCTCCACTTTCCTTGATGGTTCTACTCTAAAACCTGCCGAATGACGTTGGATATGGCGGATTTCGCATTTAAGTTATTAAAACTCTTTGTGTTCCCAATGTTAGGACACATATCAGCTCTCTTGCTAGCCAAGTGGGTATGGAATTAGAATAACATGGGCAGATAACTTAGCGACATTTAAAACACGCATGAAAAAGCGAGTCTTTAAAAACTGGTTAACATCTAACGCAAACATGTTAGGCAACCTCTTTAATTTACTATCATATTGTTACACTTTGAAAATAATTTATACATTTTGTTCCATTTTATTTGGTACCGTTAATTAAAGTTATTTATTTCAAGTGCGGAAAATTATGATAACTTTGTGCTTTTCATTAAAAAGTTTTCATCCGTGCTGGCTTAGACATTGTTTTGACTAGAAATTCTTATCTGTAATTGTTAGACTATAAAAAGAATGTGGATATTTATAATATATTATATCCTATACTTTAATACGTGCAAAAAATTCTATGTATATATGTCACTGATCTCTAAAAAGAATGCATTAGGCTCGGAAGTAACATTCTTGAGGAAATTTCCTTCATTTTGTTTCTACTGTTACTGATCAATGGTTTGGTGACATTTCATCCCGCGACATTTGATCCCGTGACAGTTACTCCCTGACACTTAACCCCACGACAGATAACCCCATTGACACTTGGTCCCGCGACACTTAATCCCTCCCTTCCCGCGAGATAGTCCCATAGAACACTTCATCCCTCCCGCGGACATGTACACTAAGAAAAAATAACAAACGTATTTGGAGAACTAGTTGTCACAAAAGTACTCACTAATTGGTAGGAATAATAATTACTAATAAAATGTGTTTTCTTATTTTAGTCACTTAAGGGAAACCCTTATGCGTAATGTTCAAGTGACAATCCTCACCCAGATGGTTGTCAAAGAAGGAGTGTTGATCTGAGGTCGAGCGAGACTTGCTTTGATTGGTATACAAAGAGATTGTCAGAAAGATATGTCGGCTTTGCTTATTTGTAGTGACCGCTCCTTGTGACCCCAACGACTAGGTTAGATAATGAATTGGGTCATTGTAAACTCTCCTGTATTAATTGTTTTCAATTTAGTTGAAGACTAAATGACAGGTGACCTGGTTGGAAGGGGCGCGGCCTTTGCTTTCATTGGGCAATGAGTTAAGATATGACTAAATGGCGTCGCTCACTGGACCGCCCTCTTTAGGACCCTAAATGTTAATAAAAACACATTTTGTTTCAGATGTTTTCTTAAGCTTTTATGTTAGGTAGGGCCTGTAACTAGTTAGCAACTGTTTTTAGTGGGCAACAGTTTCCAGGTTTTATTTGTTATTATTTTCTATGTTTTTTATCCATTTCCGCCCGCCTGTTTTGGGAAGGATAAAAGGACTGAATCCCTCCTTTTAAGAATTTAGTAGAGCCTTTCGCTATGTGCGATAGTTAGCTGTGTGCTAAACAGGGTTGTAACTGTGTGAAATCTGTGTGTATTTGGACTCTGTGACCGTTGTCGTTTTACGTCATCGTTAAGGTGTAGCAGCTAAGGTGATTATAATGATTTTTAACCGATGTTTTCAGTATGCATTTTATTTTACACACTAGACTGATATGAGTCGTGTGTATTGTCATTTTATTATTGCATTGGTTGTATTTGTAATATGTTTTCCAGTCGTTATACGTGGTGCGCTTAATTGTTTACCACGTGGTAACTAGGCACTGCAGTTTGGGTTTTGTTGGGAGTGCCCAGTCCTCATTTGTTTACGGGTAGCTCATTTCATTGCCAGCCATGTTGAATTATTGTAGTTTCCTATTTACATGTGGTTTATTTAATTCTTACCCACATTGTAATATGAGGTGGAATATGTTTAACATGTTATGTGTATTAATAGATAATGTTATTTGGTTACCCGTACCACTTAGTCATTTGGTTTATTTGTAATTGGCCTTAAAGGGTTACATATTGTATGGATGTTAAATGTCTTATTTTTATTTTTGTTTCAGCCAGGCAATAATATCTGGTGGGTTTTTTCAGTAGGATATAAAATATGTTTTTTTGTCGATTGATAAAATATGTTTTTAGTAGGATGTTGTTAAGGATCCATTTATGGACTTAAAGTTATTTTTAAAAAAGCCCTTCCCTCCTCCAAAAATTCCACACCCCTATTAATTAGAACGTGGCAAGGAATGTTGTTTTGTGATAAGGCACGTTCAAACCACTGGACTGGGATTGAAAGTCATAAATATCTGTTGATGTCCTCTTTATTGTTGGTACATCAATTTATATTATTAGTCTCTCCAGTTGCTGAATTATTTGCTATCAAACATTGAAACAGACGACTTCACCAGAATATATTTTTGAACTTGTAAATCAAATAAAAGAACGCCTTGTTGCAGCATATGTAATTTATTAATATTATTAACTGTTCACTTCACATCCATGAAAACAAATATAGATTATAGTAGCGATATAATATACATTTTTAATAATGGTCTCTGAGTCTATATATATAACGTGCGTTCCTTACAAGCTATCGGTGAGACTGAAGAAAGCATTGACAGTCATGTGACTATGTACTTCCGATATATTTAGTAAGACTCTAGGTTTCTCTTTTTTTTTATATTCAAAGATGGGTTTTATTTCGAGTTTTTAATTCTTACTTGAGTCACTACCCTTATATTATTTACTTGCTCCATAGCAATAACCGTCCCAGTTGTCTTGGTCAATTAGAGGGTGTAGTCCCCCCTTTGGTCAGGAACGTGCGTTTAGACACGCCCCTTGTTCCGCTATAGTGGTCACGAGAGCAGGTCACTTTTGTAGCAGGTGTAATTACCTGGGTGGTAGGAGAGATGAAGCAGAGGGGAAGAAAAGGGAGCGGTAGAGATGGTTTCTTTTTGGACAAACGAGGTTTTGTCATTTAGACGGGTCCACGCTCTTGAACAAGAAAGTCGTATCTAGCAGACAGAGTGTTTGGACTTAGGAATTATTGAATACAACTTGATAGACGTGAATATCTATATTCAGTTAGCCTACCAAACCCTGATCTCGGTTGAATGTATTTTATAAACTCTATGCAACTTGTAACTTGTCAATAAACGATATAAAGCTACACATCTTCGTCGATTATTTTGCTGTGAGACTGCTACTTAAAAAAGAAATAGGTGTGAACGTTTACTCCATACTCCAAGACTAACGCGCCTCACGTTTAACTCGTGACAGATGTAAAATATGTTTTTAGGCAGTTGAAACTTTATTGTTTGTTAGTCTTAGTAAGAGTCTTTTTATGAATTTAAGTTAGGGCTTCAGTTGGACTGATTCGGAATGATGTGTTTTTTTGTAATATTTTCCTTGAAGTTATAGACCTAAGAGTATTTTTATGTAGAATAAAGTTATAGATTTTATAGTGTTTCTTCGGCCTTTGTTTCTATATCTTTGTTTCTTTTAAGTGTCATACTCTTGTATTGTGCTGTGTTAGTTAGTAGTAGCTGCTAATTTATTTAGGATAGTTTAGCTAAAGCCTTAGACTTGACAGTCACCTTGGGTTCGGTTAGGCCAAGGTTGCACAGACCACGATCCTCCCCCTTTCCTCCCCTTCCTTACCCTTCTTCACCTCCTTCTCTTACTCCCACCCCTTACATTTAGCTCTGTACTACGGATATCTTGGATTTATACTTGTGGATATGGATAAAATCACTTTTGGTACAACGTCGAAAAACAAGCAGTTTTTGTTACACAAGCAATATGAATTCGTCAAACATAGGGAGTGTACGAATGGGACTATTCATTTGCGTTGCAAACTTCACCAGAAAACCAGATGCCGTGCACGTATTGCTACCAAGAACGATGAAATTATACGCTGTTGTCATGCTGAACACAATCACGACGGAAACAAGAAGCCTATCCTAGCGATGCAGGCTATTGCTGAAATGAAAAACAAGATAGGAGAAATTTCGGCAACAACTAAAGCTGTCATTGGAGAAGTGAGTACACATCTTGATAGTTGCGTATTTATGGCCTTACCAAAGAAAACATCACTGAAGAGAACGTTACAACGAAAGCGTCAGAAATTAATGTCTGCTCCGGATTCGATACCTCTACCACCACCTCCGAAAGATATAACTCTCTGCGTTCCTCAACAGTTCCAACATATGATTTTGCATGATTCCGGATCTGGAAACGAAAGGTTGATTATTCTCGGTCATAACGAACTGTTGGATGGATTAGCCATGAGTTTGATTACCGTGAGTTTGTTTATTTATTTAGATGTTTGTTTCTGCTCTATATTCTCCTAAGCCGTTTGAATAATCGGGTTAAAAGTTAAATGTATAAATTGGAAACGTCCTCCAAAATAAAGTTGTTATTTTTTTTTTAACATTATTGCTTAATTCGTTAATTTTTTATTTTTTTTTAATAAACTTAGACCTATTACTAATCATGTATGTTAAGGTTATACAATGGGCACACTTTCCAAATGATGTCCCTTTGAAATGCTTTCAAATTTAGTGTGTGTTCGGGACCGGGTTTTTCCGTACTGCGAAATATTGCTGTCTACTTTTTTTTATTATTAACTTTTTTATTGTTTGGTATTTGTTTTCTTTTGATCGTATTATTGTTATTTTAATATTATTAATAAGAATTCAGAAGCTTGACAGCAACAATCCATTTGCATATTGTGTAAATCGGCAGCAACATAGATTCCGTTCCGATCTATTTATAGATCAGTGGCACAGTAAGATTTAGACACAATTTTGTTTACATCGGTAAGTGCAGTAAACATTTTTAGTTTTTCCTTTCTTCTATAGATCAGTGCTTTTCTTCGCTTTGCTCAAACCAATCTTTTTATAGATCAGTGATATATGTGCATCTGTGTATTTGTCTTCAAAAGCGCTCTAACGATTTTATTCATGTTTTAATGCACGACTTATTTCACCTAAAAAAAATCTACAGCTTTTCGGCCCCACAAATAAAAATAGGAAATGAACGTTAGACAAAAGTATTCATTAGATATATCGTAGCTTTATAATTGATTTTGGCCGTAAAAACATGCCATTGCTCGATCCATGTGTAGCGCGGCTTTCAATTGCTGTGTTTTGTTGCGTCGCAGTTATGACGTTCGGAAATACTCCTTCAACAGCAGAAAGAAGTTTAATTTCTTGTTTAGACTATTGTGGCGCACCAATGATAGATATAATCATACTAGTGGTAATGCCCGTCAAAATGACGGAGAAACTATTGATTACAATGTATTTTATTAAGAGAGAAAGAAAAAATATGCAATAAAATATACAATTATATATATATATATATATATATATACAATAAAAACTGGAATGAGAACGTTTCTTTTCGTTTAGTTTTCGTTCTTTTTACTTGTTTCTGGTCGCCCTGTCCCACTACTGTACCCGTGGGCCTCAAAGACTGGCGTAGTGTGTAAACCGCCGATACATTCCCATTAAGAATACACCGACGGGCGAACGCGTATGGGGACAGCCCCCGCAGCGTGTCCGAGATACATTGCACTGCCGAGAAGACACGGGGCCTCGGTGGGGAGGAAGCAATGGACGTTGAATTCCCGTCTCGAGAACCACCCGGTGCCTGGATGCCTGTACTTATAGTATAGGATTTGCGCTACCGGGTGACAGTGCAGGTATACGGGAGAGCCATCACGATAATGATCCTCAGGGGAACCGCAGTGAACGGTCGCCGGCCTGCGGGAACCTTCCCTGTTACACGCCCCGCCACGCCTTCGGCGTGTCGTGGGATGGCTGGAGCCCGGACGAGATCACTCAATCCTAAACGTTACGCCCTGGACACAAGAGCCGAAAGACTCGTCGGGGTTTTCTAAGAGACTTTTTAATTCGGTCGCCCTGACCCTGGCATATGCATAAGAATTGTTGCTGTCAAGCTTTCTGGTAGCGAACAGTTGTGTTGACTTGTTAATAATAATATTCAATTAAGTATAATATACTATCTAAAAGGAAAAAGAACAACACAAATACTAAACAATAAAAAGGTAAATAATAAAAAAAACTTATAGTCTACGTTGAAATAATATTTCAATACAATAAAAACTAAAGTGAGAACGATTTTTTTCGGTAGGCCCTATTTAATTTTTGTTCTTGCTTATTGTATTAATAAAACAGTATTCAGAATGTTTCTTTCGGTATTTATCTTTTGTTCTTCTATATTGTGTCCAGTTGCCCTGACCTGCACAGGCATACAAATTGTATTTAAAAGTAATCATTTATTACTTGTACTTTAAAATTCGTATCATTTAATGTACAGAGTGTAGAACGTCGCCTATTAAAGTTAAAGGATATTCTCAATAGTGACGAAAATCCATTAAATAATTAAAACATTTGGTTACTTTTTACTTAAAAGGATAATGCAAACATCAATAATGAAAAAATAATTTGATAGACATTACGTCATACGCTAGTATTTTTTAAAGTAAACAATTGAAACTCTCCAAGCCAAATTGCGTTGCGTAACTTATAAAAAAGGTCTCGCCACATTAAAAAACAACAGCATAATTGGGGAAACCCGAAAAGACCCTCGCGTTCAACATACAAAATATCGCGTTCAACATAGTAATGAACGGAAATGGCCATTTGCTATGTACGGCTATATTTAATTTGCATGGCTGGATCTAACATTTTGAATGTTTTAAATTAACACATTCATGATTATAAGTCATAAAATAAAATTATCTTTCGGAGTACGTTTCCGATTTATACATTTAATTTTTGTCCCGATTAGTCAAACGGCTTAGGTGCCTATAGCGAACAAACATATATAGTCTATATATATATATATAAACAAATAAACAAACTCACGGCAATTATATATGTTGATGATAATTGATGATGATACCATGATATAATTTAAAGCAAGACCAAGTGTAATTTATGTAATGCAGGGGTGTGCAAACTACAGCCAACGGGCTGACAAATAATAGTATGCGGCCCTCAAGGCGTATTTAGATTATAACGTCTTCAATGTATTTTAGATTTTTTTTAAGCAGCCTAACTATGATATAATTATAAGGTAAAGGTAAAAAGGGACTATTTATAACCATGTTTGAAATGTGTGCTATAACATATTTATAACCATGTTTGAAATGTGTGCTATAAGTTGGCTATAACATATTTATAACCATGTTTGAAATGTGTGCTATAACATATTTATAACCATGTTTGAAATGTGTGCTATAACATATTTATAACCATGTTTGAAATGTGTGCTATAAGTTGGCTATAACATATTTATAACCATGTTTGAAATGTGTGCTATAACATTTTTATAACCATGTTTGAAATGTGTGCTATAAGTTGGCTATAACATATTTATAACCATGTTTGAAATGTGTGCTATAACATATTTATAACCATGTTTGAAATGTGTGCTATAACATATTAATTACTAGTGAGATAATAGTTTGCTGTTTAAATAGTAACATAATTAGATTTGGTGTCACCAATTTATATATTTTGCTTTCTTTTATCCAACATTTTCAGTCTTTAAAATACATAACATAATGACATAACATAATGACATAACATAATGACATAACATAATGACATAACATAATGACATAACATAATGACATAACATAATGACATAACATAATGACATAACATAATGACATAACATAATGACATAACATAATGACATAACATAATGACATAACATAATGACATAACATAATGACATAACATAATGAAATAACATAATGACATAACATAATGACATAACATAATGACATAACATAATGACATAACATAATGACATAACATAATGACATAACTGACATATATTTCTGTTGGATTTAAAACTGACAACGCTAGCCTACATGGTTTTTTTTAGGGTTTAAAATGAGAAAAAGCTGTTTGTTGTTTTTTTTGTTTTTTTTTTATAGTTTTTTTTTGTTTGGTTTTATCAAGCAAGATCTAAATATTAGACTGCATAAATAAAAATCTGATGCGACCGTCAGAATTTAAAGGCTATGTTATTTATCATAAATGTTATATTTCAAATACAAACTAGTGGTTTTATTTCACTCAATTTTAAAGGTGAATTATCAATGTGCTGCTTTGCATAGTTCTGGCCACACAATCCCCTAGTATGCCGTGGCCACAGAAACTGGTGAACGCTGCTTTACCGGACCTATAATTTCATAAAGCTGAAATTTATATTTTATTTTTGTGTATAATGTAATCTACCAAGAGTAGGATCAATGGCCAAACTCGCTAAACTAAAATGTCGGTAAGTAACATCGTTAGGGTGACATGGCGGTGAAAGAGTTAATTAGAGAACATTGATTTACAGTTTACAGTATGGACACACTTGCATATAGTAAATTACATCAAGTGTCCAACATGAGTGGGTCTTATATTTGTTTCTCTCTGACGACCGTTGGCCTTAGAGCCTTCTCAGTATCCGGTCCGAAGGTGTGGAATCTACTTCCCATTCAACTCAGGCAAACAAGCTCCATTGATTCCTTCAAAAAGAACTTAAAAACTCATTATTTCAATATTAATCTTAACTAACATGCTTTGAGCCCTACTGTCTTACTTATATGTTAGGTCGGTTATTTTGTTTTGGTTGTTTGATTTGTTCCATGTTAGTAAAGTTTTGAATCATTATTTAGTTTTTTATCTCTTAGCCTATAGATAGTTTCCGTGTTCTGAGTTGTATGTAAAATGCGCTTGCATTATGCTTGTTGGCAGCGCTATACAAATGTCATTATTATTATTATTATTATTATTACATAACATCTTGTATTTGTTTTCTGTGGCCTTACATAACATCTTATATTTGTTTCCTATGGGCTTACATAACATCTTGAATGTGTTTCCAGTGGGCTTAAATAACATCTTATATTTGTTCTAGTGGACTTACATAACATCTGAATATAAGTTGTTCTGTAAGCTCCCTGGATACTAATATAAGATGCTATTTACTAAAATGGCTTGTTTTACTGATTATGTTGACCTATTATACTGAACAAGTAGGCTTTTATATTGATTAAATTGTACCGGGGATAAAGTCCTATTCAAGAGAGAGAGAAAATAATATTTTCACAAACTATGTATGTACCTAAATACTGCAGTTTTAGAGCCGTGGTCAGAATAAAAAGTTTACTTAAAAGTCAGCCTCGTAGGAGAAATAACGTCACACGTGCAGTTGGAAGTTGGAAGATGTTGTCTCATCTTTTCACTGGAGTTCTTGCCTTACAGCTATGTGCCGTAGTAGTACAAAGCGTGGAAAAAAGCAAAGGTAAGTAGGCTACCTGTAGGGAAGCTTTAGGGACGTTTTGAAGACACAAGCATAATAGGGAAACTTTAGGGACGTTTTGAAGACACAAGCCTAATAGGGAAACTTTAGGGACGTTTTGAAGACACAGCCTAATAGGGAAAGTTTGGAAAGTTTCTTCCAAAAGAAACAAATAGATTCATTGAGTACTCGTAGGAAACACTAAGAGGATTGAACCAGAGAGATTGGGGAGGTTATGTTATATACGATAGAAGATAGAAGATAGAATCATATAAAGTACACACAAGAAGAAGGAGATATGTATAGATATAAAAGATTACATGTATATATATATTATATAATCTAATAGATTATCTATATATCCCATCTATTTTTAGTTATAAAATAAAGATACAAAGGTAGATTTCAATATTAATGTAATGCTCTCATATAGTTATAACGATCCCAATATTGTTTTAACGTTCTTATATGATTATAATGATGAAAATATTGTTTTAATATTCCAGTATAGTTTTAATGAACCCATTACAGTTAACATGAGCCTAAAAGAAAATATTTGTAGTGAATTAATATAATTAAAATGATTTTAATATAGTTTTAATGATTTTATTATAGTTATAATAATCTTAAATTGGTTCAAATGGTTCAAGAAGAGAAAAGTTAAAATGTTTATAGTATACATATATATATATATATATTAGAGACCGACCGAAATTTCGGCGCCGAATGTAGTCAAAAAGCCTTTTTCGGTGTGTTTTCGGTTTCGGTCGAAGTCAAAAGGTTAGTTTTCGATTTGCTTACGGTTTCGGCCAAAACTGATATTATTGACTTTCGGTCATTAGCCGAATATCTATTTTAACGTTAAAAATTCAAAATGCTACGCTATATTTAAGGCCTTGTAAACATTTATCTTATAAGTTTACAGACGTTCCTTCTAGGTAGAAGATTATTACGTCCACTAGGCCCAAAACTCCTGCAGGGCGACAGGGATCCGCCGGTGGCAGGGCTAGAACCCGCGACCTGTCAGTTGGTTTTTGGTTGACAGTCCGGTGATCTAACCACTGGACCAGCCGGTTGCTATTGCTGCATCAATTTTTTTTATTGATACTTTCATTTAGTTAATTAAGCTGTTGTGAATTAATCTGTGTGAAGTTGGGATGTTAAACGAATACCGGAATGCGAGAGGAAATCATTCATAACGATTTATTTATATTTTTATTTCGAACAAATATTTTTAAACCCTGTTTGATTCGCACAAAACAATTCATTAACATTATATTCCTTGCAAACACTATTTTATCAGAGGCGACTTATGTGCCGATTGTTTTTTGTTCTTTTTAAAATCCCGAATATTGTTTGTGAACGCAGATTTTAACGCTAGCCGTCGGCACAACTATGTGATCTACGTATTCGAAAAGAAAAAAAAAAGGAATTTCCCCACTGATGCTAAACGCTCCTAACAGACAAATAGACCGATAAACGTAGGGTTGTTAAATGCTTGGGTTTCAAAGGAGAAGACATAGAGAGACAAAACAGAGTCATATTTAGTGTTTCATTTGAATCTTCAACGTTAAACCCTTCAATCAGTTCAGTTTTATTACAATAGCTGACAATATTTGTCAAGTGGTAAAACTGACCTTAAGAAAGTCTTTTTCAAACTTAAACAGGTTTCTAATTTAATGGACACTAAAAAGCAATTTGCAATAGGGCAACTTAAAAAAATTGAAACTTTACAACGCATGGAAAGTTGTTTATTTTTAATGTTCATCCTTTTAATGGGATTTTATTGATATAAGTTGTATACAAATATTCTTTTAATGTGTGCAGCTTGTATAATTTCTCTATTATAATTAGAGTCTATAGAAGTTTAAATTTAAAATTCATGACAATACAGTTTTTTTTTATTTCTCATTCTACAAAATCACCAGGTTCTAATGATCAATGGTCCTTTCTTTTAATTTGGTTTAGAAAATTATGTTTCTAGTATAATCTACGCAAATTTGTCTTTTTCTACCTATAACTTACTGTGCCCAGATGCAGGAGGAAGTGGAGGGGGAACCAAAACCCAGTTTGACTTTGGATTTATAGAACCGAAACCGATCTTAACATCCCTGCTGGTTCTATGATTTACTTACATAGAGCACCCATAAACTAGATAATATTACACAAAAAGTGCAGTCTTTTTGAATCTTTTGTATGACATTTTTTATTTACTTTCGGTTACGGTTTCGGTTTCGGCCGAATGTGTAGTGAAATTTTAAGTATCGGCTTCGGTTTCGGTCAAAAGTCAAATTATTACATTCGGTATGGTTTCGTTTTAGGCAAAAAGTAAAAATTTGGTTTCGGTCGGTCTCTAATATATATATATATATATATATATATATATATATATATATATATATATATGCTGTGTAGTTGTGTAGGACCTGTTTTATTATGTAGACTATAGAATCTGATAAGTCTATATCAATATGTTGAGTAAGACCTGACTGTTTTATTATGCAGACTATAGAATCTGATAAGTCTATATCAATATGTTGAGTAAGACCTGTCTGTTCTATGCAGGCTATTGAATCTGATAAGTCTATATCAATATGTTGAGTAAGACCTGTCTGTTCTATGCAGGCTATTGAATCTGATAAGTTTATATCAATATGTTGAGTAAGACCTGTCTGTTCTATGCAGACTATTGAATCTGATAAGTTTATATCAATATGTTGAGTAAGACCTGACTGTTTTATGCAGGCTATTGAATCTAGTAAGTCTATATCAATATGTTGAGTAAGACCTGTCTGTTCTATGCAGACTATTGAATCTGATAAGTTTATATCAATCTGTTGAGTAAGACCTGACTGTTTTATGCAGGCTATTGAATCTGATAAGTTTATATCAATATGTTGAGTAAGACCTGTCTGTTCTATGCAGGCTATTGAATCTGATAAGTTTATATCAATATGTTGAGTAAGACCTGTCTGTTCTATGCAGGCTATTGAATCTGATAAGTTTATATCAATATGTTGAGTAAGACCTGTCTGTTTTATTATGCAGACTATAGAATCTGATAAGTCTATATCAATATGTTGAGTAAGACCTGTCTGTTCTATGCAGGCTATTGAATCTGATAAGTTTATATCAATATGTTGAGTAAGACCTGTCTGTTCTATGCAGGCTATTGAATCTGATAAGTTTATATCAATATGTTGAGTAAGATCTGTCTGTTCTATGCAGGCTATTGAATCTGATAAGTTTATATCAATATGTTGAGTAAGACCTGACTGTTTTATTATGCAGACTATAGAATCTGATAAGTCTAGATCAATATGTTGAGTAAGACCTGTCTGTTCTATGCAGGCTATTGAATCTGATAAGTTTATATCAATATGTTGAGTTGGACCTGTCTGTTCTATGCAGGCTATTGAATCTGATAAGTTTATATTAATATGTTGAGTAAGACCTGTCTGTTCTATGCAGGATATTGAATCTGATAAGTCTATATAAATAAGTTGAGTAATACATGTCTGTTCTATGCAGACTATAGAATCCATTTAATTTGTACTCAAAATGCAACGATAATTTCTGTTTAGGTTATATTTACCAGATCAATGATTCGTGATAATAACTTTGCCTAGATTTTATGTATAAATTGCCAATTATACGTGTTTTTTTTTTACTTTCACTTTTGTATTTAGATCTAAGGGACTGTATGCAATTAAAGCATGAAATTATAGTAGCAGAATATGGACAACGCCGTAACTCAATAGAGTGCAGGGTAGATAAATGTGACGCTTTTGATTCAGGGCTTTGGAAGAGTTTGGACTCTATTAAGATATCCAGGAAAACGTATGGTGACGACCAAATGGCGATCTTAGACAAGAAACAGAGTTATAACCCTGCTACCTTGCCTGCGCTGCCTGAAAAAGCAGATCTATTTGGATACACCAATAATAAATTGTACGGTTTCCTAAGAATAGAATGGAGCCATCCTTCTGAAGACCAAAAAATGGAAACCTATTCTTGTTCAATGACCGTGACGAATGATTACATGCAAATCAAGACTGTTTCAATTAGCATTGATGTTGATCTTAATGCACCGACTTACACAGAGCTGCAAGAAAAGGTTACATCAATGGAGGGTGATCTAAAAAGATGTAATGAAACTACAGAAGATTTGTACAAACGTATAGGGGATCAGACCAATGATACGCCTTCTTGCAATGAAGAATACAAAGACAAGCTAGTCGAGATGTTCTTCATCTATTATGTTGACAGTAAAAAATATTACTTGTCAAAATCCAACTATTATGAGGACGTAGAAAGCGCTAAGATTTGCTCCATTGTTGGTGGGTATTTGGCGGAGATAAACAACGAAGAAGAGCTAGGAGATGTACTAGCATTTCTTAAAAAGTCCAGCGCATTGGGAGCTCTCGTCGGTGGCAAATACATTGGTGGCAAATACACTGGTACCATAGGCCAGTGGACATACCAACGCAATGACCAACCTGTAGAATTTTTGAAATGGAAAGAGAACAGGCCAGACAATCCTGATAAGAAAAACTGCATTGGTTTGTGGCATGAATACGAAAATGCTATGAAGAATCTGCCGTGTGATGATAACGTCTACAGTCTACCTTTCCTCTGTGAAGTCGACCATTACCAATCCTAAATGATTACTTCATGTTGCCGAAACTGAAGAAGCCCTTGGCAAAAACTCTGTTGTTATTATTCATCTCTATACTCAAAAAGTATATGTTTTGAAACAATTAAAACGAAAAATTTGCCATTTGAATATTTAACTATTTGTTGTTTCTGGTATTGTTGTTTACAATATAGTAGTATTACTTGAATCTATCTGAACGATTTTCTTCATAAGTTTTGTATGGCTCTTTTGGTAAATATATATATATATAGAGAGAGAGAGAGAGAGATGATAGAGATGAGAGGTAGATAGATAGATAAATAGATGACAAGAAAAATAGATTAGATAGATTAGATAGATTAGATATATTACAGACGCTCCTTCTATAAAGGAGATTATTGCGTCCTACGCTCATCCGTGGTCCGAGTCTAATCTTGCCTTTTTATTAATGTTTTAAATGATTTTAAGTTACTGGTTTTCCTGGTTTGTTCAGGAAACCATTCCATGCCCGAATGCCACACGAGAAGAAAGAGTACTTATAAGCATTTGTTATGATATAAGGGACAAGGAAAGTGTTTTTCTCTTTATGTTTATCTGATCTTTGCAACAGGTTGTTATTGTGTTGCATTTTATAAATAAGAGTTTAATGCCTTATGTATTATTACTACTTTACTCTTTGCCCTTCTGTCCTCTAGTGTTTCTAGGTTTAGTGATTTGACTAATGGTGTTACTCTTGATTGGGAATATTCACTAGTTATGAACCTTGCATCTCTAGATTGGATAGATAGGAATTAGATCGATTGAGATACAAAATAGATAAATGTATAAAATGTATAAAATTATAATTTTCAATATTTAATCTGTACAATTAATTCTTCTTCGAGCCTCTCTATGTCGTAATATAAAAAATTTAGATTTAAAAGCCACAAAGGAAAAACACTTTTTAAAGTATAAAGAGCATGTTTCAATGTTACGTAAACTTTAACGACGATTCATTGTGAAAGTTGACACAAATGGAGACCTTGACCATTAGGGAGAATTGGAAATACATCTTTTGACTGCAATAGGAAATATATTGTGTTGTTGATACAAATGAAAAGATGGTCTCACTTGATGAACAAGCCTGTTCAATAGCTGAAAGATCACAAAACAATCGAATCGCTTTTCTGATTATTATTGACAAGTATTAATGAAGCCTGACCTTTTCAATAGGTCATGGGTTATCATGCTTATGAAACTCCGGTTTATTTCCGGCACCACAAAAAAAAATGCTTTTGCTGATGTATGACAAATTTATTTCAACGACGAGTTCTTGTCTTTTAGAAATATACAGAGGCTACAAGATTAACTGTAAGGAATCCGTTGTACCATTAAAAGTAAGTATGGGTTAATTAATACTCAAAGTTATAGTCGCTCTAAGTTAAATTTAGATTCATTTATTTAAAAAGGTAGTTAAGAGTAGCCGTTCTTGTATAACAAAAAGTATGATTTATAGATTTAAAAAAAAAAAACACTAATGGACAATTATTTTGCATCAAGAAATATGTTTGGAAATAGAATTAATAATAACAATAATAATAGTGCTTGCATAGCGCATATCCCGTTGATCACTGTTCTATGCGCTGACGACAGTTACAGCGAATAAACAACGTTAAACAGACGAAAATACATAACAATATATGTACAGGTGAATACTGGCACTGGAATAGGTGAGTCTTCAGCCGGTTCCAGAAGGTGTCGAAGCTAGGGCTCTGGTGAATGTGTAGTGGGAGGTGATTCCAGGCGGACGGACCCGCGTATGAGAATGCACGTTGGCCAGGACACTAGCTTCGAACGAGGGAAGTGGACGGGATTGGGTGTTGAGCTCAAGACAGGAGCGAAGATAGTCTATGGCAGAGTCATTCAGGCACTTGTACAGACAGAAGCCAGCTTATAGGAGATACGGTTATTGGTGGGTAGCCAGTGCAGAGATATAATTAATATATAATAGGTGATTATTCACGTCTGATGTTCACAATAAATCGTTTTCTTTCGTGAAAAAACTTTTGGAAATTTTAATAAATTTAATCCTCTACATTGTTTCTTACTCGCAGTACAACCAGTAACGCAGCACACTGACATGTTTTGTTAGTAAATGAACGAATAGAACCGGAAATGTTGGTACACTGTGAACTTTTAGGTTCACCATGCATGCATAATTATTAACACTTGGTAATGGTGGAACAATCGTTGTAACGTGTTGTAATAGAATGAGTCACATTGACAATTGTGTGCCAATACATATAATATATAACATGTTGTAATAGAATGAATCACATATAAAACTGTGTGCCAATACATTTAATATCTAACGTGTTGTAATAGAATGTATCGAAGTTTGGCTTTTCCTACACACAAGACATCTACGCATCTCCTGGTGAGCCATCAACCCCAGACCACTTAACCCCATCATTACATGTTTAGTTAATTGCAAAGTCTTTGAACACTTCCTCAAAACTACCCATCTGTATTCTTAATACCCTTGTGAGACACGTTAGTCTAGTGGGTCTGGAGTCAACTCGCAGCTCCATTGGGTATCTAGCATTGGTAGTAGTAAAGTAAAATCGTCTGTGCGTTTCACTGGCCACATTATTAATTCCCTTTGTATTAGTTTTATTGCCAAGAAACGTGTGAATGTGGCTTCGAATGCCCCCAAACACCAAGATAATAGAACAGATACCTAATTTTACTAAATAATTTTACGGCAACCAGCCTGCCATGTTGCATAGTTGTTCTGTTGGGATATTTCATTTGTTTTTCACACACACACAACTCTCTGCTGACCATTTACGTTACGTATATAAAGTGTGTCTTCATGGAAATGCACACTCAACATTATCTTCAAGATATATTGGATCAACTAGACATGCCGTCCGTAACCACGGGAAACTGCTGAGCCAATTTCATATGCCATCTGGTTCAATTTGGTCTGACGGGATTATTTACTTTACATACTTGTTTTTTTTTTATTTCTTATGAAATATTTTCACGAGATTGAAATTTAAAGACAGATACACAACAACTTTCTTATTAAGTTTAATTGAGCCTTTATTTTAGAAAGGACAAAGGACAGTGTCAGTGCAGTGACAAGAAGTCAAATGTCGGCCATACTGTAAGCACAACGTATCTATATATTATACAGTTTTGCATTTTATTGTATAGATTTACTTAATATTTATGTTATATAGTTCAGTATCCCTAATTCTGCTATGTTTTCTCAGTCGGAAAGTTTTCTGCACTTGCCTAGATATATCTCGTAGAATGTCTTTCTGAACTTTGAACTCATGTTGAAGTAGATGATTATACTGACGGATGAATTGATGGATTGCATGAGAAGAGTGAAGGTTCCGGTTATAAACAGGATGTTCTGTTCGCGGTGACCTACGTTGAACTCTGGAACTAAAATGGCCGTAAACACTGTAGTGATATCGGGAGCGTAGCAGACGATAAAGACAATGGAAATAATGGCAACCATCTTGATGGCCTTCCGGTCCTTGTTGGTCAGCGATCCTTTCTCCTTGTCTGATTCTGCGCCGACGACTCGGCTTGTGGCTACAGAGTCCCGCCATTTCGCCTTCCTGTTCAGGTGCAGTGTGAGAATGGTGGCGAAAACTATGGTCGCCACGAAGATTCCCGGGACGAGGAAAACCGTGTTTATGCCGAAAGAGATGCCGTCAACTAGGGACCGGTCGTCCGTGTAAACCATTCTGAGGATCGTCCGGTTGGACAAGGGCTCAAAGACCCATGCCATACGGCTGGTGTAGAAGACGGGCACGGTGCTGAGGGTCATCACGATGGTAATGACCACAAGGATGACGTACGTCCGCTTCATGGTGATGATGGACTTTACCCTCAGGGGCGTAGCGATGCAGAGGCACCTCTCAAACGACACGAAGGCAGTCATCCCGCTGGACACGCGAGAGAAGGCGATGTGCGTCCAGCCGATGATGTAAGACAGGTCGAACGTGTTCACCGGGTACCCGGCGCCCGTCACCAAGGGGCTGAAGCACATCCCAACGCCCAGCATAGTGAGGGTCACTCCGACGTCGATAACGGAGAGGGCGAAGAGGGTGGCGGTCACCGTGTCCGAGAGGCCTTGTTTGAAGAAGACCACGACGTTGACCGCGTTAGCCAGGGCGCCGAACGTGCAGATCACTCCGGACAGAACAGAGAGTGCCACGCCATAGTTGTTCAAATCTGAATCACTAGCGATGCCTTGACCAAGAGTGGAGTTACTCATTTGAGTGGATCAACAACTAGCTGAAGAAAGAAAAACAGATCAGTTTAGAACATGGCACTACTATATGTGTCTATGTAAAATAGTCAGTGTAATGAATGCATACATACAGGGCCGGCTCATGCATATAGGCAACCTAGGCGTCCGCCTAGGCCCAAAATAGGCTGCATAATTGAGGATTTTTTTTTATTTGGGGATTTCAAAATATAAAACTAAATAAAAGTTAAGTACTTCTGCGCGCCAATAGCATAAGAAGACGACTTACAAGGTAATGAAAGGCGAAAAGTATTCTATTTAAGTTGTCTTAGAAAATAGGAAAGTATGCCCTAACACTAATCAGTTTCTCCCCGCCGAAGGCACTTTAATGAGGGCGCAAAATGTGTTTTTGCATAGGGCGACCTAGAGCAAGTCCTGCATACACATGTCTTCATAACTGACACTTCTTTCTTTTTGAGGGCAGAGCTTAGGCAATCTAGTAAAATCTAATTAATAAAATGAGAGTTGTAATAATTGCTGCGGAGAATCTGGTTTTATTTAGCGCTGGGGTGTTATGGTGATTGTGGTAAACAACAAGTCTCTGTAGAATACTCTGGCGTTAGGGCAATCCGAACCAGCCGCGGCTTGACCATTGTGGCTCATGCAAAACCGCAGTAAGGAAATACTGCACCCGGAAAACCCCTGGGGCGAAAACACTAGTTTGTACCCCCCCACACACACACAAACGGGCGCATTCACTGGGCGACCCCCTTCGAGCCTCATCCAATAATGCAGACTTGTCTTTATGTAACTCTCTTTTAATTGAAAGCGAACTAATCAATGTGTTGTTGTCTTACTACGTGACACACGTCCTGTGTCACCGTTGACCTTGACCTTGGTTACGTAATCAATAAGACCAAGTTATATGATTGTGCAAAGAAGCAACTCTTGAAAAACTGGAGAGTGTTGTTTTTTATTGTGCATCAAATAATGGACGTGTCAGTCCGTCAAATAATTTAGGGAGGGGGAGGGGAAATTGATCAATCAATCGTAAATTGTCCAGTCCAGATTGTCAAACACAATTGGTTGATTTCAAAGGATCTAAGTAGGGTCAGTCAGAATCGAACTTCTGGATTGTCAGATTTGTCAGAGAGTTGTGTCCCCTGCCCATACTCTTCCTTTGTATGTATTCTCTTCATGACACTTAAACCAAGCCAGAAGCACATGTCCGTATCAACACAAAGAATGGACATTGTCTTATCATGACACAGAGGACACCAGCCAATAGTGTTTCTTTAAGTAAACATTAGCGGAACGATTCATGTCACACCTAGTATTGTCCAAGGTGACATCGAAGCCATTATACGTTTAAATGTAGAAATGGTTAAATGGGATAATCACTAATATCACGGACTATTTAATATTCTGCTAATTAGTAAAACACATCGCCCACGCCCTCCCCCAGCCAGAACTCGGTTGCCTACCTAATATGTAAGATAACTAACACAGTTTTAAACATCAATAATACATGCAGCTGTGACCATAAATGATCGTTACTCGCCCACAGTCAACTGAACTGAATGAATTTCTTCTTACCCCCTCGTTTAAGTCATTTAATCTGGGTGGGTTTCTTTAATAAACCAAGCCTGAAGAGTTAAATCCCAAGCAGGATTCCAAAAGCCACCATTTGTAAAGACTATTCGTCTGTTTGATTTCGGTGTTCAAGAATTGCACCGTCTGTTTAGTAGGCCTAGTTCTAAAATTTAAATTTTAGATATTAAAATGTATTACGATATTTGCAACTTACGACAAAACTAAAAAAATAAAGAAAAGATACATCTATTTACAGATGAACTATTTGAATCGAAATTAATGCGCTATAGCTGCAGTGCGGGACTTTTTTTTAAGTGTTTTTTTTTTCTAATGTGCGGTATGAAATTGTTTCCGATTAATTACTTTATCATTGGCAGTTACAAAACCTCATGCATGATTTATGAACGCATCCCTAAATTTAAAAGAGTGCAGTAAATTAACATGCACTGTATACCAATTTTTTTGTTTTGTTTTGTTTTTTTGCTTCCTTTTATTATAAGTATTGTTACCGTTGCAAAAAAAGTACACTTGGAGTATCGACAGTTCAAGCATCAACTTCCTATATAATATTATAAGAAAGTTGACCTGATTTAGGCTAAACGAAAGTCAGTCATCCGTGTTAGCTTGCAATAATTAGCAGAACTTAAAAACAGATTGCCACGTGCTCACAAGATTGGCAGACGAATCTGGCTCGTGGGTGTACGCAACGTCTAGCAAAATAATTTCCTCCTAAATCTGGTGTGTGTTTTAATAGCTGTAAACTATCTTACAATTAAATTCAATTTATCGTTCAGCCTCATCCAGGGTGGTTACATTTCCTATGACATCAAAATTACTCAGCCATTAGGAGACAAACTAAATCACTTTGGGAGTAGGTCAATTAAACTTTCGCAATCTAGATGTAACCAGAAAAAAGACACAATCAATGAGCAATTCAATTAAAAGTTGAAGACAAATTAAAATCTATTATAGAATTAATATTATTTTAGTTTATGTCGATAAAATCCTCTCTCTATCTTTATCTAAAGCTAAAATGTATGTTTATTTGTCTGAGTAAGAATTATAAATCCCTCAAGCAAAAATTTATAACGTTTTGCTGGACTAGTCCATTAATTGCATCTTGAATCACCACTCTATTTTATATTGAATTTATTATCAACAAGTAGGCTACTTTACAATTTAAATACTTTGCCCAAATTGTAAACAAGCACGTTTGTTTTATTTTATTTCCAATTAGTTTTTTTCCGGCTCAAATAAATTGATCATCTTGTATAACCTGTAAAGTTGAGAAACTAATACACATGAATGTAATATCATGGATACATGCGCAATATAAATTACCATTATTATTGTTATGGCGTAGGGTGTAAATAGAAAATAGCGCGCAATGATTTAGTGAATACAAATATAAACAAAGAAGTTAGAGAAAAAGTGAATCTTTATAAATAAACATCTAATAGATCTAGTGTGTAAGTTTGTTTAAAAGGGAAATTGTGTAAGCTTAAGTCTATGTTCCAACTTGCTATTTAGATCTATAGTTTGAAGTAACATCGCCAAATATTTCTTATTTTCTTTATACTTTGTTTTGTAGACATCTCAAACTGAGTGGAGATCCATTTGAAGAAGTGAAGAATTTATTGACCTGGTCGAATGGAGGTGCAGAATTTGATATTCAAAGACAAATTCAATTGGCCACTGAAACCTTCCGAAAAAAAAATTCTGGGCGATGAGAACCATCAATCATGTCATAAAACTACGCCTCTACAAAAGTTGTGTAATGCCAATTGTTCAATACGCCCGTGAAACATGGAGGACAATGAAGATGTTCACTCACGGATTAAAATGTATTTTAACAAAAGTGTCTTAGAAAGATTCAGGGTATAAGTTACTCTGATCACATCATTAACAATGACAGACAAGATTGAAAGGAGAAGATTGAGATGGTCGGGTCATGTACTTCGGATCTCTGAAAGCAAACAGCTAAAAGTGGCTTTCAGTGGGAAATGGAAGAATGGGAAAAGTTGACAAAAAAGCCACCATGGTCACCAGGAGAGCAACCTGTAAGAGATACATGCAATTTATCGATGTAGATTGGGGTGACGATGAGAATAAGAACCTGTTGCAATGTTCAAAAAAAAATAAAGACAAAAACACTTTCCTTATCCCTTTTACGAGAACACATGCATATAAATACTCTTTCCGAGTGGCATCACGAAAAAAAAATGCATGACTAGACTCAGACCAAGGATGACCGTAGGACGCAATAATCTCCCTCATGGAAAGAGCGTCTGTGATAATAATATATAGGCATAGGCCTAACATAAAATTAAACCATCAAGTCAATAATTGTATTAAGTTCACTACCATTACGGAGGCTCCATAAGGGGCGAGGCCTGTTGCGATAAATGTGGACCTGTTACAGTGATTCCTAAATGGCGTTTGGAAGTTCCCTGAAAAAATGTCAATATTTCTACGAAAATTAGAAGGACACTAAACATATTTTGGTAAAAATGTCAATATTTCTACGAAAATTAGACAGACTCTAAACATATTTTGGTATAAAATGTGTGTGTCTTTTTTTTTGTTTAGAAAAGTGTAAGAAGCGCAAACGACTGCTGATAACTGACGAGAAATAATTCGTTGTTGATTCAATTAAGAATAAAAGTTTAAAAATATATTTCTCAACAATCTTTATTTTCATTGTTTTACTCTTTTAATTTGTTGGGAAACCGCCGAAAAACATTATAGTTTTATAGTTTTATAGTTTTATAGTTTTATAGTTTTATAGTTTTATAGTTTTATAGTTTTATAGTTTTATAGTTTTATAGTTTTATAGTTTTATAGTTTTATAGTTTTATAGTTTTATAGTTTTATAGTTTTATAGTTTTATAGTTTTATAGTTTTATTGTTTTATTGTTTTATAGTTTTATAGTTTTATAGTTTTATAGTTTTATAGTTTTATAGTTTTATAGTTTTATAGTTTTATAGTTTTATAGTTTTATAGTTTTATAGTTTTATAGTTTTATAGTTTTATAGTTTTATAGTTTTATAGTTTTATAGTTTTATAGTTTTATAGTTTTATAGTTTTATAGTTTTATAGTTTTATAGTTTTATAGTTTTATAGTTTTATAGTTTTATAGTTTTATAGTTTTATAGTTTTATAGTTTTATAGTTTTATAGTTTCATAGTTTTATAGTTTTATAGTTTTATAGTTTTATAGTTTTATAGTTTTATAGCGTTATAGTTTTATAGTTTTATAGTTTTATAGTTTTATAGTTTTATAGCGTTATAGTTTTATAGTTTTATAGCTTTATAGTTTTATAGTTTTATAGTTTTATAGTTTTATAGTTTTATAGTTTTATAGTTTTATAGTTTTATAGCTTTATAGTTTTATAGTTTTATAGTTTTATAGTTTTATAGTTTTATAGTTTTATAGCTTTATAGTTTTTATAGTTTTATAGTTTTATAGTTTTATAGTTTTATAGCTTTATAGTTTTATAGTTTATAGTTTTAGAATTTCGGGGACAAAGTTTGTGTTATGTTCAGCGCTATTAATTTTCAAGTAAACATTATGTCTAGAACTATGTTTGGCGTCTTTGTGAAAAGTTGATTGTTAATTTTTAGAATGTCTGCCCACAAACAAAGAGATTAAAAAAAAATAATCATTCTTATTCCAAGAACAAATGCATATAGATTATCTTTATTTGTGTGTGTTATATGGGCATGTAATGAGTTACGTGAACAAACTAGGAAAACCAGCAACCTAACTTCATTTAAAATTTAAAACCCTTATCGAGAAGCAAGACTAGATTCTGTATCATTTACTGGACGGGTGAAGGGATCGCGTCGTCTTGCCACCGGGTCAGATTAATTAGTGAGTCTTGCCACCGGGTCAGATTAATTAATGAGTCTTGCCACCGGGTCAGATTAATTAATGAGTCTTGCCACCGGGTCAGATTAATTAATGAGTCTTGCCACCGGGTCAGATTAATTAGTGAGTCTTGCCACCGGGTCAGATTAATTAGTGAGTCTTGCCACCGGGTCAGATTAATTAGTGAGTCTTGCCACCGGGTCAGATTAATTAGTGAGTCTTGTCCATTTTCGCCCCGCTCTTTTATCTATCTCCCTCATTCTCCTTAAAGCAAGCTAAGCCTATCTCGTTTATAAACACAAAGAGTAGCGCCGACAGGGTGGGTTATCGCGGCGGCCAAAAACCTTTGATTACAAAGAACTCGAAAACGCTCGAAACTTATGAATAATAGAGCGTCAGAATATGACTTACTCGCTTGACTGGCCTCCCGGTCAGAACTCGGTTGCCGACCTAACATGTAAGATAACTAACACAGTTTAAACATCAATAACAAATGCAGCGGTGACAATAAACGAAAGTCATTTTGATTATGATGGCAAAAATATGAAGGGGGCTAATCACTAATAGCGTGGACTGATAAATCTTAAGCCAATTAGTTGATGACGTCATGACAGACTCAAACCAAGGATAAAAGTAAGACGCAATAATCTTCTGCTTAGAAGGAGCGTTTGTAACATATAAAATAATATTAAGAACACGTCCAGTGTGATATATAGTCTACATTATAATTACAGACAGACCAATAAAACGTCCAATGTATCAGCTGGGCCTACATAAGTATTTACCTTGAAATGAATAAATGCATTTGTTCAATAAGACAGTTCGATCACATCTTACAACCTTGAAATGAATAAATGCATTTGTTCAATAAGACAGTTCGATCACACATTACAACCTTGAAATGAATAAATGCATTTGTTCAATAAGACAGTTCGATCACATCTTACAACCTTGAAATGAATAAATGCATTTGTTCAATAAGACAGTTCGATCACACATTACAACCTTGAAATGAATAAATGCATTTGTTCAATAAGACAGTTCGATCACATCTTACAACCTTGAAATGAATAAATGCATTTGTTCAATAAGACAGTTCGATCACATCTTACCACCTTGAAATGAATAAATGCATTTGTTCAATAAGACAGTTCGATCACATCTTACCACCTTGAAATGAATAAATGCATTTGTTCAATAAGACAGTTCGATCACACATTACAACCTTGAAATGAATAAATGCATTTGTTCAATAAGACAGTTCGATCACATCTTACAACCTTGAAATGAACTTCTTCGGATTAAATCACAATTCATAGCGACTATAAGCTGATATTCCACTAAACTATTCTTATATTAAAGTGAATACTAGCTACCTAATATACCTAAAGTTTATTTTGTTATACATATAATATATAAACAAGGAAAACAAGTAAATAAATCATTTCTCCTCTAGATTGACGCCAGCAAGTAGACCTACTCAATAGGAGACTGACATATGTATTTATGTGTCATTACAACACCCCCAACCCCACCTGAAAAAAAAAAAAAAAGTGTATATTAATATTTTTATCTTTTCCGCAAGTTTTTGTATCTTGAAATTTTTTACCCTCATTTATTTCGCGGATAAATTTTTGGCTGGATTTGTATAGCGGGGTATTATTATAAATCTATCGAGTTCACTGTTATAATAAGTTGTTTAGTTTTTTTTAATGATTTGAACTGCTTTTCATTATACTCTCTAAACCCAAGTGTGAAACCAAACTGTCGTGTGTAAACACGTGACCGATCGATACACGAGATGGAGTAGAGATTATGTAATTCTTTAACCAAGGGGGAACTCTTAATTAAATCCAATAGTATCATACTCTAAGAATTATTTTTGTTAAAAAAATAATTAGATCTTCAAATCTTTCCATAATCATAGACATACTGGTATTAAGATTGTTATAGCCGACTATTTGCACAATAAAATGTAACCTAGCTCTATAATTGAAAAACATGTTAGTAAAAATCGTTTTTTCTTACAATTAATAATTACCGGTAGATTAGAAAAAATAAAAGGTAGGCCTATTTAAACAAAGTAAATCTATGTAATTACATGGGTGAAAACATCATAGCATACGTATCCATTAGATATCAATATCTCTTTGGTGTCATAGGATGATCAGAGGTTGCTAAGGAAACACCTGGTTCTGTTTAAATTACAACCTAGATCTGTTTAAATTAAAACCTAGATCTGTATAAATTGTATATCGCTACTGATGAATATCACTTGTCTCTTGAGTTGTTGAGGTTTTTTTTTACATACACTATATAGAGTATAGAGTCTACTAACTAGGATAAATGGCGCCTGCGGCGGGGGTCGAAACTGGCGTCTATTTAGAATACCGGTATTAGTTTTCATTTAGACGCGAAACTGGCGTCTATTTAGAATACCGGTAATATTTTTCATTTAGACGCGAAACTGTCGTCTATTTAGAATACCGGTATTAGTTTCATTTAGACCTGAAACTGACGTCTATTTAGAATGCCGGTATTAGTTTTCATTCAGACCAGGGGTCAGCAACCTTTCGTTAATCGTGTGCCATAACAGGATTTCTAAATTATCCATTGTGCCAACCACCTAAAAGCTAACCTGTGCACACCAATCAATTTCTTTTAGAAAAGACTTGAATTGCCCTTTTTGTGGGTCACAGAAAATCGCTCTGCGTGCCAAATTTGTCACTCGTGCCCTAGGTTGCCGATCCCTGATTTAGACTATTAGTAAGCTAACGTTGAGAAAGTGTTACTTCAGCGCCTATCAAAACTTTGGCGCCTTTCGAAACTTTGGTGCATGGGCCTTTCGAAACTTCGGCGCTTGGCGCCTATCAAAACTTTGGCGCTTGGCACCTATAGTGACTTTGGCGACCACTCCCCCTGCTCCCCCTCCCCTGGCTACGCTACTGCTGGCTGTGTATATATAATGTAGGAAGTTAAATATCCTTCTTTGAAAGTTCTTGTATTATACCAGACTTTAAACCTCACTTCACCGGAGTGATCGAATCGAGACTAATCCCTTAGTATTCGGAGGACAAACACACTTGTACTACGTAGCGCAGCCAGGTTACCATAAAGGGATGGTGCAAACTGTTGACCATTCCCATCTACTCTTTCCTCCTGCAAGGCAGGGCAGTCTAAAAGCAAATGCTCGACCGTCTCTTCTGCTTCAAAGCAATGTCGGCACCGCGAATCGAAATTGGGCCTAAATCGTCCGAAATAGGCAACTATAGGGCAGTGCCCTTTACGGAACTGGGCTATCGTAGCCTGTTCTCTCCTGCGGAGCTTCCACCACGGATCAGCTCGATTTGGCCGTTTTAGTTGCTGCCACACACCTCGACCCTTGTCAGATTCGTCCCAATTCTTCCACCATTGTCTTGTCTCCCACTCACGGATCGTTCTGCGGGCACTCTCAAAGGTGGACGGACCCTCTGGAGTGGGTTCCAGTGATCCCTTCTTGGCCAAGGCATCCACTATCTCATTGCCAGGGACTCCTGCAGGACCTGGAATCCACTGCAAAATGACCTTCACCCCGTATCTGAGGATCAGATCGGAAATAGCAGCCAACAGTCGGACAAGCAGATCGGGCCATGACCCCAAGCCGGCATGGAGTACTGAAAGCGCATCACTGAAGATTAACACATCAGCACGAGCAGCTGGGGTTTCCTCAAAAGTTTTCCCAATTGCCTCTACGCCAATTCTGATGGCTTCCATCTCCGCATCAAAGATGCAGATGCTCCCGCAAGGCCCACTTAGCTCAACCCGTTTTTCTACTGCCTTCGGGTACGACACAAGAGCACCATACCCAGAACGCGCTTCGACCCCACTGATCGCGCTCCCATCAGTGTACGCCTCAACGAATCCCGGATATGCCCGTACCGTCCTTAGAGCAGCTGCGCGCCTCTCAGTCAGGCAAGCGCCGTGTCCGACTGCGTCAATCAGGTTCGCCCGTATCTCCGGCAGGTTGAAAGATAGGTGAGGAGGAGGTTCTACTCCCGTCCGCAGGGGCGTGCGGTCGACCGAGAGTCCGATCTCCGCGCTGAGCTTCAATGCGTGGTGCATGAAGGACTGCATTGAGATCCGTTTTCTGCCCTCCCAGGAATCGACGAGCTTCCTGAGAGGCGAACTTTCCTCCAACCGTTTATACCGCTTGTGTGCAGTAATAACGGCACGTTTGCCATGATTTCAACAGCCGATGTTGGGGCGGTACGGAACGTTCCACATATTAGTCTGAGGGCTTGATTTTGTACAGAGTCCAACGTCTTCAACGCAGTATCTGACGCATAGATTTGCACCGGGAGGCTGTAATCGATCTGAGATCTTACCGCTCCTAGGTAAAGATTTCTCAACACACTCGAATTCGCACCCCAGCCAGTACTGGCCAGTCTCTTGACAATGTTCAGCTTCGAAGCGGCTTTCTCTTGGACTAACCTCACATGGTCATACATCGTTAGCTTTCGGTCCAGTGTCACTCCGAGATAGACCGGCTTCTGATCGCATGCCAGAGCGCGGCCATCAATGTTCAGCTCGATCGGCTCTTTGAGGATATCGATTCCAAGGATAAAGAGCGAATAAACTGTTTTTAGGCAGTTTACCTCCATACCCCAGAGCTTGGCGTAACAGGCTACTGCGTTCAAATCTTGCTGGAGGGTCCGCTGTAGAGCAGGCGCTTCCCTCCCGGTCTAACCAGACCACAAGATCGTCCGCGAAAAGCAGCGACGAGCTTCCCAGATGGTTCGGCAGGTCGTTGATAAAAGCTAGAAACAGTGTACAGGACAGTGCTGAGCCCTTGGGCAATCCTTGCTCCAGGACGCGCTTCCGAGAAACCGCTTTCCCGTAACGAGTTGCAAGTACTTGCAACTGTCCTTCGGGTTAGAAACCAATTTATCCATTTGTACATGTATGAGACAATTCCTAGCCTCTGTAATTGCAACAACAACCCCGGCCGCCAGACCTTGTCAATGGCCTGTTTAAAATCTAGGAACACTGCTAGTGTGGACTCTTTCCGCTGAAACTCGTCAGCCATTTTCTGGACCAAGAGCGTCACCTGATCCATCAAGCTTCTTCCACTACGGAAGCCTGCTTGAATGGGGGCAACCAGTCCATTATCCTCTAGGAACCTCACAAGCCTCCTATTGATTAGTCTCTCAGCTACCTTCCTTACACACGATGTTAGGGAAATCGGTCTGTAGCTTTCAGCCTGACCCGGGTCTTTACTCCTCTTCAAGATGGGTACCACCAAGGCTTCTCTCCACTGTTTCGGTAGGACACCTTCAGACCATGATCGGTTTACGAGCTCCAAGAGTTTGCCCTTACCAACAGCCCCAAGGTGAGTGATCAGCTCGTTGCTGATCCCATCCAGCCCTGGGGCCTTCTTAGCTTTGCACCGTCTCTAAACATACTCCAGTTCTTGGCGAGTAAAGGGCACCGTGAATGTGCTAACCTCACCCTCTCCCGTCATGTGGCGTTCGTTTGCCTTCCGGACTTTATTCAACCCAGCAGACACACTTGTTCTTCCACCCTGCTTTCCGACACTTACGAAGTGTCTGTTGAGCATCTCTGCCCGCTTGGCATCCGATACCATGGGCCCTGCCCCTGCTCCTACAGTGGCCAAAGGTTGATATTGTAAATATCTAGGTATTGCGAAGTAAATTAGATGTGATGTTGATGATAGTTAAAGTAAATTAGATGTGATGTTGATGGTAGTTAAGTAAATTACATGGGATGTTGATGGTAGTTAAGTAAATTAGATGTGATGTTGATGGTATTTAAGTAAATTAGATGTGATGTTGAGGATAGTTAAAGTAAATTAGATGTGATGTTGATGGTAGTTAAGTAAATTAGATGTGATGTTGATGGTATTTAAGTAAATTAGATGTAATGTTAATGATAGTTAAAGTAAATTAGATGTGATGTTGATGATAGTTAAAGTAAATTAGATGTGATGTTGATGGTAGTTAAGTAAATTAGATGTGATGTTGAGGATAGTTAAAGTAAATTAGATGTGATGTTGATGGTAGTTAAGTAAATTAGATGTGATGTTGATGGTAGTTAAAGTAAATTAGATGTGATGTTGATGATAAATAAAGTAAATTAGATGTGATGTTGATGGTAGTTAAAGTAAATTAGATGTGATGTTGATGATAAAGTAAATTAGATGTGATGTTGATGGTAGTTAAAGTAAATTAGATGTGATGTTGATGATAAATAAAGTAAATTAGATGTGATGTTGATGGTAGTTAAAGTAAATTAGATGTGATGTTGATGATAAATAAAGTAAATTAGATGTGATGTTGATGGTAGTTAAAGTAAATTAGATGTGATGTTGATGATAAATAAAGTAAATTAGATGAGATGGTGATGTTAGTTAAAGTAAATTAGATGTGATGTTGATGATAAATAAAGTAAATTAGATGTGATGTTGATGGTAGTTAAAGTAAATTAGATGTGATGTTGATGATAAATAAAGTAACTTAGATGTGATGTTGATGGTAGTTAAAGTAAATTAGATGTGATGTTGATGATAAATAAAGTAAATTAGATGTGATGTTGATGGTAGTTAAAGTAAATTAGATGTGATGTTGATGATAAATAAAGTAAATTAGATGTGATGTTGATGGTAGTTAAAGTAAATTAGATGTGATGTTGAGGATAGTTAAAGTAAATTAGATGTGATGTTGATGGTAGTTAAGTAAATTAGATGTGAAGTTGATGATATTTAAGTAAATTAGATGTAATTATAATGATAGTTAAAGTAAATTAGATGTGATGTGATGTTGATGGTAGTTAAGTAAATTAGATGTGATGTTGAGGATTGTTAAAGTAAATTAGATGTGATGTTGATTGTAGTTAAGTAAATTAGATGTGATGTTGATGGTAGTTAAAGTAAATTAGATGTGATGTTGATGATAAATAAAGTAAATTAGATGTGATGTTGATGGTAGTTAAAGTAAATTAGATGTGATGTTGATGATAAATAAAGTAAATTAGATGTGATGTTGATGGTAGTTATGTAAATTAGATGTGATGTTGATGATAAATAAAGTAAATTAGATGTGATGTTGATGGTAGTTAAAGTAAATTAGATGTGATGTTGATGATAAATAAAGTAAATTAGATGTGATGTTGATGGTAGTTAAGTAAATTAGATGTGATGTTGATGGTGGTTAAGTAAATTAGATGTGATGTTGATGATAGTTTAAGTAAATTAGATGTGATGTTGATGATAGTTAAGTAAGTTAGGGTAGTGCATTTGAACGTATAGTGTGGTTGGGGAATCAGATATTTTAGCATCATGAAAATAATCTTATTGTTGTGTAATGCTTTAAAAATGATCAGATTGGTTGATTTTAATAGTTTAGTTTTACTGCTGTGGTTGTTTATGTTTGTTCATTAGTTTAGTTTTACTGCTGTGGTTGTTTATGTTTGTTCATTAGTTTAGTTTTACTGCTGTGGTTGTTTATGTATGTTCATTTGTTTAGTTTTACTGCTGTGGTTGTTTATGTTTGTTCATTAGTTTAGTTTTACTGCTGTGGTTGTTTATGTTTGTTCATTAGTTTAGTTTTACTGCTGTGGTTGTTTATGTTTGTTCAATAGTTTAGTTTTACTGCTGTGGTTGTTTATGTTTGTTCATTAGTTTAGTTTTACTGCTGTGGTTGTTTATGTTTGTTCATTAGTTTAGTTTTACTGCTGTGGTTCTTTATGTTTGTTCATTAGTTTAGTTTTACTGCTGTGGTTGTTTATGTTTGTTCAATAGTTTAGTTTTACTGCTGTGGTTGTTTATGTTTGTTCAATAGTTTAGTTTTACTGCTGTGGTTGTTTGTTTGTTCATTAGTTTAGTCTTACTGCTGTGGTTGTTAATGTTTGTTCATTAGTTTAGTTTTACTGCTGTGGTTGTTTAGTTTGTTAATTAGTTTAGTTTTACTGCTGTGGTTGTTTATGTTTGTTCATTAGTTTAGTTTTACTGCTGTTGTTGTTTAGTTTGTTCATTAGTTTAGTTTTACTGCTGTGGTTGTTTATGTTTGTTCATTAGTTTAGTTTTACTGCTGTGGTTGTTTATGTTTGTTCATTAGTTTAGTTTTAGCCAATGGTAGTTAACTGTGTAGGTCTGTCCATGGGGAAGCATTGAACACACATTGTCATAGCCTCTGGTCTCCTCCCTTGTTCGTTGGGCCTCTCCCAGTGTATATAGTATATATTAAATAAATATAGTAATCATCTTATTTATTTCACACTCAGCCCCCCCCCCCCCCCAAACCATGTTACATCAACATAAAGATATTTGTGTGTCAACATAGATAGTTATTCCCTCTATTTTAGTCAACTCAGACATAACTTATTCCATTTATTTAAGTCAACTCAGACATATCTTATTCCATTTATTTAAGTCAACTCAGACATAACTTATTCCATTTATTTAAGTCAACTCAGACATAACTTATTCCATTTATTTAAGTCAACTCAGACATAACTTATTCCATTTATTTAAGTCAACTCAGACATAACTTATTCCATTTATTTAAGTCAACTCAGACATCACTTATTCCATTTATTTAAGTCAACTCAGACATAACTTATTCCATTTATTTAAGTCCACTCAGACATAACTTATTCCATTTATTTAAGTCCACTCAGACATAACTTATATCATTTATTTAAGTCAACTCAGACATAACTTATTCCATTTATTTAAGTCCACTCAGACATAACTTATATCATTTATTTAAGTCAACTCAGACATAACTTATTCCATTTATTTAAGTCCACTCAGACATAACTTATTCCATTTATTTAAGTCCACTCAGACATCACTTATTCCATTTATTTAAGTCAACTCAGACATAACTTATTCCATTTATTTAAGTCAACTCAGACATAACTTATTCCATTTATTTTAGTCAACTCAGACATAACTTATTCAATTTATTTTAGTAAATACAGACATCACTTATTCAATTTATTTTAGTAAATACAGACATCACTTATTCAATTTATTTTAGTAAATACAGACATCACTTATTCAATTTATTTTAGTAAATACAGACATAACTTATTCAATTTATTTTAGTAAATACAGACATCACTTATTCAATTTATTTTAGTCAACTCAGACATCACTTATTCAATTTATTTTAGTAAATACAGACATCACTTATTCAATTTATTTTAGTAAATACAGACATCACTTATTTAATTTATTTTAGTAAATACAGACATCACTTATTCATTTTTTTTTAGTAAATACAGACATCACTTATTCAATTTATTTTAGTAAATACAGACATCACTTATTCAATTTATTTTAGTAAATACAGACATCACTTATTCAATTTATTTTAGTAAATACAGACATCACTTATTCAATTTATTTCAGTAAATACAGACATAGCTTATTCAATTTATTTTTAGTAAATACAGACATAACTTATCCCATTTATTTTAGTAAATACAGACATCACTTATTCAATTTATTTTAGTAAATACAGACATCACTTATTCAATTTATTTTAGTAAATACAGACATCACTTATTTAATTTATTTTAGTAAATACAGACATCACTTATTCAATTTATTTTAGTAAATACAACATCACTTATTCAATTTATTTTAGTAAATACAGACATCACTTATTTAATTTATTTTAGTAAATACAGACATAACTTATTCAATTTATTTTAGTAAATACAGACATCACTAATTCAATTTATTTTAGTAAATACAGACATCACTTATTCAATTTATTTTAGTAAATACAGACATCACTTATTCAATTTATTTTAGTAAATACAGACATCACTTATTCAATTTATTATAGTAAATACAGACATCACTTATTCAATTTATTTTAGTAAATACAGACATCACTTATTCAATTTATTTTAGTAAATACAGACATCACTTATTCAATTTATTTTAGTAAATACAGACATCACTTATTCAATTTATTTTAGTAAATACAACATCACTTATTCAATTTATTTTAGTAAATACAGACATCACTTATTTAATTTATTTTAGTAAATACAGACATCACTTATTCAATTTATTTTAGTAAATACAGACATCACTTATTCAATTTATTTTAGTAAATACAGACATCACTTATTCAATTTATTTTAGTAAATACAGACATCACTTATTCAATTTGTTTTAGTAAATACAGACATCACTTATTCAATTTATTTTAGTAAATACAGACATCACTTATTCAATTTATTTTAGTAAATACAGACATCACTTATTCAATTTATTTTAGTAAATACAGACATCACTTATTCAATTTATTTTAGTAAATACAGACATCACTTATTCAATTTATTTTAGTAAATACAGACATCACTTATTCAATTTATTTTAGTAAATACAGACATAACTTATTCTATTTATTTGAGTAAACACAGACTTTCTTATTCCATTTATTTGAGTCAAAACAACAATAACAAATCATCTTACAATTATTGTTTATCTCAACACAATCATGACTCAGATGATTTAATATTTTTTTTATTTTAAAAAAATCATACCTCTTACCATTTACTCTATATCAACACAATACTAACTCATTACATTAATTTTGTTCTAACTCAGCATGATGATAACTATTTCTGGGTCACCATAATCATGACAACATGTACAGACACAGGTTTTTTTGGAAACATTATTTCATGCTTTTCAAGGAAATTTAAAAACAAGGGCTCTAACTCAATAATTGTTAAAAAGAATCCAGTTTTAGTTAATGAAACAATGAATCAATGAATACAATTAGATCATAAATATAGCCCAGTAAGTAGGCTAATACTAAATTTAAATAAACTTTCTCAAATACAGCAAACATTTAAACACAAAAAAAAAACATTTTTTTATAAATAGAGACATTATGTTTTAAAATGAACACACACAAACCATTTGTATTTAAATATCTAATACAAATTCTGAGATCTACTGTATACAATGGAATCAAGGTAGAAAACGACATGTTAAATCAAATGGGAACAGAAAGAGAATCAGACAAATATTTTACAATTAGTAAGGTTAGCATTTATAAAAAAAAAAGGATTACCTAGTAAGGAAAGAACAACATAATATAGCACAGTGTCTTAATAATAGATATATTATTAGGCCTATTGTTTAGTCCATACTCTAGTTCAGGAGTCTCAAACACGTGGCCTGAGGGCCACATGCGGCCCACCAAGTAAGCGTACAAAAAATGTACTATTTGTGAAATTCAGACAGCTAGTACTGATACACATCAAAGATTCTTTTAAAAATCTGAAATAAGCCAGTAAATACAGCTGCAGTTAATAAACAATTATTTCAATAGTGAGTTAAGATGTATGAAGTTTTTGTTTACTAGGGTCAAGTTGTTGGGGGGGGGGGGGGGAAAGGGTGTGTGTGTGTGAGGCCCTTGACACATCTCTTGATAAAATAGCGCATGCCTTCATACAAGTTTGAGATCCCTGCTTTAGTTAATAGACTTTCACTGAAGGCAGATATTATTAAGCTTACAGATTTAAACTCTACTGTAAAGTGACTTGTGGAAGATACTTCTATCTAGATTACAGGCATTTACCCATTTGAATACATGGTAACATGTCTCACTAACACAGAGGATCAGCATTCCATCCCCACTATCCCCTCCCCCACATTTCTAACAGTGCAATAGTGCAGAGCACAAATAACATGAAAAAGTTGAATTGTATATATTATAGAGGAAAAAAATGTCTCTTTTTTTTCTACTGGCTCAGTAGAACATTAGAGTTGTGTGGGGTGGAGAACACTGTAGACTTAAAGCTCATTAAACACAAGTCTCATAAATAGTTTGATCATTTCTAAACCAGTTATCTTCTTATAATATATATATATATATATATATATATATAAAGTATCCCGCCAGACCAAATTGGTCCATAGGGCCGGTGAAGCAGCGTTAACCAGTTCACCAGTATATATTGCCGCATAATATTATTTTCTATTGAATGTTAGCAAGAATCTCTTATGTCAACTGTGACACGAGTTAAAAGTTTTACAAGAGAAGGAAGAAACTTTTCAAGTCAATATTTAGGGGCAGAGAAATTTTCAGATCCCAGAATATAACAAAGATCTTTGATTTGGCGAATGTATTTCACTGCGGAAAAAAAATGCTTTGAAAAATTTACTTTTTTTACTTACGCGGGAGAGAGTGAATAATTTTTTTTTAACTTTGAACATTTGTATTGCTATTTTATGAGGCTACGGTTGGTATGTTGGTATCCGATGAAAGAATTTTGAAGTTAAATATTTATTTGTTTGGTTTAATAAGGATATCATTGGAAAATAAACTTAACCTTTAAAGTAGAAGGTCTAATCCGGTTGCAAAGGCTTGTGATAGCTATTGCAAAAATATTGAAAAACAAATACAGTGAACAAATCTTAAAGTTACATAAAACTCATATTAAAACAGAATCTTTTGTTTACAAACAATGAGGAACAACTCTTCAATATACAGTAAGTCTAATTTTAGAAAATCTATTTAAAATGTTTAGAGAAGACCACAATGAAACAAGCATGCTATTAAAACATAGCACCATTA
The DNA here is from genome assembly GCA_949126835.1 of Anisus vortex. Taxonomy (NCBI): domain Eukaryota; kingdom Metazoa; phylum Mollusca; class Gastropoda; family Planorbidae; genus Anisus; species Anisus vortex. Next base: position 2,594,550 of record OX421506.1, on the reverse strand, counting down.
CTCAATGGTCTGTTTATTGGGAACTGCCAACCATTATTCTGTGCATTGTGCCACAGGGAAGAACCATATATTCTTAATAAGACTGCTTCTTACTGATCTACAAAAAGACATTTTGTTTTTAAATATTTAAAAATGTTTTGATGGTGGGAGAGCTCAAGAAGTCATGCAAAATAAATTAAATTCATCGTCATAAACACTGAAATGTATTCAATAATACAAAGGAATTGTAAAAATCATACTTCTTGGGAATCTGTCATTGTTTATTAGACTTAACATGAATTTACAAGCAAAATGTCATATAAAAAAAACAATTCTAACTTTCACCTTTTAAGACATAGCAATGGTTGCTTGAGGTGGAGTAGTCAGATGTAAATACATGGTTTTTTCTAAAAAATTCTTTGAGCCTCACCTCTGAACAGTGTGTATATTACAGCCATGACATGAAATTATCTCCAGTGAAAACACAGCACACACAAATATTCAAGACATCCAATATTTTTTTCTAGGCTATTTGCATCTGAATCAAAATATCTAGACTAATTCCCAGGACTGGCTACACAAATACTCCAAATTTCAAATACTTTTTCAAGAACCCTGAGCAGAGTTGGCAGCTTAGAGGTCTGAGTCGGGTTCATCAAAGCTCTCTACTTTCTGTAAAATACTTGAAATACAAAGAGAATAAATGAGAAAATACACAGAGCAGAACATTCTAACTAAGTAAAATACTTGAAATACAAAGAGAATAAATGAGAAAATACACAGAGCAGAACATTCTAACTAAGTAAAATACTTGAAATACAAAGAGAATAAATGAGAAAATACACAGAGCAGAACATTCTAACTAAGTAAAATACTTGAAATACAAAGAGAATAATTGAGAAAATACACAGAGCAGAACATTCTAACTAAGTAAAATACTTGAAATACAAAGAGAATAAATGAGAAAATACACAGAGCAGAACATTCTAACTAAGTATGTTTTTTAGTTAGGGGACGTCCATTAATTACGTCAACAATTTTTTGGCGATTTTTACCTCCCCCCCTCCCCCTTGTCAACAACTGTCAAACTTTCAGAGACCCCCCCCCCTATATAAATACGTCAACAATTGGTTACCCCCCCCCCTAAAAACAAGTAACACAATTTTAGACGCTTGCTTTTATGTTTAAAATAGATTTAAAACGGAAGGGTGTATACTATAATTAAATGTAATGCATTTTAAAACTTGTTAAAAGGATTTCTAATTGACTATAATTCTCATATGTTTACTATTGTTCTTTTCATATAATATTTAATCATGTCTAATTCTATGTTTCACTAAAATAGCTTTTGGTACAATGTTAATTTTCAAGTAGTTTAGGGGGAAAGTGTGCACCAGTTGTAAATTAGCCTTCTATTTTAACTAGGTATGTTAACCGAAAACCGGATTCTGGTTTTGAAACCGAAAACCAGTTTTGATTTTCAAAACCGGATTTCGGTTTCTTGGTTGGGAGGTAGGCCTAATCATTATTTTGTTTATTTGTTTCCAAATACCAACTATGGCTTGTGATAAAAACAACATCAAACCAAATGTTAAGTTACAGTTACAATCCTTTGTGTCTGAAAATTGTGAAAAAACGTCGTTAACGATGGCTCATTGTAAACTATGTTCCCAACAGATAATTCAGATATGCAGGAGCGGTGGTAGTACCACTGGATTGCCTACGCATCTGCGTACTAAGCATCCTGGATTAACATCGTCATCCTCTTCATATGCTTTTTAATATCATGGTCAACGATAATTGCAAATTTGATTATCACTATTGAAAGCTATTATCAGTTTTAATCAATTAGCCCAGATTCTTTTTTACTCTAAAGAATTTAATGGTAAAGTGTACAAAATAATATTGTATTCAAAGAAATCAACCTCTTGAATGCCCTGCAAACACTAATTAAATTTGAACTATTTTTCAAATACACCTACAAAACTACGCACATTTGACTTTTCCTGCCTGTAACTTGTGACATTGCGCGGGAATAGGAGGGGGAAGAGAAACCGAAATCCGGTTTTAAACCGGTTTTATAGAACCGAAAACCGGTTTTAACATACCTAATTTTAGCCATATGTTCACTATTCCTTCTTACATTATTGTCCACACACACACATTATAAACACACGGTAGTTGCCTTCCCTGTTCCCCTACCTTGCCATATTTGCCACTGATACTAATATATTTTTATCTCATTAAATTTTTACGGTAAATTAGAAATGAAAACGTAAAAATTACTAAATATGTAGCCTAATCGACCTAATTTTAATGTTTCACCTATTATAACGTAGTGAGCAAAAATAAATTAGTTTTTATATCAGAATTAGGGATAAGTTTGGCTTATTATGTTAAAAGGAAATAAGGTAGGCTAAGTCGTACTTCATGGGGTGGACCAAGAATTATTTTTTTCTGAAGGAAATATTTTTAAATTAACCATGTTGGATTCACAAAATTCACTTCATTCAATGCTTTGCAAACATTAGTTATAGTCTCGGCGAGGGCCTATTATTGTTTTTAGTTATATTGTCAATCCCAGCCATCGCTTACATGGCTTATATAACGAACGCCGGACTCTGGCGCCTAGCCTAATTTAGATGTACTGAGCCTTTGTTATTCCAGCCACCATGTCTCGCTAGACTATGGTTGCCAGATGTCCGGCAAATGGAGGACATGTCCTTCTATTTAGACTCTTGTCCTCCGTCCGGCAGGCAAAGCACAATATCTTTAAAATGTCCAGCTTTTGTAATATTTTATGTTTTGTAGGCATAAAAACAAATTAATTTTAAAATTAGTATTGACATGTTAAAATATAATTAATAAACAGGCGATCATTTGTACAAGAAAAGAATAATCCGTTTTTTTAGAAGACTCGCGCATAAGCTTTAAAGTTGCCCAACTTAAATGCAAGCTGCCTTTCAGCCTACATTGAATTTATGTTATTTTTAACAAAACTGTTTCTTGCACAGTTTACCAGTACGCATTTAAACTTAGTGGCAGCTCTTGTAATAAAATTATACTGATTGCGGGCTAAATGCGAAACTATGCAATTGAAACACAATGTCCCCTTTTTGTCTCTCGGTGTCCTCCTTTTGAAACCCTTGTGTCTGGCAACCCTACAATAGACAGCGAAGGTAAGGTTTTCTACAATTGGTCGGTCACTTTGCCTTGCTAACAATTGCATTAGTTTCCACACATACATAGATCTACAAACTAGCAAGATGGACACAAAAAGGACATATCAAATGTAGTTTCCATAATTGATATATTTGTATTAACGTAAAACTATGTTGTTAATGTTATCTATCTAAGTTTAACAGGACAAATGTAAAATTTAGTAATAAATTTTGTATCATTATTTACTTCGTAAAAAGTAACATTGTTGACGTCAACTTTTCTTGACCTCCCCCCCCCGCCCCCATGTCAACAGTGTCAAACTTTTTCAGACCCCCCTCCCCCCTATTTTGTTGACGTAATTAATGGACGTCCCCTTATATAATGTAATCTCCTTTCCCTCTCCCCCACCAGTCACACAGACGACATACAACAGCCAATACTTACTTTTCACTGTATGCAACCATTTTTAAATGAACCTGACGTAGTACGGGACCTGAATAGGGCAATATGTCCTCATAAAAGAATTGCTCCTGAAATTATTAAAAAAACAGAAACAAAAATTGTTATAAAATAACATTAGTGCTATTTCACATGTTGTGATTGTTAGAATTATATGTTTTGTTGTCTCCCTTGGGAAAATTGTTAGAGTGATGTGATTTAGGTTTTATCTTATCTTATATATTACAGACGCTCCTTCTATAAAGAAGATTATTGCGTCCTACGCTCATCCGTTTTCCCATGATGCACAAGGTTGTTGTGAACTCATCTCTTTCTATGCATGAAAAAAAAGCTTATAGTTGTGTTATACTTATGTGTTATACTTATTAATAACTATATGCTTATACTTGTGTTAAAATACTAATGGTGTATGGACAATTCATATTTTACAAACTAAAATAGTACAAAAATGCATTAACTGGCCTTAAACAAAATGTGACAGCACTAATGCCCAATGCATTTCTTACATCAAAAAATAATTAATCTAATTAAGAATAGTGATCTAACAGACAGTGGTGACAAAGCCTCAGAGATTGTGGGGGCAGTAAGGGATTGACCCCAGGCAATTAGGGTTTATCAATCCAAGATAAACAAAAATTAAAGACAATACTCTGACATCCATGGATAACTTATTAAAATCCATGGAAGGTAACTCCTGCCTTCAATTCTAATGTAGTTAAAGAATGAAAGCATTTAACAATGAAATCTCACAAAGAAAAAATGTACGTAATAAACTTACCAGCTTAGCAGTTAAATAGACAATCGGGATGAACAAACATAAACTGAACGCAATCATTACAATCACTATGTTGGATTTAAAATATTTCACTAGAAGGGAAGAAATAGAGTAAAAAAATAACACAGGAGTCATTGTACATAGAGAATAAAACATACTTGAACATTTATTTCAACAAAATAGAGTTTTCTAAAACAGTATATGAAGATAAACCAAGGGTCGGTTAAAAAATAATTTAAAATACATGATAATTTAGAAGACGTTATTGGTGCAGAGTTAATCTGGATGTAAGCTAGAAGACATTATTGGTGCAGAGTTAATCTGGATGTAAGCTAGAAGACGTTATTGGTGCAGAGTTAATCTGGATGTAAGCTAGAAGACGTTATTAGTGCAGAGTTAATCTGGATGTAAGCTAGAAGACATTATTGGTGCAGAGTTAATCTGGATGTAAGCTAGAAGACGTTATTGGTGCAGAGTTAATCTGGATGTAAGCTAGAAGACGTTATTGGTGCAGAGTTAATCTGGATGTAAGCTAGAAGACATTATTGGTGCAGAGTTAATCTGGATGTAAGCTAGAAGACGTTATTGGTGCAGAGTTAATCTGGATGTAAGCTAGAAGACGTTATTGGTGCACAGTTAATCTGGATGTAAGCTAGAGAAGACGACGTTATTGGTGCAGAGTTAATCTGTATGTAAGCTAGAAGACATTATTGGTGCAGAGTTAATCTGTATGTAAGCTAGAAGACATTATTGGTGCAGAGCTAATCTGGATGTAAGCTAGAAGACATTATTGGTGCAGAGTTAATCTGTATGTAAGCTAGAAGACATTATTGGTGCAGAGTTAATCTGTATGTAAGCTAGAAGACATTATTGGTGCAGAGTTAATCTGGATGTAAGCTAGAAGACATTATTGGTGCAGAGTTAATCTGGATGTAAGCTAGAAGACATTATTGGTGCAGAGTTAATCTGGATGTAAGCTAGAAGACATTATTGGTGCAGAGTTAATCTGTATGTAAGCTAGAAGACATTATTGGTGCAGAGTTAATCTGTAGGTAAGATAGAAAGAGCATGTGATTAGAATTTTCAAATTTCAAAAGGCACCAAAATAGTTTGTGTGTCAGGAGAAACCTGCCTGTGTCTATAAAGTGTTTTTATCTTATACAGACACTTCTCTATATGGAATATTAATGTGTCTATCAAGTGTTTTTATCTTATACAGACACTTCTCTATATGGAATATTACTGTGTCTATCAAGTGTTTTTATCTTATACAGACACTTCTCTAAATGGAATATTACTGTGTCTATAAGGGGTTTTTATCTTATACAGACACTTCTCTAAATGGAATATTACTGTGTCTATCAAGAGTTTTTATCTTATACAGACACTTCTCTATATGGAATATTACTGTGTCTATCAAGTGTTTTTATCTTATACAGACACTTCTCTATATGGAATATTACTGTGTCTATCAAGAGTTTTTATCTTATACAGACACTTCTCTAAATGGAATATTACTGTGTCTATCAAGAGTTTTTATCTTATACAGACACTTCTCTAAATGGAATATTACTGTGTCTATCAAGTGTTTTTATCTTATACAGACACTTCTCTAAATGGAATATTACTGTGTCTATAAGGGGTTTTTATCTTATACAGACACTTCTCTAAATGGAATATTACTGTGTCTATCAAGAGTTTTTATCTTATACAGACACTTCTCTAAATGGAATATTACTGTGTCTATCAAGTGTTTTTATCTTATACAGACACTTCTCTAAATGGAATATTACTGTGTCTATCAAGAGTTTTTATCTTATACAGACACTTCTCTAAATGGAATATTACTGTGTCTATCAAGTGTTTTTATCTTATACAGACACTTCTCTAAATGGAATATTACTGTGTCTATCAAGTGTTTTTATCTTATACAGACACTTCTCTAAATGGAATATTACTGTGTCTATCAAGTGTTTTTATCTTATACAGACACTTCTCTAAATGGAATATTACTGTGTCTATCAAGAGTTTTTATCTTATACAGACACTCCTAACCAAACAAATATATGTGCAATACACATAGAAAGCCATCCACTCACCTAAACTTGAAATGGAGGCACCTTGTAGGAAAGCTACCAACCTCTTTATAGAATATCCCTGAACATTTTTACACAAACCTTGCTGTAAGAGAAAAACAAACAAAATATACAGTCTTTAAAAAGAACAACATTCTATATGTGTGCATGTGAACAGTTCAAACCTAATCATCCTAGGCCATGACATCAATCTAAATCCCATGGAGTTACTTTTGTACAGACATAATTGTGACCCTTAACCCTAAACATCTTAAGTAAAGGCCTAACTGCTAGTTTTGCACATCACTAACTGGAGGCCTTATCTCTTCTAGTGAAGTCTGTAGATGCTCAGTTTAGCCATCTTAACCTATTGAGGCATATATGTGTACTTGGCATATCCAACTCTATCATATATAGGGCTCGCAGTTATTTATTATACTTTGAATTAGCTACTATATTACTATATTACTACTAATTATATTTAAAATAGAATTTAAAAAGATTTCTTTTTAAAACTTATTAAATAGCAATGGATAAATACTGAAGTCTAGTTGCATTGAAGTGGACACCACCAGGAAAAAGGCGAAGAGGAAGACCAATGGGAACTTGGAGGAGAACAATGGACAAAGAAGCAAAGGCCACCAATAAAACATGGCATGAGATCAGATGGGTCGCCCAGGATAGGGAGGCATGGCGGAACTTTGTTTGCTGCCTTATGCTCCACGGGGAGCGATAAAGAATAAGAGAGATAGTTAATTTTTAATGTTACTATTTTACAAGCATCTAAATCATAGGTTCTCAACGGGGGCGATGAGAAGCTTTAGGGGGGCGATAACATTCCCGGGGGCTATTGGGGGGGCGATGAAGGGCAAGTGGGCGGTATAAACGTACCTGCTATAATTTCAACAACTCAGCTATTTGAATCGATTAGGTTTTGGATGAAATATGATGTAAACGCAAGTGCTACTAAATATCTGATATCCTCCAACAGTAAGCATACATATTATTGAACAAATATGAATCGCAATGACTTTTCGATGAAGTAGGGGTTAATATTTGGCAAATATGGTATGCGGCCGTCTCGTCTTATGGTTAGTTTGTTGTCGCCTTAACATCTGCTAATATGATATGTTTTACCGAGATGTCCTTTAATGCGTTTGTAAAGAGGTAACCACAATAGCTGCGCGGTATAGATACGTAGTAATCATACAAACTTGTTATTTATTGTAATGCTTAAAAATATTCATATAAATTCTTTAGTCATATATTTCTAAAATGTTCAAATATTTTTTTATCATTTCAAAGTTTTTAAATGCAAGCCATTTAGTTTCTTATAAAAGAAAAAATGAAATGTTACCTCAAATGAAAAGGGTTAATTATCTCCCTTTAATTAACAAATGTTTCCGCTAAAATTAAGTTGGGGGGGCGGTGAGCGGAAAAAAAATGTAAAAGGGGGCGGTGAGCCGAAAAAAGTTGAGAACCTATGATCTAAATCTATGACTATATACAATTGGTTTTCTTGTATGAATGTTATAATTTGAAAAATAACTCTGGGTGATTATGACTTGAACGTAGAGACAATAACAAATCATATTACTAATACAGAATAAGAGAATATATGACTCCCTGTCTGGATACCTCTTGTTTTGACCTAGAGTAGCCTATTGTGACAACCAGGCACATAATCCAAGTCTAATATGAACGCCAAGATGACGCCAGGTCTGAAGAGTGTCCTTGAATCTTACCAGCTATGTACCTGACATTTATAATGGAAGGGGGGGAACTTACTGTTCACAAATTTCCCTCATCATAAGCTATGGCCTGAGAAAATGATGAGCACCGTTTTGTTAGCCCTATGGTGCAAACATTATTGAATAAACAAGGTTATAACCTTACCTCACAAAACCCAGCAAAACATTTTCTTCCCTCAGGGACAAGGAAATCAGAGTATGGCTGACATGGTCCAGGGTTGAGTGGATCAGTGCTGTTGTAACAGCAATATCTGCAGGCATCATTACCTACACACAGAGGGAGAGACAAGACAAACTTTGTACAGCAATATCTGCAGGCATCATTACCTACACACAGAGAGAGAGACAAGACAAACTTTGTACAGCAATATCTGCAGGCATCATTACCTACACACAGAGGGAGAGACAAGACAAACTTTGTACAGCAATATCTGCAGGCATCATTACCTACACACAGAGGGAGAGACAAGACAAACTTTGTACAGCAATATCTGCAGGCATCATTACCTACACACAGAGAGAGAGACAACACAAACTTTGTACAGCAATATCTGCAGGCATCATTACCTACACACAGAGAGAGAGACAAGACAAACTTTGTACAGCAATATCTGCAGGCATCATTACCTACACACAGAGGGAGAGACAAGACAAACTTTGTACAGCAATATCTGCAGGCATCATTACCTACACACAGAGAGAGAGACAACACAAACTTTGTACAGCAATATCTGCAGGCATCATTACCTACACACAGAGAGAGAGACAACACAAACTTTGTACAGCAATATCTGCAGGCATCATTACCTACACACAGAGGGAGAGACAACACAAACTTTGTACAGCAATATCTGCAGGCATCATTATCTACACACAGAGAGAGAGACAACACAAACTTTGTACAGCAATATCTGCAGGCATCATTACCTACACACAGAGGGAGAGACAAGACAAACTTTGTACAGCAATATCTGCAGGCATCATTACCTACACACAGAGGGAGAGACAAGACAAACTTTGTACAGCAATATCTGCAGGTATCATTACGTACACACAGAGGGAGAGACAAGACAAACTTTGTACAGCAATATCTGCAGGCATCATTACCTACACACAGAGGGAGAGACAACACAAACTTTGTACAGCAATATCTGCAGGCATCATTACCTACACACAGAGGGAGAGACAAGACAAACTTTGTACAGCAATATCTGCAGGCATCATTATCTACACACAGAGGGAGAGACAAGACAAACTTTGTACAGCAATATCTGCAGGCATCATTACCTACACACAGAGGGAGAGACAACACAAACTTTGTACAGCAATATCTGCAGGCATCATTACCTACACACAGAGGGAGAGACAAGACAAACTTTGTACAGATAAACTAAGACACCAATAGAAAGGCTATTTACGTCACGTTCATTTCACAATCGCCTAAGTCATTTGGAGATGGGGGGGGGGGTAAGCTAAGAGTTTAAATGTAGTTTACAAAGTCTTCTATTATATGGCAAATTGCCTATATCTTAAACCAATCAGAAAACATTTTGTACAAAATATATTAAAGTAACATAACAGAAGTAATACAGATACTGTACAGACTTTTTTAGTTTTATCAAAACATGAAAAAATGACATAGGCAATTCTGCAATGACCGTGATGAAATGATGACAAGTGTTTCAGTATAGCTATTACAATAACTCATTTAACAACTACTTGTCTCTCTCTCTCTATAAATGTAACTCATAAATCCATTACTAATTGAATCTTAACCTTCCCCTGACCATCAGAACTGAGTTGGCACAGTGACAACCAAGTGATGTACTTCAAGCCCAACACCTTGACAATGTCAATTAAAGACACTGCTACTTGAGTCAATTAAAGACACTGCTACTTGAGTCAATTAAAGACACTGCTACTTGAGTCAATTAAAGACACTGCTACTTGAGTCAATTAAAGACACTGCTACTTGAGTCAATTAAAGACACTGCTACTTGAGTCAATTAAAGACACTGCTACTTGAGTCAATTAAAGACACTGCTACTTGAGTCAATTAAAGACACTGCTACTTGAGTCAATTAAAGACACTGCTACTTGAGTCAATTAAAGACACTGCTACTTGAGTCAATTAAAGACACTGCTACTTGAGTCAATTAAAGACACTGCTACTTGAGTCAATTAAAGACACTGCTACTTGAGTCAATTAAAGACACTGCTACTTGAGTCAATTAAAGACACTGCTACTTGAGTCAATTAAAGACACTGCTACTTGAGTCAATTAAAGACACTGCTACTTGAGTCAATTAAAGACACTGCTACTTGAGTCAATTAACTCTTTCCGTCCCATGAGCCGGTACAATCGGCTTTTTTATTTTTCGTTTCCGTCCCACGAGCCGATTCTACCGGCTCATGATTAATTAATAATTTTGCGAAAAGCCTATATGGTGTAAAGATGTAATTTTACGTCGCCATTTTCGTTACGCCATTTTCTTTGTTATTAATGCAATTTGTTTACATTTGTTGCGTTAATTTTTTACATTTTGATCGATATTTGGGTTCAATTATTTCTGTTATGGGGCCAAGCGGTCCAGGGGCATCTCCGACTTAGATTATTACCGCTAATAAAGCTCTAAAACTGATTTATTCATTACAAAATACGGTGACCTATTTTATTAACTTCTAACAATGAAAACTTCACAGAACAAGAGATCGATTATAGTTTAGAATAAAGCAAAATAAATGATGTAATGAAAGCGTCCAAAAAGGGGCGTGGCCCACTTGGAAAGGTTACAAATTTGGACTAAAATTTATTTTTCAAATATAATAAATATATTTTTTAATACATTTATCATATGCTACATTCAATTTCCTTTCAATTGATGTATTACACTTCATGTATATTTTTAATATTAGACCAGTTTATGAGAATATGAGTAAATGTTTGTTTATTTCAACTTTGCTACATTTTTTTTTTTGTGAAGGCATATCTTTGGCTAAATATTGTGTAACTTTGTTATTTATTGATCAATTTTTTTCAAATTTGAAAGTGTTATTATTTGTTAGATTTGCTATCGGGGTTTAAGTTATTGCATCAATTGGTTGACACGTTTTATAAATAAAAAAAACTTTTATTGGAACAAAAAAAAATTTGTGTTTATAAATAATTTTTTCTTAGTGGTTGACCACTATAAAAAAATTTATATCGTTCAATAAACATATTTTAAAGTATTTTTATCATAAACTGCATTTATTTTGCTTTCTTTTGATGTATAACACTAAGGTCTATCTCTAATATTTGTCCCAAGATTTACATTTAAAAAAAAGGTCCTATTTTGTTTTTGTATCTGTAAAAAAATGCTTGGTAAAACCATGGAAAAAGCCCTGGGATGGAAAGAGTTAAAGACACTGCTACTTGAGTCAATTAAAGACACTGCTACTTGAGTCAATTAAAGACACTGCTACTTGAGTCAATTAAAGACACTGCTACTTGAGTCAATTAAAGACACTGCTACTTGAGTCAATTAAAGACACTGCTACTTGAGTCAATTAAAGACACTGCTACTTGAGTCAATTAAAGACACTGCTACTTGAGTCAATTAAAGACACTGCTACTTGAGTCAATTAAAGACACTGCTACTTGAGTCAATTAAAGACACTGCTACTTGACCACTGTGATCCATAAGTCAAAGGTCAGCATAGGTCATAGGTCTTGGAACTTCCTTCATGAGTAGTCAAGTGGAACATGTTTTGGCTCTTTGCCCAGGCATAGGAAGTCAATATAGCTATCAAATGATCATTCCAACACATCCTGACCAAATCTATTTACTGTAACAAAAAACTGAAAACCTTCCTCTAATATGGTGACACAACAATGTTATGTTACTTACCTGCAGAGTGACAGAAGCAAGGCTTGAGTGCTATTCCATCTAACAGAGCCATTGATTCACAGTAACCTTTACAGACACCTTTAAAGCAAGTTCCACTGAAACAGGAAATATTTAGATTTAAATATGATATAATGTATAATATAGTCTAGTCAGACTCAAGTATAATGTAGTCTAGTCAGACTCAAGTATAATGTAGTCTAGTCAGACTCAAGTATAATGTAGTATAGTCAGACTCAAGTATAATGTAGTCTAGTCAGACTCAAGTATAATGTAGTCTAGTCAGACTGAAGTATAATGTAGTCTAGTCAGACTGAAGTATAATGTAGTCTAGTCAGAATCAAGTATAATGTAGTCTAGTCAGACTGAAGTATAATGTAGTCTAGTCAGACTAAAGTATAATGTAGTCTAGTCAGACTCAAGTATAATGTAGTCTAGTCAGACTCAAGTACAATGTAGTCTAGTCAGACTCAAGTTTAATGTAGTCTAATGAAACTTTTTTTAACATTTAGTCTAGCCAACAGGAATGATTTTCTGATGATAAAAGTTGATAACAGCTGCATAGGACAACAGTTTGGTAGCATTCAAGTGAAGCAGTTCAGACAAGACTGGAACTGATAAATAAAGAAGTAAGCATACAGCAAAGTAACTTGAAGGACTTGAGAGTGCCCTTGAGTCTAACCAGCTCTGATGGGTACCTGACACTAGTTGGGGTAAAGTAAAGGCGGCTGGCATTGTGCTGGACAAACATCCCCTAGTATGCCGTGGCCACAGAAACTGGTGAACGATGCTTCACCAGCCCTATGATCAGTATGGTCAGAAGGGCACTTTACTTTTTTTACTTAAGTAACTAAACTACACAAGGAATAACAGGGTTCCCACTCTTTTTCTGAAAAAAAATTCCTGACTGTTTCCTGTCTATTTCCTAGCTATAAGAGCAAAATTCCTGGTTATCAAAACACATTTAAATTTACTATATAATGAGTGTTATTCTAATTGTACTCATATAAAGTGTAAACATAACATTAACTGACAATACAGATTAAATAATTCAATAAAATCCTATATTTAGTACAAATAATAAACTTTAATCCCAAAATTTTTAATTTTGTAAAACTCTTATTTTCTCCTCAATGACACTTGTCATTTCTCCCAATGCTTTTGTTTTGAGAGAAATGTGGTGGGCTTGCAATAGTTTTTCAGTTTCTGATGTTTTATCTTCATTGACAATGACCCTGGGAAAGACACACAAAGTGTTTTATATTATAAATATCAAAAGGCAAATAACTCTACTTAATAACCTAAAAAAAAGCAAAAATCAGGATTATATTATTATATATTATTTTTATTTAACTTTAAGTCAATATTATCTTGCTAAATATTACTAGAAATGTCTTTAAGAGAGGTTACTATTAGTCTCTCATTTATTAAAAGTAGATAACAAATTTTAAAAATAAGTAATCTTAATAACAAAGACAAAGGACAACTGGGTCTGACTATTGAAATAAATTTTTTAGAGTTACCCCCCTGCCTTTTGTTTTTTATTATTTACATTTCGTAATTTTGTTAAACCCTTGCGTCCATTTTTTTTATAAATGTAAAATTTTAATTAGACAAATTTATATTATTCATATTCATATCATGAAAGAGTTTGATATCAAACACATCAATATTTCCTTTTTTATTTTATGATATGCAGAATGAGAGCATTTGCAATTTGAGATCACAAATTTAAATTCAAAGGCAAAGACATAATTTGACATAAAAACTAAAAATCAAACAAACAAGTAGGGCTAGGGCCTAATTATATGTTTAAGTTTTGAAAACCCAATCAAACAACTGTCTAAAAAATAGACTTGTTATTTAGCAACAAATTCATGACGCGAAAATCGGACATTCTCATTAGCTCATTAACTGCTACCGGTATTAGATCTATGGCAAGCCTATGTCGCTATGGCTACCGTTAGGCATACTAGGAGATGTTCGTCAATTATTTTATTAGATCCTTTGCCTAATATTTAAATAAATGACTCTCTTATATAATATTTAAAACAATTGTGAGCGAAAATTCCAATTTAATTTTTCTTAAATGATAGTTGTCACGAGTTAAACGTGAGGCGCATTAGTCTTGGAGTATGGAGTAAACGTTCACACCTATTTCTTTTTTAAGTAGCAGTCTCACAGCAAAATAATCGACGAGGATGTGTAGCTTATATCGTTTATTGACAAGTTACAAGGTGCATAGAGTTTATAAAATACATTCAACCGAGATCAGGGTTTGGTAGGCTAACTGAATACAGATATTCACGTCTATCAATTTGTATTCAATAATTCCTAAGTCCAAACACTCTGTCTGCTAGATACGACTTACTTGTTCAAGAGCGTGGACCCGTCTAAATGACAACACCTCGTTTGTCCAAAAAGAAAACATCTCTAACGCTCCCTTTCTTTCCCTCTGCTTTATCTCTCCTACCACCCAGGTAATTACACCTGCTACAAAAGTGACCTGCTCTCGTGACCACTATAGCGGAACAAGGGGCATGTCTAAACGCACGTTCCTGACCAAAGGGGGGACTACACCCGCTAATTGACCAAGACAACTGGGACGGTTATTTATGACTTTCAATCCCAGTCCAGTGGTTTGAACGTGCCTTATCACAAAACAACATTCCTTGCCACGTTCTAATTAATAGGGGTGGGGGATTTTTGGAGGAGGGAAGGGCTTTTGTTTAAATAACTTTAAGTCCATAAATGGATCCTTAACAATAGCAAGCCTACATTTTAACACACTGTGAACAAAAGCTTTATAAAACAAATTCTAAAATATGTTTTTTTTCGCAAGACAAAACTAGGTCATCTTTGTCATTGTCAAAATCTGCCGCTTTTACCAAAGTATAAAGTCTAAAGTAATTAGGTATATAATATATAATGGAAGACTTCTAGTAATAGACGTAGTTTGGGCTTAGGCCTACTAAGACTAAAAGAAGAATGACTTTATAAAGGTCAATTGATCAAAATAAAAATCGATGGATTTAATCTTTATATTACAATAAGTTACATTGAGGACATTGACCAGCCATTGACCTTTGATCTTGTGTTTTTAGAACTTACGACAGTGGACAGTATCATTAAGAATCACTACAAATATGCATTTTAAAATATAAAAAAGACAAGGAAGTGACTATTCTTACACCCGTGTACGGATAGCTATTCGTACACGGTATGCGCACTGATAATTAAATTCAACTGCGCATTTCTTTTGCGCATTTAAAACATATTTAAACATTTTAAATATATAGACTGCTGAATTTACCGAAGTATTCCTGGCTTAGCGGCTAGATTGGTGCGCTGTTATATGAGGGAACAGGTTCTACCCTCAGGTCAGCCGCTGTTAATTTTTTTGTTTGAAATTCAATTTTAGTATATCCAGTTGAACACGAATGTTGTTTTTTTTTTAATTTACTCTTTTCTAATATTGTTAGTCCTGGTTAAACTTGTAGTTTTGTTAAGTTAATTTCTTTGGCTTTTCTTTATGTATCATAATGTAATCCTATCCTTATAGTTATAGGCCTACTTATAGATACCTTTGTTTATAAATGATAATATATATAGGCTATAAGCCTATATAGGTATAATATATAGGCCTATAGGCCATATGTATATATATATATATATATATATATATATAGCCTATATATAGGCCTATATATATGATTGCTTGATGTTCTGTTTCCGAGACTGAATAAAGTGTTGTGAAGAGATTTTACTGGTTTTGTTGTATGTTATTTGACATAAAAGACCCGTCTGAATTATTTATAAATATAATGATAAACTATTATTTATAAAAAAACACAATAAAAGTAATTTGCTAATTATTTAAAAAAAACAATCGCGTTCAACTGGATAGGCTATACTATAATTGAATTTTTTTTAAAAATTAACTATTATAACTACGACTGACAGCAGGGTAGAACCTGTCCCCTCTTTATACAACACACAGCAAATAGATTCAGCGCTGGTTTTGAGGCACAGTCAATTATAATCATCAATGCGCATGTCATGTACGGATAGACCAGTAGTCTATTCGTACACCGAGTGTACGAATAGTCACAGTCTAAAACCATAAAAGATAGGCTACTTACCTTAAAGAAAATCAGCAAAGTCAATTCAGAAAATTACCGGTAGTAGGCTTAAGTGTTAAAAACGGCAAGATCGCTAAAAGATTAAATGAAAAAATAATGATCACAAAAAAAAACGTAAATCATAGTGACCTAGTCCTCCGACCCAGATTAATTTAGGAATAGATTCGCCTATACCTTTGTTTTTAATTTTCAGTGCGCTTGGGTGGAAAACACACAAAAATATCAATAATGATAGAAAAATACACATTTGGCAAGGAAAAACTATGCATCTGTGACATTTTTGTTTTAGGGTTTTGTCTTTATTTTTCCTGGCTTTACCCCTTTTTCCTTTCTAAATCCCATTTATTACGGCCGGATCAAATTTTATAAAATTCCCATCTAATTCCTGACTTTCCCGGAAGTGTGGGAACCCTGGAATAACTGCTCTATGGAGGCAGCCTAAAGCACAGACATTAGCGACCACACACACACAACACATGCATGCACATGTATTTTACCTTTCTAGGCAGGCTGTCCCATCTGGTACAGCCTCTGATGGCAGGCAAGTATTATTGTTGCCACTGGCAAACAGAAGAAAAAAAAAGAAAAAACAGTTTTAAAATGTCTATAATGATGGTCAGGTTTCCATTGCAAATTAATTAAGTGGAGAACATGATGTAAAAATCTATAGAACAACATCAGATGTAATTTACATCTTAAGTCCTATATATGAATGTATGCATGGTATCTACATTTATATTCCTATCATGGAATAAAAGTGCAGTATAGTATTTATAGTAATTTATACTATTTATATACAGATGACGTAAATTTACGTTGGTTTTTCTGGTTCTTTTTAATATGCTCTAAAAATGTTGGTTGGCAAGCAAGATAAGTTTTGTCAGAGATTTTCTCCAGTTTTGGCCTTCACGCACAAAACCTTGTTGCCCAACCCTGCTCTACATAATTTCATATTGTAAGTTCTTCAAATATATTTTAGACCTAATTGTATAGCCTTGATACTAATCGAGTCTAGCTATCAATTTCGGGAGTATTACTATTGTATCATAAAACCTGCAACAGTGCAGTCTACTAAATGATCAGCTAATCTAGACTTCAATCTCCCAAAGTAGCAGGTATTATTTCCCTTTTAGTTGTTTCCAATTTGCATAAAATTGCATGTTATGTTTTTTATCCAGATTTTTTTTAAGACTTCCAGACCATGACATCCCAGTAATATAAATGTAGTCAAAAACAAACAAAAAGAACATTACTGGCAATAGCTGTCCTTCATGCAACTGTCAGGAGTACCATCAAAACAAACTGTACCATTGGGTGCAGGTTGGCAGTTCAGACAGCAAAGTGTGTTCAAGTCACTGAAAACAACAGAAATAATACACAATTAAAGTTTCCAGTTCAGACAGCAAATATGTGTTAACATCACACACAACAGGGGCTGTCCCCCATGCGTTAGCCCAACGGTGCACTCTTGACATGAGCATATCGGTGGTTTCCACACTTTGCTGCTTTGAAGCCCATGTGGTACACAAGTGCATGCAGGGACAGTAACAGAAACTTCAGCAACAGCAAAAAAAGGCCTGAACACCTTGTAGATCAATTGTTAGCCAATTCTTCATTTATTTCATTTCTAGTTAAATATTGTCACTACACTACATGACCTGTACATTTTTGTAAATATAAACATTCCTAGTGTATATTTATACCTTTTAGAATATGTCTGGGCTATACAAATCCAAATTGGGAAGGTTTAGGAATGGAAATTTAAAAGTATTTTAATTTTATTAATTGCAAGCTCTCAGTCACAGAATATTTTTTCTATTTTAACAGTAAGACGTTTTTTTTTTTTGTTTTTTTTTTTAATCCCACTTATTAACACAAATCAGAGATTAAGGAGTTTATTCACTTGAAAATATAGGCCAATATTGGCCAATATTGTTCCAGACAGACATGTAAAAAAGGAAACTCTTACCTTACTCTCTATAGGCCAATATTGTTCCAGACAGACATGTAAAAAATGAAACTCTAACCTTACTCTACCAGAATCTACATTTGAACTCAATCACTCACAATCCTTTTTTTTATACAGTGTTCTTATTTTTAAATTTCAAACTTTACACACATTATATACAGCAAATTCACAAACTTATTTATGCTGATATGTGTGAAATATCTTAATATCTGGTGGTGTACATACAGCGTTTTTCAAGTACCAGTACTCATAAAAATTGTCTTCAAAGAACAAAACAAAGATGATGGGACTTAAGGACTCCATTACTTAACTACAAAATGTTTCATTTGTAAATAATGTAAAATAGTTTTCACCACAATTTTCCCGGTTCCCCAAACCTTGGTCAGTTTTCCCAAACTTTCCAAACCTCCACATGAACCATGTTATAGGAATAAGCTCTTTATTTTTATTTTCTGTTTCGGTCCAAGGATAGAGTGGGGGAGGGGGGGGCATGCTATCAATTAAAGTTGACTGTCTCCCGAGGGTACAAGACCTATAGAAATGATACCTTTGATCTGTTTTACTTCACATACTATCTTGGTCAAGTTCTACCAGGAGAGCAAAACTTTTATTTAAATTTTTAAAAATTGTAACACAGAAAACCATGACATTTATTGGTAAAATCCCCTCCCCCCCCCCCAGCACACATAAATGTGTCCCCATATAATCATTAGTTAAAGGATATAATTTTAAAACAACACTGACCTACAGAGATTTCCTTGTCTAAGCGTGCATGTTGGGGAACAGCAAGATGTGGGTATGTGATTCTTGTCCCCATCATCACAATCTTCTCCTTTATCAACAATACCATTGCCACAGATTGCTTGGTATATGCTCCTCTCTACATGCATACGGAACAGAACATACAAAAACTACATCTATTGAAATGTCCATGAAAGTCAAACAAGTCTTTTCTTTTAAATATCTATTTTTACACCATGAATGTTTCCTATATTTAACTTTTACTGAATATGGTAAGTCAATGAAGTGATCTGTGGCTCAATGAGGTGATCTGTGGCTCAATGAGGTGATCTGTGGCTCAATGAGGTGATCTGTGGCTCAATGAGGTGATCTGTAGCTAGTGTTTCAATAAGTATTACTATCAGACCATGGTGTTTTGCATGTTGGTATTTTTCCTAGCAAGTACATGGGGTTTTGTTTGTGTGTGCCCAGCAAAGTCTGTCAACTCTAAGATTAGAACAAAACTTACACATCTCTGCATGCATACAACAATATAACCTATTGACAGAACTAAGAATAGAGTAAAGCAAACGGTTCACCTGAGAAGCATTGAACACTTTCGATCATTTTGCCAATGTGTTTTAGAGAACACGGTGAAAACTTCTGCAAATGTCAAAGTTAAATACATAGTTAAACTCTCGTTGGATGGATCCATGAGATCATACTAAATACTTCTTGAAACTGTATTTTAAAAAGACTATGAAATTATGAGTTTCCTTATGTATTCTGAATTTAAACATTTTACATAATTTATAGTTTTGTTTAATTACATCGTTATTCGCCTCATCACCATTCACTGCCATGGGCCACATGAGATAGTTGCCTCCCATGTTGTCAGGTGCAGAACACTGCCGCGTGTCTGGGTCGTGCTCACTGCCATAGTTGTGTGCTGGAAGCAATATTTCAAGTTACTTTATGCAAATCTAGCATTTACTACTACCTCTAGATTCAAGCTAAAGTTTAGTCACAATAGTATTTTTGTTACTTTTAATACATTTTCTTTTCTCTCAAAAGATTCCAGTGAATATTTTAGAAGTACTTTACTATTTACTTCTGTAAAAAAAGATTATTACGTCCTACGATCATCTGTGGTCTGATTCTAGTCTTGCAATTTTTTTCGTGTGTTTTAAATGATGTTAATGTTACTGGTTTTCCTGGATTTGTTCCGGTAACCCATTCCACGCCTGGATGCCAATTGGGAAGAAAGAGTACTTATATGCATTTGTTCTCGAAGCTACCTACATGATGTCAAATGTGGATTATCTTGCATTCTCACCTTATAAATAAATTGTGTTGTGTACTGTTGAATTAATGTGGCTAGATATTTCTCCACAACACAGTACAGGAGAGACTTGTTTGCTAGGTCTTCATTTTTTTTTTGGGGGGGGGGGGGGCGGCCTATTGCTAAAGCTATGAGCAACTTGACAAGTTTCCTATTCTCTCTCTCATCTGTTGTCATCTCTGACTTATACATACAAGAGACAGTGGTGGATATCCAGGATGTTTAGTTGCTACTCCAATCTTTCAACGCTGGGAGTGGGGGAGATGCAGGCCAAAGTGGGGCGGGGTATTATGGAGATTTTATTTTCCCAAACAGTCTCCCCCCAACATCTCTTACAGTACAGTTGTGTTCAAAGAAAAATCTTGTGTCAATCTGAACTTGTGCACCAGTGACATTGCAGGATATGACAAACTGATTTATAAAAAAATGGATAACATAATAAATTTGTATGCGCAAATTGAGGCTAGAATTCATAACACTATTTACCTTATTCCTGTAAGCAAGTTATGTGAATAAGTAAAGTAAAAGTAAGTAATATACCTTGTGGGACCAAATTGATCCATAGGGCCAGTGAATATTCACCAGTTTCTGCGCCACGGCATACTAGGTGATAATGTGGCCACACTATGCAAAGCCCCCTTTACTTTACCCTGACTAAGGTCAGGTACCCATCGGAGCTAGGTAGATTCAGGGACACCCTCCAGACCCGAGAAAATATCCTAGCCTTCACCAGGATTAGAACCCAGGACCTTCGAAACGCTAGTCAAACGCGCTGCTGTTCGGCGAACATGCCCCATTATATGAATAAACCACATATTATGAGAACAAAATCTATATGATAAAAAGGAAGTCTAAGATATTTGAAATTTATTTACAGGTCGGTGTTTAGGAAATCTAATTTTATAGAAAGACACATGATTTTGGCTTCAAGGCTATAGTTTCTGGGCCCAATCCATTCTTTTTCTAGATAAGTAATACCACCAAATGCAATTGAATTTAGGGATATTTGGCTAACTAAACAGAAATACAGCATACATTTATACTTACCTATTTCTGGAGATATGAAAAAGGTAGAAAAAAAAGTTATTAACAAATAATTTTAAACAATTACTTTCATGGTGTTATTTAACTAATAGTACAGCTAATAGATTCTTATTACAACTTACTACGTCAAAGGATAGCTAAAACAATGACTGCTACATTAGCAGATAGCTAAAACAATGACTGCTACATCAACTGACAGCTAAAACAATGAGTGCTACATCATCAGATAGCTAAAACAATGACTGCTACATCCACAGATAGCTAAAACAATGACTGCTACATCAACTGACAGCTAAAACAATGACTGCTACATCAACAGATAGCTAAAACAATGACTGCTACATCAATTGACAGCTAAAACAATGACTGCTACATCAACTGACAGCTAAAACAATTACTGCTACATCAACGGATAGCTAAACAATTACTGCTACATCAGTAGAAAGCTAAAACAATGACTGCTACATCAACTGACAGCTAAAACAATGACTGCTACATCATCAGATAGCTAAAACAATGACTGCTACATCCACAGATAGCTAAAACAATGACTGCTACATCAACTGACAGCTAAAACAATGACTGCTACATCAACAGATAGCTAAAACAATGACTGCTACATCAATTGACAGCTAAAACAATGACTGCTACATCAACTGACAGCTAAAACAATTACTGCTACATCAACGGATAGCTAAACAATTACTGCTACATCAGCAGAAAGCTAAAACAATGACTGCTACATCAACTGACAGCTAAAACAATGACTGCTACATCAACGGATAGCTAAAACAATGACTGCTACATCAACAGATAGCTAAAACAATGACTGCTACATCAACTGACAGCTAAAACAATGACTGCTACATCAACGGATAGCTCAAACAATGACTGCTACATCAATTGACATCTAAAACAATGACTGCTACATCAACTGACAGCTAAAACAATGACTGTTACATTTAGCGGATAGCTAAAACAATGACAACTACATCAGCAGATAACTAAAACAATGACTGCTACTTCAGCAGATAGCTAAAACAATGACTGCTACATCAACGGATAGCTAAAACAATGACTGCTACATCAACAAATCGGTATCACTGATGATTTACTAACAAATACTTTGGCTAATCTCATAATAGGTTACTTCTACACAAGTCACTGACCATGGGCTAATACCAAAGTCATATGAAGACTGGACAAAGGTCCCATGACATCCTCTGAAGTGACAACATTTGAAGATCTCTGGGGTCTCTTTAGTCGGTCTTCTAAACATTCAAGATAGAAAAGTTTCACTTAAAGCCTGCATATGCTTCACTATATAGTCCTAATTTAATATAGATGGCAGGCATTTTGTCATGTCACAGGCAACTGATGGCAGGCATTTTGATATGTCACACCAGACTGATGGCAGGCAATTTGTCATGTCCCACCAGACTGATGGCAGGCATTTTGTCATGTCACAGGCAACTGATGGCAGGCAATTTGTCATGTCCCACCAGACTAATGCCAGGCATTTTGTCATGTCACAGGCAACTGATGGCAGTTATTTTGTCATGTCCCACCCAACTAATGGCAGGCATTTTGTCATGTCCCACCAGACTAATGGCAGGCATTTTGTCATATCACAGGCAACTGATGGCAGGCATTTTGATGTCACACCCAACTGATGGCAGGCATTTTGTCATGTCCCACCAGACTAATGGCAGGCATTTTGATATGTCACACCCAACAAATGGCAGGCATTTGTCATGTCCTACCAGACTAATGGCAGGCATTTGGTGATGTCACACACAACTGATGGCAGGCATTTTGATATGTCACACCCAACTGATGGCAGGCATTTTGTCATGTCCCACCCAACTGATGGCAGGCATTTTGTCATGTCCCACCCAACTGATGGCAGGAATTTTGTCATGTCACACCCAACTGATGGCAGGCAATTTAATATGTCACACCCAACTGATGGCAGGCAATTTGATATATCACACCCAACTGATGGCAGCCAATTTGATATATCACACCCAACTGATGGCAGGCATTTGGTGATGTCACACACAACTGATGGCAGGCATTTTGATATGTCACACCCAACTGATGGCAGGCATTTTGTCATGTCCCACCCAACTGATGGCAGGCATTTTGTCATGTCCCACCCAACTGATGGCAGGAATTTTGTCATGTCACACCCAACTGATGGCAGGCAATTTAATATGTCACACCCAACTGATGGCAGGCAATTTGATATATCACACCCAACTGATGGCAGCCAATTTGATATATCACACCCAACTGATGGCAGGCATTTGGTGATGTCACACACAACTGATGGCAGGCATTTTGATATGTCACACCCAACTGATGGCAGGCATTTTGTCATGTCCCACCCAACTGATGGCAGGCATTTTGTCATGTCCCACCCAACTGATGGCAGGAATTTTGTCATGTCACACCCAACTGATGGCAGGCAATTTAATATGTCACACCCAACTGATGGCAGGCAATTTGATATATCACACCCAACTGATGGCAGGCAATTTGATATGTCACACCCAACTGATGGCCGGCATTTTCTCATGTCCAAAGCCAATTAATGACAACTTTTTTTGTATGTATCAGCCAATGGTGTGAGTAGGTGTGAATAGTAGTCAAATGAAAATTTCATGTTTTGACCTTAGTTACATAAGTGGCCAGCCAACTGTACTAAGAGCTAAACATGTATAGAGTACACATCAGTCTCAACCCCTTAGAACCCATCCATCCCACCTTTACCAGAATCAAACCAAAGACCCTAAGAGTGCCTACCTAACACAATGCATTGAGTCAACTGCACCCTATTTTCAAGAATTTGAAAAAAAAATCCTTCAAAGCGGTAAACAACCATATCAAAATTAATTTTAAAAAAACAACATAACAACTTCAAAGATACTTTACTACTGCAGACAGTGCCAGTAACAGCCAGGCCTACAATTCGTCCAGTGAACATGTGACCAGTGAGCAGGGTGGACAGGCAGTACTTTTTGCCTCTCAGTCCCATGTAGGCAGCGAATGTCTGTGAATGTCAAGTGATCATGAATGAGAAGAAAGATATCTGCAACACTAAATGAAACATACATAACTATTGTGGTTTTGTTTATTCCTCATTTCGGAGGACGTATCTTCTGCGTCTCTTCCTATATCTTTGTGGCTTATCTGGTGGCCTGTTAGTGCACATTTTGCATCTTCCGCACTCAAATTTTTTTTAGATTTACCATTTGGCAGTGTGCTGAGCAGGGTGTCTTGTCTTTGGCAGTGTGCTGAGCAGGGTGTCTTGTCTTTGGCAGTGTGCTGAGCAGGGTGTCTTGTCTTTGGCAGTGTGCTGAGCAGGGTGTCTTGTCTTTGGCAGTGTGCTGAGCAGGGTGTCTTGTCTTTGGCAGTGTGCTGAGCAGGGTGTCTTGTCTTTGGCAGTGTGCTGAGCAGGGTGTCTTGTCTTTGGCAGTGTGCTGAGCAGGGTGTCTTGTCTTTGGCAGTGTGCTGAGCAGGGTGTCTTGTCTTTGGCAGTGTGCTGAGCAGGGTGTCTTGTCTTTGGCAGTGTGCTGAGCAGGGTGTCTTGTCTTTGGCAGTGTGCTGAGCAGGGTGTCTTGTCTTTGGCAGTGTGCTGAGCAGGGTGTCTTGTCTTTGGCAGTGTGCTGAGCAGGGTGTCTTGTCTTTGGCAGTGTGCTGAGCAGGGTGTCTTGTCTTTGGCAGTGTGCTGAGCAGGGTGTCTTGTCTTTGGCAGTGTGCTGAGCAGGGTGTCTTGTCTTTGGCAGTGTGCTGAGCAGGGTGTCTTGTCTTTGCATTTTCTTTTATACCTTATTTTTACTCAACCCTGGTCTTCATTTTGTGTTCTGCCAAGTGTGCACCAACAGTGATTGCATTTCACCACTTGCTGGTTCTGTGGCTAGTGTTCCACCATGCGTCTGGGTTTATGTCATGGGGAGCACTTTAAAATACCCTTTGCTAGGACAAGTATATGTTTAGTTTCCTAGGCACTCACTACATGAGCCTAGGGCAACCCTGGGCATGCTCAATGGGCACTCACTACATGAGCCTAGGGCAACACTGGGCATGCTCAATGGGCACTCACTACATGAGCCTAGGGCAACCCTGAGCATGCTCAATGGGCACTCACTACATGAGCCTAGGGCAACACTGGGCATCAGGGCATCATCAATGGGCACTCACTACATGAGCCTAGGGCAACCCTGGGCATGCTCAATGGGCACTCACTCCATGAGCCTAGGGCAACACTGGGCATCAGGGCATCATCAATGGGCACTCACTACATGAGCCTAGGGCAACACTGGGCATTAGGGCATGCTCAATGGGCACTCACTACATGAGCCTAGGGCAACACTGGGCATCAGGGCATCATCAATGGGCACTCACTACATGAGCCTAGGGCAACCCTGGGCATGCTCAATGGGCACTCACTCCATGAGCCTAGGGCAACACTGGGCATCAGGGCATCATCAATGGGCACTCACTACATGAGCCTAGGGCAACACTGGGCATTAGGGCATGCTCAATGGGCACTCACTACATGAGCCTAGGGCAACACTGGGCATCAGGGCATCATCAATGGGCACTCACTACATGAGCCTAGGGCAACACTGGGCATTAGGGCATCCTCAATGGGCACTCACTACATGAGCCTAGGGCAACCCTGGGCATGCTCAATGGGCACTCACTACATGAGCCTAGGGCAACACTGGGCATCAGGGCATCATCAATGGGCACTCACTACATGAGCCTAGGGCAACCCTGGGCATGATCAATGGGCACTCACTCCATGAGCCTAGGGCAACACTGGGCATGCTCAATGGGCACTCACTACATGAGCCTAGGGCAACACTGGGCATCAGGGCATCATCAATGGGCACTCACTACATGAGCCTAGGGCAACCCTGGGCATGCTCAATGGGCACTCACTCCATGAGCCTAGGGCAACACTGGGCATGCTCAATGGGCACTCACTACATGAGCCTAGGGCAACACTGGGCATCAGGGCATTATCAATGGGCACTCACTGCATGAGCCTAGGGCAACACTGGGCATCAGGGCATCCTCAATGGGCACTCACTACATGAGCCTAGGGCAACCCTGGGCATGCTCAATGGACACTCACTACATGAGCCTAGGGCAACACTGGGCATCAGGGCATCCTCAATGGGCACTCACTACATGAGCCTAGGGCAACACTGGGCATCCTCAATGGGCACTCACTACATGAGCCTAGGGCAACCCTGGGCATGCTCAATGGGCGCTCACTACATGAGCCTAGGGCAACCCTGGGCATGCTCAATGGGCACTCACTACATGAGCCTAGGGCAACCCTGGGCATGCTCAATGGGCACTCACTACATGAGCCTAGGGCAACCCTGGGCATTCTCAATGGGCACTCACTACATGAGCCTAGGGCAACCCTGGGCATGCTCAATGGGCACTCACTACATGAGCCTAGGGCAACCCTGGGCATGCTCAATGGGCACTCACTACATGAGCCTAGGGCAACCCTGGGCATGCTCAATGGGCACTCACTACATGAGCCTAGGGCAACCCTGGGCATGCTCAATGGGCACTCACTACATGAGCCTAGGGCAACCCTGGGCATGCTCAATGGGCACTCACTACATGAGCCTAGGGCAACCCTGGGCATGCTCAATGGGCACTCACTACATGAGCCTAGGGCAACCCTGGGCATGCTCAATGGGCACTCACTACATGAGCCTAGGGCAACCCTGGGCATGCTCAATGGGCATGGTGGCATTTTCTTATAAGAGTTTTAGTCTTCCATTGGACTTGTTCCAAGTAAGAGACTTTGTTACCCCCCTAAGCCAGTCATCCTGGCTTGGACTTCCAGGTCTTTGATTGAGTTCTCTTCAGCTGGATATTCTTAACTTCTATAAAAAAAACAACTTCTTAACATAAATTCTCTGTAATGACATTAGACTAGTCTTTTACTAAATGTACACAAACACACAATCACATACCGTTAACTTCTTCTCTGCAGACCATTCTTTATCTGAATTGAAATGTGGATTATAGAGTCTGAACGGAAGTGTGTAAGTTGTGTACACACCCATCTAAAGAGGAAGAAAATTAAAACTTTGATTATAGTTGGGAGCAGACATGAATAAGACACTCCCCAAGAAGTTGTCATATCTCTATCAAGTTTTTTACTTTAACAATAATCTATGTAGCAATGTGTAAGATATAAGATAGGATGACAATAATGAATTATCAGTTTTTCAACTCATAAAATTTATTTCAACAAAATAAAATCCATTTAACCCCTTAAATACTGTGGACGTCACATCAACGTCATCATTTCCGTACACTTAAATACCGAGAACTTCACATCAACGCCATTAATAAGTAAAGAAATATGGTAAAAATATGCAAAGTCATCAAATATTTATATTAAAAACCTGCTGTAGTTAAAGTGTTAACCTAAAGTATTCATTTAAAACAAAAATGTACTCTTGGAAAGCATGATATTATATAGTATTGATAATGTTTCTAACAGGTCAGATATAGAAAAAGACTGAAAACACAACCAGAACTAACTTAAATGTTACATTGACAGTTTGTTTCTGACTTTGAAAACACAACCAGAACTAACTTAAATGTTACATTGACAGTTTGTTTCTGACTTTGAAAACACAACCAGAACTAACTTAAATGTTACATTGACAGTTTGTTTCTGACTTTGAAAACACAACCAGAACTAACTTAAATGTTACATTGACAGTTTGTTTCTGACTTTGAAAACACAACCAGAACTAACCTAAATGTTACATTGACACATAGAAACTACTTATATTATTATAATTATTACTACTTATTATTATAATAAAATTTTTATTGAAATTTTAAATAGCACAGTAAACCAATTTATAGCATAGAGAATGGTAGAAGAAAAATACTCAATTACTTTGTTGAAGGATTTAGATGTGAGAAATAATGTACTGTTACTGTTTCTTAAGATTTAGATGTGAGAAATAATGTACTGTTACTGTTTCTTAAGATCAAACTACTTCCATCACTTACACTCAATATCTGTAGCCCATAACCTTTGTAAATGGCAAACTTTGTGCCTTGAAATGGAGATTCTCTGAAAATCATATCTACAGTGTTAACCATGCTGATCTGTTGAACAAAAAAATAATAATAAACAAAGGAATAAGTTTTTCAGTAACTAACATACTCTACAATGCTTCTTCAGTCTTGTTAATCCTTGTAACACTTTATCACTCATTGGATTTTCTATTTGAGTATGTATGCAGTAAGCTACAAAGACTGCTCTATCTTTTTTCTAAATTTTATTTAAGCAATGAGTCAGAGTCACTGTGTCCCTTTTGTCTACATCAAGGAGAAGTTCCAGTCAAACTTGGATCAAGGAGAAGTTCCAGTCAAACTTGGACTTTGTAAAAGTACTTCTTTAACACTCTAGCTTGGTGTAACAACTAAGCTTTATTCTCATTCCTACAATCCTTTTATAGTACATTACATTAGCACATCACAGCCATT
Organism: Anisus vortex; assembly: GCA_949126835.1. Taxonomy (NCBI): domain Eukaryota; kingdom Metazoa; phylum Mollusca; class Gastropoda; family Planorbidae; genus Anisus; species Anisus vortex. The sequence goes on along the minus strand of OX421506.1, from coordinate 2,565,691 downwards.
CACTCCATATTTATACACCTCCACCATACATCCATGAACAAAACTGACCAGCCAGTCACATAAACAATAACACAGAGTTATCAGGTCACTTAGTCCTGTCAATACATTACAATAATACAGTCCAATGTGTGTCAGTTAGGCTCAGTCAGTTTATAATTATTCCATCCCTCACAAACTCACAGTCACTACTACAGTCACAGTCTCCATCAAGCCTGATGGTATTTAGCCACTTCTGTACCCTTGGACCTTACAGCTGTCACCATTGGGGTGAGTCATCAGGTGGGCATGTGTGGGGGGAAAGCTGGAAGCACAGGCCTTGAACCCACTGGTCTTCACCCTTGAACCCACTGGTCTTCACCAGCGTGTTGGACTAATCTTGCCACAAACATTTGCCTTTAGCACTTTGTCAAAATAAATTTTTAAAAACAAACAAATGACTCCAACAAACCGTCAAGTAATTTATTTACTCACCATTATAGCAGTACAGATACGAGCATTTCCCTTACATCGATTTGTAAAGAATGCATAATCAGCAAATATCTGAATCAGACAAGTCGTGTTCCCTGTATTTCTCTTAGCTCTACCAGCATTTTCTGAAATGTCACAAATAATTTTTTAATAAACTTTTCATAAAAGGCAAAAAAATCAATACAACTTTCATTTGAGTCTTGTGGGTTCATTCCAACCTTTGTTTCTCTTCCTTACAAATAAATGGATGTAGTATTTATGTGAGTCAACTACCTTCATTCAACCACCTGAACACAATTGTTTTAATTGTAACTTAATCTATCAGTTAGGTTTAAAAGTATATTTAATATTCTAAAAAGCAGCATAATATACCAAGAGCTGCATTTCTCTAATGCCTGTGCTTCACACTAATTCACATCAACTGGAAGCCCCTAGAGTTAAATGCAGACATTAAATAAAGAGACAATCCTTACTGTCACAAGTGACACTCTTTGACTCTGTTCAAGAAAGAGACAGTGAAGAAAATTGTATTTAGGGTTGAGATGGTGGGGCTGAAAATATGTTCAAAAATGTATAGTGATCTGCAGCAAGTATATGTGCCAAGTTTCAGCTCAATATAATAATGTGAAAGGGTCTATCAGCCTTCTGAAGATTTCGATGCCAACTAACCAACCAAAAAGAAAAAACAATGTAACAAAAAGGTTTTTTTTAAAAAAAAAAAGACAATTTCAATGACATCTTTGTCATTTGTAAAAAAATAATAATTTTCAAAACACCAAGTACATATAAATAAATGCCTCAGACACATATTAAAAATAAGATGGCGGAAGACGGTATCAAGTGACCGTCTGTGGGACCTATCCATCCAATCAGAAAGTAGATTGGAAGACAAAAGTGAGGATGGATAGGGCACACCCTGAGAAGACCCAAAGCCAATGTGACCAGACAGGCATTAGACTGGTATCCCCAGGGGAAGAGAAAAATGGGCAGACCAAAGCAGACTTGGAGAAGGTTGGTTGCAAACAAGGTAAACTCTGTTGGTCTCACATGGACCCAACTGAGGGGAGTCACCCAAGCTTGAGACCGGTGCAATTACGGCCTTTTTCTCCAATGGGCACTTCAGGTATTAAGTCCAGTAAGTCACCACAGGTATACATTATTTCTAACAATTGAAAGGTTCACTCTGAAAACAATAAAAGTATACTCACTTATTTTTGGTAAATCTGGTTCTGTATAATTGTTGAAATAAAATTCTGGCATCATCTCCTTCAAGTGATCATTGCCACTGTAAGAAACAAGTTTTGATGGTAAGTGTTGTACAATTCATATTGCCATGATTCTACACAAGTTTTGATGGTAAGTGTTGTACAATTCATATTGCCATGATTCTACACAAGTTTTGATGGTAAGTATAGTACAATTCATATAGCCATGATTCTACACAAGTTTTGATGGTAAGTATAGTACAATTCATATTGCCATGATTCTACACAAGTTTTGATGGTAAGTATAGTACAATTCATATTGCCATGATTCTACACAAGTTTTGATGGTAAGTATTGTACAATTCATATTGCCATGATTCTACACAAGTTTTGATGGTAAGTATAGTACAATTCATATTGCCATGATTCTACACAAGTTTTGATGGTAAGTATTGTACAATTCATATTGCCATGATTCTACACAAGTTTTGATGGTAAGTATAGTACAATTCATATTGCCATGATTCTACACAAGTTTTGATGGTAAGTATTGTACAATTCATATTGCCATGATTCTACACAAGTTTTGATGGTAAGTATAGTACAATTCATATTGCCATGATTCTACACAAGTTTTGATGGTAAGTATAGTACAATTCATATTGCCATGATTCTACACAAGTTTTGATGGTAAGTATTGTACAATTCATATTGCCATGATTCTACACAAGTTTTGATGGTAAGTATAGTACAATTCATATTGCCATGATTCTACACAAGTTTTGATGGTAAGTATAGTACAATTCATATTGCCATGATTCTACACAAGTTTTGATGGTAAGTATAGTACAATTCATATTGCCATGATTCTACACAAGTTTTGATGGTAAGTATTGTACAATTCATATTGCCATGATTCTACACAAGTTTTGATGGTAAGTATAGTACAATTCATATTGCCATGATTCTACACAAGTTTTGATGGTAAGTATTGTACAATTCATATTGCCATGATTCTACACAAGTTTTGATGGTAAGTATAGTACAATTCATATTGCCATGATTCTACACAAGTTTTGATGGTAAGTATTGTACAATTCATATTGCCATGATTCTACACAAGTTTTGATGGTAAGTATAGTACAATTCATATTGCCATGATTCTACACAAGTTTTGATGGTAAGTATAGTACAATTCATATTGCCATGATTCTACACAAGTTTTGATGGTAAGTATTGTACAATTCATATTGCCATGATTCTACACAAGTTTTGATGGTAAGTATAGTACAATTCATATTGCCATGATTCTACACAAGTTTTGATGGTAAGTATAGTACAATTCATATTGCCATGATTCTACACAAGTTTTGATGGTAAGTATAGTACAATTCATATTGCCATGATTCTACACAAGTTTTGATGGTAAGTATAGTACAATTCATATTGCCATGATTCTACACAAGTTTTGATGGTAAGTATAGTACAATTCATATTGCCATGATTCTACACAAGTTTTGATGGTAAGTATAGTACAATTCATATTGCCATGATTCTACACAAGTTTTGATGGTAAGTATAGTACAATTCATATTGCCATAATTCTACACAAGTTTTGATGGTAAGTATAGTACAATTCATATTGCCATGATTCTACACAAGTTTTGATGGTAAGTATAGTACAATTCATATTGCCATGATTCTACACAAGTTTTGATGGTAAGTATTGTACAATTCATATTGCCATGATTCTACACAAGTTTTGATGGTAAGTGTTAACTCGTTGTTTGTGTTGGCATTAGGTTGTACATATTACTGTTCATATGGTAGCATGATCAGTCTCTTCATTAACAGACGAGTATAACAAAAATAGTTCTATATAGTATGAAATGATGAAGTCGACGAAGTGTACGTTTACAGCCGAACAAGTATAATATTTATTTACTTACTTCACTCAATAAACAGTTCAGACTTCTAGCACATACAGGTTACAAAATACTTCATTCTTCATTATCAAACATTGTAGTTCAATCTACTAACAACTCAAGAGCGAGAGAATTACATTTCATGTCTTGCTCTGATGAATAACTGTAAACGACTTATATTTACTACACAGTCAGACTACCTCTTCTTTCCCGTGTCCTTTTTTATTCTCACGAGACTTACTGAAAAACACAGTGTGTCAAACACAAGGGAGTTTACTTATTAAATAAACAAAATATTCTTTCTTTCTTACTTCCCTTAGACCATAATAATTAATAATTGATAAGTTAATATAATTTGAGTCATAACATATACCCTCCCCCTTAAAAAATAAAATCTATATTCATAGATTTTATGAACATAATTATCCAATGACATAAAGAATACAAAAAACATAATAAAATATACAGTGAAAATTGTATGTACAGTTAGTATCTAGTCTGTGTCAGTAATGTGAACAGATAGACGTGAGAGGATGTCAGGGATGTGATTATCAATACCTTTAATTGTTTTGATCTCAAATTGGTAATCAGATAAATGTAACGCATATTTGTTTATCCTATTATTGTTGACATTGCTAACATTGAAATTTTTCAATGGTTTATGGTCAACTAAAACAGTAAACTTTCTGCCTAGAAGATATCTTTGGAGTTTAGTTAAAGCCCAGAATATTGCCAAACACTCTAACTCTATGACACTATAGTTCTTTTCACTGTTTGTTAGACATCTACTCAGATATTGCACAGGTTTGTACAAAATAGTGTTTTCATCAATTACTTATTTCATTAGACAAGAACCTAAACCTAACTTTGAAGCATCTGTGGCTACAATAACCTCATCTTCAACATTAAGTGTAGACAGTATAGGTTCTTTTGCAAATAAAGATTTGAGTGTGTCTAGTGATTTTTGACAAGTATCAGACCAGCGAACTTTTTCGGGCTGAAATTTCTTGGTAAGCTCAATAAGAGGTTTTACCATGTTTGAATAGTCAGGGATAAATTTACTGTAGTAATTAAAAAGACCTAACAATGATCTAACATGTTTCTTTGTGGTAGGCAATTTGATATTTAATATTTTGCTTTGAAACATATCTGTAGTGGTGATACCATTGTTAGTGAATTTGTACCCTAAAAATTCAATTTCTGGAAATCCAATTTTGAGTTTATCTGGTGAGATAGTTAAATTGTGTTTGTATAGTATTATTAGAATGTATTCTAGCAATAAACAGTGCTCTTCCCAGTCATCAGAATGTAAGCAGATGTCGTCAACATAGTGAACTATGTTGGAATGACTTGGTAAGATTTGTCTCATCATTTTAGTAAATGTAGAAGTACTGTTAACAAGACCGAATGGCATAACATTCCACTCAAATAAACCTTGGTGTGTGGTAAATGCAGTGTATTGTTTGGCTTCTTCTGACATAGGTATTTGCCAGAATCCTCTGCATAAATCCAAAGTTGTGTATATTTTACTATTACCTATTGTATTTACAATGTCATCTACATTTGGTAGACCCTCCTGATCTAGTTGTGTCACTTTGTTCAATTTACGGTAGTCACAACAAATGCGAATAGAACCATTCTTTTTCTTTACTAGAACCATGGGTGATGAGTATTGCGAATTTGATTTTTGTATCAATTTATTGTCTAAGAGTACTTTTAGTTCAGTATCAACTTTTGATTTAAGCATCTGTGGGACAATGTATGTCTTAGATCTAAATGGTGTTGTATCATTTAAAACAATCTTATGTTCTATTACATTTGTTTTTCCAGGTGTTTCACTGATAACATTTTGATATTTATTTAAGATATCTTTTATTTTAGATTTAGTGCCTTCACATTTAATGTGTTCAAGTTTAATTTCTGATCTTTTCTCATTAGAAATATTTATAGTATTCATATATTGACTTAATTCACTTATATTGTTGTGATCAAATTCATCAATTATGGGAATTTCTTTTCCTTCTTCATACATGTTGTTTATTACTGTATTCAAATTTTGAGAATTTTCTCTGACATTATATTTTCTGAGATTATTTATATGGTATTTTCTTTCACTATTATCTACCAAAATTTTGTAAGAAACATCATTGAGTTTTTGAATTATTTTATGAGGACCAATCCATTCTTTGTTGTTACCTATACCTGTTGGTAAATGAATCAAAACTAAATCATTAACTTCTAATGATCTTAAGTGTCTGTTTCTGTTGTATAACAATCTACTGTTTTCATTACTGTTCTCAAGATTTTCTTTAGTTATTTCATTGGTGTAATTTATTTGATCCTGAATTGACTGAATAAATTCATCAGGTGAAAATTCTAATTCATTATTATCCAAGATATTATTTTTGAAATTTTCTAAAGGACTTTTTACTTTGCGACCAAACATGAGTTCAAATGGGGAATAACCAGTAGAAGAATGAATAGAATTTCTGTAAGCAAATAAGATCATGGGTAGATAAATATCCCAATCTTTTGGTTTTTCTAGACATACTTTTTCAATCATCAATTTGATTGTCTGATTTGCACGTTCAATACATCCATTTGACTGAGGATGGTATCTAGTTGAAAAGATTTGTGTTATATGTAACAGTTTATGAAATACAGATGTCAATGTAGATACAAATTGAGGACCATTATCACTCAAAACAATGTTTGGGAAACCAAACCTTGTGAAAATTGACAATAACGCATTACAAATACGTTCAGATGTTATTTCACGCAATGGAACAATTTCAATCCATCTAGTTGCTAAATCTATGACTACTAAAGCAAATCTACTTTTAGTGGTTCTTGTACTGGTCATTGGACCGATGATATCAATTGCTATCTTATGAAAAGGAGATACAATGTTATCAACTTTTTGTAATGGAGCTATGTGTGCATTATGTATCTTGTTTTTAACTTGACAGTTATGACATGAGTCAATGTATTTCTTGATGTCCACTTTCATACATTTCCACCAGAAATGTTTAGAAATATTATAAAGAGTCTTTTTGAAACCTTGATGTGCAGACAATGGATTATCATGTGCTGCAGATATGACTAAATTTGTCAGTGATTTTGGAATAATTATTTGTTGCTTAGAACACTCATTGGTTTTCACTATTCTAATCATAATATCATTTTGAAATTTAAATTTGTCAGCATTATATGATGTTTTGCTGTTTAGATTATTTTTCAATTTCATGATATAAGGATCATTGTTTTGTTCCTTTAACAGAATTTCATGATTTATTTTATTCAATGTATCTGACTCATTAGTATTTCCATTGGTAATGTTACAGAAATTAATACTTTTCACTTTTTGTTTCTCTTCATTCACTTCACTTTGAATATTCTGTTTTGCATCATTTTCATTTTCATTGCTAGTTATTATCTTATTTGGAGTATTCATTCTTGAAAAACACTTTATTAACTCAGTCTTTTGTATTTCATAGTCATCTAGATTGTTATTTGCTATTTGAAATGCTTTCTTATTTGAATCAAGATGTTGTGCTAATAAAATTGACATGAGTTCTTTTGAAATGTTTTGTGAATTACAGATGTTTTCAAAATTTTCAATGTATGATACTATCATTTCTGTTCCATTCCATTTATGGAATTTTAGATTTACTTCAGGTGTAGTTTGACAATTAGAAACTAATTCTATTGTAGGCAAATTCTTTGTCCATTTATTTTGATCCACATTGTTAACTTTTAACAGATTTAATTTAAGAGATAATGTCTCTATAGGATTCATGTGATATTCATCTATTGTCTTTGGCTTATTAATGTTTTTCAATTTTCTCTGTTCAATCCATTCATGGTATACTTCCATAAAATTATCAGGTTTTATGTCAGTAAGATTTCCTATAATCAAAGGAGCTGTACAATTTTCTAAAACACAAGCCTTAATATCACCTGAAATCCAAGGTGTATCAATGTTGACAATAGCACATTGTGAACTAACAGAACTACCATCACCAAGTGTGATGTTTTCAAATTCATCAATGTATTGATTAGGAAGAACAAGATTCTTTTGAACTATCAAACAACTGCAACCAGTGTCTCTCAATGACATAACTTCTATTCCATTTACAAAAGCCGGAAATAAATAAAGAGTTCCATTCAGATTATGCAATGATGTAAAATTTTCCTTAATGGTATTTGTTTGCTTTTCTTCACATGATGCTTTGGGAGTTTGTGAACATTGTGTTTTGAAAACTTCACTATGAGAATCAGTGTTAACAGATTTAGTATTTGCAGTGTTAACAGTTTTACTTGTAGAATCAGTTTGAACAACTTTAATATTTGTGTTGTCATTATCAGTATTTGTACAAGTGCTTTTATATGTAGTTTTAGATTTTCCATTTTCATTCATTAATGAAGCTGAATTGACATGAACAGTGTCAACAGATCTTATTATGTAGTGTCCTAGAATACCAGGTTTTAAATCTTCATCAAAATTTTTAGATGACAACCATTCTTGAAAAATTGTTTTTTTGTTGTCTGGTTTGATATTTGGTATATTGCCAATTATAATGGGAGCAATACATGATTTTACAATGGCTGCTTCAACCATTCCAGTGAACCATGGTGTGTCTATATAAACATCTATGATAGGACATTTGATTTGGTAACCATTGCCTAGTACTAGTATAATGTTATCATGTCTTATAATTTTACTATGCCCAAGTCTTTGTATTAAGTTTTCATCCACACAAACAGTTGTGCATGCTGTGTCTCTAAGACAATGTGTCTTGTGTTTACCTAGGAATGCAGGATACACAATTAAATTATTGTTATTAGAGCTATGTTTCAAAGAAGTGAATCTTCCTTTATTATTATTTGAGTTATTGCTCTGTCTTTGTTTGCTACGTGAATAACTTCTATTGCGACCTCTGGTTTCATTGGCCTTATTTTGTTTATCTCTGATCTTCTTCAGACATTCAGATTCTATGTGCCCTGATCTTTGACAATAAAAACATTTTACATTTGGATTTTTAACTTTTGTGTCACGCCTAGTATTTACTGATTGACTTCTTCTATCATTTTGAACAAAATTAAAGCTTTGTGACAGATTTTCTTTAGATAAGATACTATTTGGATGACTGTTTTTGAAAGAAGTTATTGCTGATATCAATTTATCAATATTATTGATTTCTTTTTCCTTCAAGTATGTAAATAATTCAGTACTTGCCATGGAAAGAATTTTGTCGTAAATTATCATTTCAATAATTTGATTCGGATCTTTAAGATCAACTTTCATTAGTTCTAACCATGTTATCAAGTAATGTTGTATGTCTTTCACAAACGCAGTTGGCTCATGTGACTGAACCAATTTTGCATTGTTGAATCTCTCTCTATACCAGTTTGGAGTTTTAATGAAATATGCTAACATTTGTCTTTTTATCTCATCATAGTCACAATCTTCTATGTTGATATATGACATGGCAGTACGAGCTTTGTCTTTCACTGATTGGAATAGATATCTATGCCAGTCTTTCTTTTGTATTTGCTCAGCTTTGAGTTGCATCTCAAAAGTTTTGAAAAATGCATCTATGTTTTTCCTGTCAAAATAACTTATTTTTATTCTTTTAAGATCATTATTTTCTTTTGTAGTACTGGTAGATGGAATATTATTTTGTTTCGATTTTTCTTTCTCAATTTCCAATTCTTTGTCTTTAATTTCTATTTCGTGAGCCCTTTTTGCTGCACGCTCATCTCTCTCTCTGTCTGCTAAATCATTCAAGTATTCTTTCTGTTCTTTAGTCCATTCTTTAACTTTTTGTTCTATAAAATCAACTCTTTCTTTTTTTTCTAAACCAAACTCATCAGCTAATATTTTTGCTCTACTATACATTTCAGCATTTGTTTCCATGTGGAAATCACTGCTTGTTGCCATTTTTGAAGTTTAGAAATTATATGGACTATTATTCAATTATTGTATGAACAAAATTATTATAATTTTTCCAAGTTCAATTCATGGAAATTGTTAATGAAATTATCAATATAGTATTTCATTATATGTTCATTATTGATTGAGAAATTATTACATTCAATCAATTGATTTTCATATTGTTGTATTGTAATCAAATTGTTATGTTTCAATGCTTGAAACACCTTATACTTGTTATTATTACAAGTCCAAATTATCCAAGTGAAATTGTAATTGTAACTTCAATTGAAAATTTTCAAGTGTGAATTACAACATTAAATCATTCAAGTGTAAATTTTTGCAAAATTATTGTATTATAATTGCAAGTGATATTTAGTTCATTGTTTACATGTATTACAATTTATAACAATGTTAAATGTCCAAGTTTTATTTTATTATTTTCATGCTTTGCAAAATTTATTACAAGTTTTTCTGCAAGCATTAAATTTTATAGTTCAGTGATGTTTTGCTTTGCAAATTATAATAAGTATTTTATGCAAGCAATGTATTATGTACAAGTGATGTGATGTGAAAAAATTTTTTACACGTTTTTTCAAAGAAGAAAATGTATATGTCAGTGTGTTGTCAATTAACACTGTCAAAATATTTCATGTATAGGTCAGTACATGAAAATATTCTAAGTTATGAACCTGTGAAAAATACAAAACCAACACTTTGAAACAAAATAAAATATAAACATTAAACATAAATAGCATTCATACACATAAATAAAAATAAAAACAAGGCTGTATAAAATTTACAATGATAGAGGAAAATTTAGACCAAAGAATTACAATAGGTAAACATTGACAAGTAAATAATATAGTATATAGTACAATTCATATTGCCATGATTCTACACAAGTTTTGATGGTAAGTATAGTACAATTCATATTGCCATGATTCTACACAAGTTTAATAATCATAAAATAACCTCAACCACTTTCATATTTTTTGGGGTACGGTGGATGAGCTGCAGCACGTTTGGCTGGCGAATTGAAGGTCCTGGGTTCAATTCCTGGTGAAAGCTAGTATATTTGTTCCCGGGTCTGGAGGTTGTCTCTGAGTCTACCCATCTCTGATGGGTACCTGACCTTAGTTGGGGTAAAGACGGCTGGGCACTGTGCTGTAAACCAATAGTGTATATAGGTAGTTTCAATTGAAATGCTATTTGTGAATGTACTGTGCTGTAAACCAATAGTGTATATAGGAAGTTTCAATTGAAATGCTATTTGTGAATGTAGTGTGCTGTAAACCAATAGTGTATATAGGAAGTTTCAATTGAAATGCTATTTGTGAATGTACTGTGCTGTAAACCAATAGTGTATATAGGTAGTTTCAATTGAAATGCTATTTGTGGATGTACTGTGCTGTAAACCAATAGTGTATATAGGAAGTTTCAATTGAAATGCTATTTGTGAATGTACTGTGCTGTAAACCAATAGTGTATATAGGAAGTTTCAATTGAAATGCTATTTGTGAATGTAGTGTGCTGTAAACCAATAGTGTATATAGGTAGTTTCAATTGAAATGCTATTTGTGAATGTACTGTGCTGTAAACCAATAGTGTATATAGGAAGTTTCAATTGAAATGCTATTTGTGAATGTACTGTGCTGTAAACCAATAGTGTATATAGGTAGTTTCAATTGAAATGCTATTTGTGGATGTTTTTAGAATACTCATAGAACCTCTTCAGTAATGTACATACAAAAAAAAAACATAAGGAGTTAGCAGCTTCTTAATTACATTGTTTATTATTATTTTATTTTTATAAATATTTTTCATGCTGCGTTGTACATTATAGCCAGACATGCCAATTTGGAAAATTTGAAATAACATGAAAAAATGTCTCAATTTGGAGCAACAATTTGTAATCAAAGTTTTTTTTGTTAATATATTAATGTGAACAGACTAATACTTTAGATATGGTGGCTATCGTATATTTTCTCCTCTCCATCCATATTAAGAAATAGTCCTAAAGCCTGCTCCACTAAAAATATAATTACATTGCAACACATAGAGATAGAAATTAAATGTGTACATTTTTTAATTGTAGCTTTAAATTAGTTTGTCTTAAGATGTCAATTAGTTTTACTCATTGCTGAGATCTATAAATTATTTGGTAACATTTTTCAAGCATTATTTTAATAACCATTAGTAAATCATTGCCAAGCCCATACAGTTGTTGTTTTTTACCTATAAACTATTATGCTCAATTAAAATTATGCCAGAAATTGCAACTATTACCATAATGTTACTAACACTTTTTACAATTTGACATTACAGTCTAATGTTTGATTGAATATTTTGTAAATGCACAACAAAAGTTGGACGTTATTGGCCGAAATGGGATAGGCCAGGAATAATCAGACTTACTGGCTTAAATAAGACCCACAATAATGTATACATTATATCTGAATTTTTTGGCCACAGTAACTTTTTTTTTATATCTTTGTTGTAAATTTGTAAGCATGTCATAAAAGGGGCCTTAATTAAAGTGTGTACTATTACAATTACACAACAATTTTTTACAAAACTTGCACAAACTTGAAAAACGTTCAAATATTTGTCCATCCCTATAGGAAAGCATATTTTTAGACAAATATAATGAGAAAATGTTTAGCTTTACTAACCATCTGGCTCCAGTATTGATCAAATCAGAGGACCTGTAAGCAACAAAGGTTTCATTCTTTGGATTCTCTACATCATTCAGTAGATACTTGCTAGGCTGTAGGTTTCAAATACACAGTTAGAGCAGGTTGAAAAGTAGGCCATAAAGTCAGGCAGTAGTTTATACAGTATACCAGTGGTCGGAAACCTACGGCTTGTGTGCCAAAGCTGGCACGCAGAGTGAGTTTCAATGGCAAGCGAAAGACTCCCCAAAAAATCAGTTCTACAAGTAATTCTTAAGCAAAGTGACTTTTAAGATGATGGCACGCTGATTGAATGAAAAAGTCTACTTTGGCACACTGTTATCAAAAGGTTGCCGACCCCTGCATTATACAATTTAACAGTAGGTTATATAGTAAAATATTGGATTACACAGTAGGCAGTCAAAAAGAAAGTTATACAGTTAATCAGAGGATTATACAGTTAATCAGAGGATTATACAGTGTTCTAAAACCCTGGGTTATACTGTATAAAGTTATTCAGTAGATTATCAAGTATACAGTTAATCAAAATCCTGATTTTTTTTTTCCATGAAAAAGATCTGGATTTATATTATGTACATCATATTCTTTTTTATTCATTTATTTTATCAATTTGACCCCATAGAATTTCAGTTTAACATCTAATAAAAAATAACAAAAGAATGATTTTCTGTCACCCCAAAAAAAAACATCAAAACAAATTTCAATGCAAGAAGAAAATTAAAATTTGAACAAATATAGTTAATCCCTTTCAATAATAAAACTTCAGCTACCACAAGGTTTATTCCTAAATATGGTGTTTAATATTAAACATTTTTGGACCAAACAAAAGATGAAAATGGATAGAGGATGCACACCAATAGAGAGGTCTATGAGTTATTTGAAGACCGTACTATTGTGGCAGAGATAAAGAAGATTACACTGCACAGGCCACCTGGAACAAATGCCAAACAGCAGAGGAGCAAAAGTAATATACACTCAGAACCCCAGAGGAAAACGACCTAAAGGCAGACCCAGACTGAGATGGTAGGACGATGTCGAGATGGATCTGCGACAGATCAGGGTCCAGGCCTGGAAAAAGAAGGCAATGGATAGGTCTGGGTGGAATGAGGTGGTGAGGCCGTGTGCCGACATTTAAACATGCAACCGATAAACATGCGACACTTAAACATAGACACTTAACCACATGACAGATAAACATACGGACACTTAATCACACGACACTTAAACATACGGACACTTAATCCCAAGACATATAAACCTAAGGACACTTAATCACACAACACTTAAACATACAAACAGTTAATCATAGCGACAGATAAACACACTTTTTCACTATACCATTAAAATAAATAGGAAAAATAATATAGAATATATTGCCAATAGTAAACAAACGGGATAGGGGGAAGGAAAATATCTCATGGCATCAACAGGCCTAAGGGGACACCTATGCCCTACGCCCACCCTTGGTTTTCCTCATTTCCATTTCATCGTTATTTATAATGAATTTAACCTTAATATTTATTTATTTTTATTTAGTTTATTTTTAGTTTTTGAACTAGAAATCTATGCATGCATACAACATTAATTAAACAAAAAAAAACGTTCAGTGTGTTATCCTGACTTTTTGCTCAGTGGAAGTCTTGCATACTATCTATGAGCAGGGCAATAGAGATTCTTCATTGGTACAAAAGGAGAGCCATTGTTCACAGAAATTGCAGAACGCTTGCAGCTCAAAAAAGGTTAACGGCACGTGCTACACGGTCCTTTAAACAGAATCAACACTGAATCTATGTAGATAACAAAGGACCTTTACCAGCACATATAGAACGAAGAATACATACTTAAAGGTTCTGTATAAACAACCTTCAGTAAAACACTAGAAATTAAATCTTTGATAGGCAAAAGAAGCAGGCTCAGCAGAAAGGATGATGTTATTGACTCTAAATGGAAATGTGACTTATGCTGGATGAAGTTAGACAAGAAAACATCTACTACTTGTGTCAAGTTCCCTATTTGCGTACGGTAGTTCACAAAAAAAAAAAAAGAAAACATACCAATACCATAGTCTTATGCATATATAGTGCTCAATTATTAATACTTTATTGTCAACAAGATAACCCGGGTTCAACCCCCCACTGACCAATCCCTGCTGCCCTGGATGAGTTTTGGCAAAGGACGAAATAATCTTCTTTCTAGAAGGAACATCTGTAACTTTTAAGACAAACAAGGTGTAAAACACTAGAAATCTTATTTGTTATTACTGTGAAAAGGCCCATCTTCTATAATAATATTTGCTAAAAACAACAGCCTCCTTGTCTAACCTCTATTGCATATGTGTCTTGCTTGTCCAAAATCTGTATGAACCAGAGATCACCATGAACATGAGCACTCACTTTGACATCAAGATTCCCTGGAGAGTAGAAAACAATTTTCCTATCATTATTGCAGAGCAGAAATGTTAACAAAACATTTTGCTTTGGTTACATAAAAGTTGAAAGTTTCCCTTAAAAAAAAAGGGCATGCCATGGTTAGAAACATCATTTAAAAGAAAACAATATGCTATAATATTTCAATAGAAGGTTTATACACTCACTAATATCCCTTTAAAAATTTGCCCTTAACAAGTAAAATACATTTCATTGCTAGTATTCCTTATCAGTATTTCATTTTAAAAATGGTCAGTAACTATAATTATTCCAAAAAAAAGGTTGCAGATGTTGCAGTAGGTTTATGTCTAAATTAAATTATTGATAGATTATAATGAATTGTATAATATTGTTAATATTGTTAACAAATAAATAAAACTTTTTGTCCATATTGTAAAATATGTTTTAGTGTATTAATAAATAAAAAAGAATTGCAATGTTAAAAACCTATAAATAATTCATAATTACTTATTGTTATAGGTTGCTGAAAACAAAGTGGACAAAATATATATGTGCGCTCACCCCCCCCCCCCCTCCCAATAGCTTTAAATTTGTCAATGTGGCCCTAGGCACAAAACATTTGCCCAACCCTGGTTCTAATTGATGATGGCATTAACATTTTTTATACCAAAATAGTCCAATGACTTTAATTAATTGACATTATTATTAAGGCAGGTAAGCTATATTTCACCTATTAAGTAGCCAGTAAACAAACTGTTATAGTCCACATAATAAGGGATTGTTTCATTTTCTTGCAGAAGATGAGCCTCAAAACCATTAGCCAAAACATCCATTCCAGATGTCAGATGAAGATGAAAATGTCTTCCAAGTGTACAAATATAAAAAAACAGAAATATTTATGAGAATAATCATGAAAAATTAAGAAACATGTAAATTATAATGTAATGAAGTACATATTTGTATAGCTGTATGCAAATCTTATCTTATCTTATATATTACAGACGCTCTTTCTATAAAGATGATTATTGCGTCCTATGCTCGTCCTATGCTCATTCTGACGGTCAGCCATTCTGAAGGTAAGTTTCAAATCCAGGTATAACAATAGGAAATTCAATCAATTCTTGAGGGTGTACCCAAGTCGGCCTAGCCCCTGGTGAGTACCTTACCTGACAATAGTTTGGGATAGTAAAGACCATTGTGCTGGCCACACAATTCCTTGTATGCCAAGGAAACTGAACCTGCTTCACTAGCCTTATCAATCAACATAGCTTGAAAGGTAAACTTATTACTTTGTATGGATCATGCACAGGTCTATCAATTGACCAGTGACTGTGTGAACATATTTTGAATGTAGAAGCTCTATTTACTACTACCCCTTCATATAGAAATGAAAATTCACTTAGCTAATTGACAGTTCTCTTCTACTGTCAAACATGACTTTAGAGATAGTTGCTTTCTTGCAGTCAATACTGCACAAACATTGATTTGTCTTTTTTTTTTTTACAATCTGTTCTGTGTTGTTATAGAGAGTGTAAGTTAATGTAGGTTAAGGAGGCAGGTCTGACATGTGCTGGTTCAGGACATTGGAGTAAGGAATTATCTACTGTCTCATTTAGGTGGAAGTAATGTTTTCACTTTGGTGGATGTGTAAGACTTTTTCTGTTTAGATGATAGTTCTCATCTAGAATATGGTCCATTGACATACATGGCTTAAAGATCAATCAGGGCATACATATGACTGGGCTTAAAAATCAAGGTAAAAGAAATACACATTACCTATTAAAGACATGGAACTTCAGTTCTTTAATGTACTTTGACACAGCATTGGGCGACCTTTTAACTCTGGTTTCTACACCAATCTCGGAGAATGTTTCAAAGTACTTTAGATGTGCAACACCATTTACTATATAAAGCAACACAAAAAAAAGCAGAAATAATCTTTGTGCACATAAGACAAAAATAAAATAAGTGAGAAACATGACGACAAAAATTGCTGAAATAATTTACATTACATGTTAATGTCTTCTCTAATTTATTAAGACTGTTTAATATTTAACATTACAAAAGAAAGAAATCTCTTAGTAAAAGCTAAGTAAACCATTTTAGTAGTCCTATATCTTTAATATTTGAGTTGAATAAGCAGTTATTAACAAAATTACTATCAAATTCAGCCTACAGTTAAAAGTTGACATTTAAAATAATCTCATTTATTTGATCAAGCATCAGCATTGTTAAGTTGAAAAGTAGACTTGTACTATATTTAATTTTTCTGGAAGCGTTCATCATTTTGAAATATTTAGCAATTAGTAATGAATAATATTAAAATTAAAAAGTGTTGTGTTCTATGAAAAAGAAATATTGGCACTTTATTGGTAAACAGAGAAATAGTGGCTTGAGTCTCAAGCTGAAAGAGAAAGATATTTAGGTTATGAAAGACAATTTGGCTAATAATATTAATACAGTGGTACCTTCGGTTACGAACGCTTCAAGCTACAAAGTACAAACTATAGTTACTATTCAGGTTCCGAAGATCAACTTTTTTTTTGTCTCGGATTGAAACAGTCAAAAGTGGCTCAGGCTCAGGTTACGAACAAAAGCGAGAGACAGATAGGAAGGTTTTATGTTGCTTATTATTTCATCTTGAAACAGACTGTGTTTATTAAATTGATTTTAATGTTTCAGGTTACAAACGATTCAAGTTACTAGGTTCCAGGTTACCGAGTATAAGTATAGGAACGAATTAACTTAAGTTCGTAACCCGAGGTACCACTGTAGGCTATTACTATTTTGGCTACCATTAGTTTAGTAGGCCTACTATTAGTAATACTGATTGCTAAGAAATGGTAAAAAGACAGTCTTATCCGTACCATTTTCAATAGTGGTAATAGAGGCCCCTACTGATTGCTAAGAAAAGACAAAAGTGAAACAGTTAAAAGACAGTCTGATCGGTATGCCTACAGGGAAACTGTCAGAGAAAATTGTTTACTTCTATTTCTATTAACTATGGTTATTCGATCATTATCCAAGTCAAGCAGTTAATAGAATAACTAAGTCTAAATAAAAGTACTGTAAAAGTAGGCCTACGGCTACGGTAGTACTACTAGTACGAGTAGGCCTACGGGGCCATCTCGACCTAAATAAAAAATACATTTACAAAACTCAAACCACTCAAACTCAATGCAAAGATTTTTTTTTCATTTTCCCCTTCATTTGAGTGGTTATTAAAATACAAATCAACTACAAACCAAATGTACTAACCATAAAATACATAAAAAGAACACAAAATAACTGTCGCGGGTAGCATTTTATCTCTTAATTGAAGTAATTGTATAATTACTGTAAATCGGAAGCGGTAAAAATGGATGAAACTTTGAAAACACTTGGCCAGAAAATCGTCCGATTTAATTACTAAAGTAAATATATAGATCTAGTTCAGGGGTCGGGAACAGATGGCTCGCGAGCCAGATGTGGCTCTTTTGATGACTGCATCTGGCTCGCAGACAAATGTTCGATTATTAAAAATATGTTTTTTTTAAGACTTTTTGATCTGCATATTAATTGCATATCAATATTTCATTCTACAAATGAGCTAAAGTCTACTGCAGCTCAGCATCAGAAGAATTCAGAAAGATAATTACCCGGTATTGTACTTTTAGTGTTGAAATTACACAAAATGCACACATTTACTAGAATTTTTAGTTTTAAACATAATGTATGGCTCTCACAGAATTACTTTCAAACTATGTTGTGTCCATGGCTCTCTCAGACAAAAAGGTTCCCGACCCCTGATCTAGTTCATAGGTGTCCGGTATTGAACTAAGCAGGCTATTTCAGCAGACTCTCCGGTAAAAAAAATAAATACCCGATATGCCTACCCGATATGAGAGAGTGTATTCTGTATTTTCTGAAAAGATATTTAGCAACCCTAAAAGTAAACATGTTTCAGATTTTCAAATGATTTATTTTAATCCGAATTTCGAAAATTATGTAGGCCTAACCATTCTTATTTATTTACTAGTGTTTGTGCCCGTCAAAATGACGGAGAAATTGAAGGATCTCGAATAACTACAATTAATTTGGTTTTTTTTTTCAATTCTTTTTTAATATCTTTATTCTATCTTATTGTATGTTAGCCTACATATCCCAGACTAACAGCTCGTAAAGGTATAATAACTAATAAATTTAATTTTATTGGAACTAACGACGATCATGACTTTTAAGCTTATAGAAATGTCGGTAACTAATTAGATTTGGTCATCCTATGATCGAGTGCCGATGATATAATAGAGTGAACATTTGTTATCAGACTAATATAAGACTACAATTTACTCGATACAATCATACCTTGTTAGGCTATTTATACTTAAATTTAATCCGTTCTAGTTTTTACTGCGATAAGTGAATTTATTTTAAATAAACGCGCATATAATTTCTTTCACTAAGCTTATAGGAATTGTTGAATTTTTTTTTTAAGTAGGCCTAGGCCTACTTATTTTAACTTTTTCCATTTCGGTGAGAAAAAATGAAATCGTGGGCACAAAGTAGCCTAAGATATTTAACTATTTCTAGTTTACATACTTCTATTGGTGACAGGCTTTTAAACAATTTTAGGCCTACTGTTGTTTATCAAACTGGTTGGTTACAATTTGTTTAATAGGCATAGGTCTATCCTTTATTTTACCTGACAAATAGAGTCCTAATCAACCTACTAGAGTTTATTACCGATAGTATTAAGTAATATTTTGATACCTATCAGAGCTGGATAGACTCAGGGACACCCACCAGATTCAGGGGAATTAACCTAATATTAACCAGAATTTTAACACACGACCTTCATCACAGCAATTTCAGTACACTACTGCTATACCACAGGTGTCATTAGTTTGATAAATTCATAAGAATTTATTTTGTAATATAAAGAGTTTAGCAATGTGCATATTTAATTCATTTATTTGTTGACAAATTTATTTGAATGTAAACAATTGAAAGCAACGTATAAAATGTTTTTAATTTAATAGTAACAAAAAGCTTAATACCATTTTAGAAAATATATTATTATTGCTATACATATATGATATAGAGACTATATTTCTATACACGATTTCTTCAGATTAGTATACTTTGTCTTATCCAAACTCTTTATTTAGGTGGGTCCAAGCCTTTGTAGATTCTACATTGTGTTCCAGCGGCAGTTTTGGTGCAAGGTTAAAATGTTCTGTATTACTGCAACCTTTCATCTTTGAACAGCGGCTTGAAATGATTAAACTTTTAATGTTCATTTCAGAAGCTGGTGGGATTTCTCCATGTCAATGGTTTGATTTAACAAAAAAACTTGAATATAAGCTCATCAGTATGCTGTGACAAGGAACAAACAATAAAGTAACTGTTAAATTTCTGGTAAAAATGCACAAGTGTATTTTACGTTACCTACAATTCATTTGGTCTGAAGGAATAACACAATTTAAACAAACCATCTGACAGACACAGAAAACACAGCTGACAGACACAGAAAACACAGATGACGGACACAGCAAACAACATAAAGCCAAACTTGACAATTCATAAAGGAATACCAACAATACTGGGTTGAGAAAATACATTTTTTATTATTGATTCTGTAAAAAATCCAGTAACTCATGTCCTTGGTGTTTTATGAAAGATACATTAGCAGCTATGTGTTCAAGTCCTTGCTGGATTGATCGCTGGGCATTTTTCACCTCATTAAGTTTAAAGAAAGCCTGATGAAAATCAAAAAATGTCAAATTCAATTCACATAAGAACAAACACAACAAAAAACTTATAAATACTGCTTTAACCTTTGATCCCATATTCAGTTGCCAGCCTAAATATCCCTCCAGCCCCTTGAGTCAAGTCACATAACTCATTATGATGAAATAAAATCAGACAAAAATTATTATTTAAAAAATTTACTGTTAAACAAAATATTGAAGCAACTGAATCAAATTCTTCAAAGTAAAAATATAAAATTCTATTCAAACCAGTAAAGATGAAAATAATCTGATAAATATAAGGGAAAATAAAATAAATCACTGAGCATACATATTGATCATGGAATTTAGAAATCATTGTATGGGACTCATATCCTACCTATTCAAAGCCTATTCAACTTCAACAACACTTAAAATAACTCTATTATCTTGGCATTATCAAAATAATAAAACCTTTCCCTTATCAGTCTAGCCTAATGCCTCTCTAAATATTTCCAAAATGCAATAAATTTTTGTAGAATTAGTCTAGCGTTAAAAATGTGTTATTTTAAATAATTTGTCAGCGTTTTAAAAAGTTATAATAGGTATTGAAAAACTCGCATTGCTATCAGAAACGAAACAACTCAGCAACGGCCACTAGAGGCAACAGCAAGGACCACTCCAATGATGAAACGGTTTAAGTACTGCACTCACCTCCATTTCTTGAGCTGTCCCAGCACAGCAAACACCGTCGGTAATGACCTATTGTAGATAAACAAAAATGTTGATTTAATCAAGTTGCCCAAGTAATCAACATATATATTTTTTTTGGTTTATAAATAATTTATACAAATATAGTATTCTTTGTTCTGTATAAACTCCTACTCCTATGTGGTTTAACAGAAAATGGTTTAACAAAAATGAAGCAGGTTTACTCTAAGTTTCCCAGAAAAGATATTTTTATTATTCTTGTAAGCTGCTGAATTGATTTCTTTTAACCTTTTAAAGTCTTGCTGGCTTCTTGTAAGTTTCTGAATTGATTTCTTTTAACCTTTTAAAGTCTTGCTGGCTTCTTGTAAGCTTCTGAATTGATTTCTTTTAACCTTTTAAAGTCTTGCTGGCTTCTTGTAAGCTTCTGAATTGATTTCTTTTAACCTTTTAAAGTCTTGCTGGCTTCTTGTAAGCTTCTGAATTGATTTCTTTTAACCTTTTAAAGTCTTGCTGGCTTCTTGTAAGCTTCTGAATTGATTTCTTTTAACCTTTTAAAGTCTTGCTGGCTAGAGGAACTTATCATTTATTTTTACTGATATTTGATGCTCATATAACTTAGTACATTTTCAAGAAAATGCTCTCTCAATGATTGGCTAGTTGGCACATCCCATGATTCAGTAGTAAATATGATAATCTCTTGCAACTCACCTTAATTAAACTGCTCATCATTGTGCTTGTGCTGTAGCGGCTGTACAGCTTCTCCCAGTTTTCCTGCACAAACTTCCACACTAGTTGTTTCCCCTGCAGAGTTCTTGTGGCCCCTGCAATGGTAGCCACTGCGTCCTGATTCCTCACTTTATCCTGTTGGTTGTGGGATAGATCAATAAAAATTGTAGGTCTGTTCTATGAATATTTTAATAGACATGAATATATTAGCATGATTTATTATCTACAGGATAACAGTGACAGAAAGAGTTTACTAAAATATAGGATTATTATAACCAATGTTTCAATAGTATAAAAATAAAATTGTATAGATCGTAAGTGTTTCTTGCAATGAATCAATGATGATGACTATGATCTCAAATTGATTTCAAATTCAATTGTTTTATGACATTTATGCTAAGAGCAATTATTTGAAAATCTATTCATTAAATTCTAATAGAATTAGTCTAAATATAATTTGAAATGTCTCGCTAATAAAAATGTTTATAAGCTTTACAACTAAATAATTAAAGGTTTTAAATGTATGGCTTTTTTATTTTAGTGATTTAACAAAGAAGGACATTAATTGCCCTTGAATAAATTTGCTATTAAATTTATTAAGAAGAAAACCATTTTTTTGTTCAAGTCCTTTTGTTAATATGGAAAATCATCTCAATGAATGACCACTACAGCAATTAGTTCAATGACTACTAGAAACTTACAGACAGGGCAAAGGTCAAAGTCTGTTTGATCAAAGCCTCATTACTTGTGCATCCAAGAATTTCAGAAATTCGATTTTTTTCCTCCAGTGTCTCTTCAGCGTCATAAATCTGTTACAATGAAATAAATGAGTTAAAATTTCAATTTTTTCTAGTCTCTTTAAACAGATTTCATTACAATGTAAGTTCAAGTTCAATGCTCAACTGGCCATTCCATGTCCAGAAAAAAAAATTTCAGGTCCCAAATCAACATTTTCAATACAGGGGCCCCAAAAAATAATTTACAGTATGCCTCCCCTCCTGCCCCAAGCATTGTTACATAGAGATTCTACACTGTCATATGCTTTTCAAACAAGACTGTCTATAGTAAGTAATTATCCCTTCAAACTCAATGTGATAGAGATTCTACACTGTCATATGCTTTTCAAATAAGACTGTCTATAGTAAGTAATGGTCCCTTCAAACTCAATATGATAGAGATTCTACACTGTCACAAACAAGACTGTCTATAGTAAGTAATCATCCCTTCAAACTCAATATGATAGATATTCTACACTGTCACAAACAAAGACTGTCTATAGTAAGTAATGATCCCTTCAAACTCAATATGATAGAGATTCTACACTGTCACAAACAAGACTGTCTATAGTAAGTAATCATCCCTTCAAACTCAATATGATAGATATTCTACACTGTCACAAACAAAGACTGTCTATAGTAAGTAATGATCCCTTCAAACTCAATATGATAGAGATTCTACACTGTCACAAACAAGACTGTCTATAGTAAGTAATCATCCCTTCAAACTCAATATGATAGATATTCTACACTGTCACAAACAAAGACTGTCTATAGTAAGTAATGATCCCTTCAAACTCAATATGATAGAGATTCTACACTGTCACAAACAAGACTGTCTATAGTAAGTAATCATCCCTTCAAACTCAATATGATAGATATTCTACACTGTCACAAACAAAGACTGTCTATAGTAAGTAATCATCCCTTCAAACTCAATATGGTAGAGATTCTACACTGTCACAAACAAGACTGTCTATAGTAAGTAATGATCCCTTCAAACCAGGGCTGTGGAGTCGAGGAGTCGGAGTTGGAGGAAATTTGGGTACCTGGAGTCGGAGTCGGCAAATAATGCACCAACTCCGACTCCTACTATATTTAGATTGGAAAAAGACATGGCTTCATTTATTTTAAACAACCGATAAATAGGCCTAGAGAAATTAGTGATATGAGAAAGTAAAATATCAGTTTCTTCCTCTAAGTCCCCATCCCTACTCAAGATCCTATCCCTATTGTCATACTATAGCGGGTTGACACACAAAAAAAGTCTTTTGAACTAATTTGAAATGCGTCATTAGACTGAACATCATATAGACTGCTCGGCGCCGGTAGTGATGACGCTATACAAGTGCCCAAATTTCTAATTACCATTCACATTGTCTGTAATGATTTCAAATGCTAGGACATGGCACGCGCGTTTTTTTTCGGAATGTTAAACACTGCCTTAGTAAGCTATAGGCCTAGGCTATAGGTCCTTAATAAAACGCATCTTAATTAAGCTACTAGTGTACAAGCATAGCCTACCTTTATAAAAGGCCTAGAGAGGCTTTTACACATTTACGATTCTTTCCATAATGTAATTTGCGTTTAATAGGCCTACAAAAAAATGCCGCCCTTACGACTTATAAATGCGCTACGCACACAAAGCACAATTAGGAGCGGCAATCAGGGGCGTATTTAGGCATGTTCCACATGTTCCATTGGAACATGGGCCCCCACACAAAATGGGCCCCCACACATCCCAAAAAGAAATGTTTGAGTGACATCCCCATATTTCGTTGAAAATGTAAGATAAAATTCATTTAATCCCATACAATTTAAAGCGCACCAGTTCAACCAAGCTACATGCAACATAAAATGTATGATTTAACAGAATGTAGTATGAATTAACGGCCCTTTTCTGAGGTAGGCCCTATGTGGAAGGCAGGGCGAGATCACGAGGAGCCCCACATACATTTGGGAACAGGGCCCCCAGAATCCTAAATACGGCCCTGGTGGCAATATTTATACTATTCATAGTGTTGTGTTCTGCTTAAAGATGTTAAACGAAAACTGGAATACCGGATTCCGGTTTTGAAACCGAAAACCGGTTTTGATTTTCAAAACACCGCGTCTGTGCTTTATTATTAACGGCACTATTAAAATACACATTCTTTTGATTATCTTTCAACACATTTTTTTACAAGTTATCATAAATGTATGCCTCTTCATATGCTTAATATTATGGTCAATTATAATCGGTAATTTGATTATCACTATTGAAAAATTGAAAGCTATTA
Source organism: Anisus vortex (assembly GCA_949126835.1). Classification (NCBI taxonomy): domain Eukaryota; kingdom Metazoa; phylum Mollusca; class Gastropoda; family Planorbidae; genus Anisus; species Anisus vortex. The sequence goes on along the minus strand of OX421506.1, from coordinate 2,540,875 downwards.
TCGGTTTTAATCAAATAGCCCAGATTTTTTTAGTTCTAAAGAATTTTATGGTAAAGAGTACAAAATCATATTGTAGGCCTATTCACACAAATCAACCACTTGAATGCCCTGCAAACGCTAATTAAGTTTGAAGTATTTTTCAAATATGCTTACAAAACTACGGACATTTGGCTGTTCCGGCTGTGACATTGCACGGGTAGGGGGGGGGGGGAGAAATCCGGTTTTAAACCGGTTTTATAGAACCGATAACCGGTTTTAACATCCATAGTTCTGCTGTTACAGGGAATGCAGCACCCATATGTAACCTAGCATCTCACTGGTAAGGGATTAACCGCTTGCCCCTTGGAATCGCCGATCGTGACCTCTACTGATCAGGCCCCACGAGGGGGGGGGTACAGCCGGTATGCCGTACCGGGGCCCTCAAGAGTTTAGGGGGCCCATGAATATTTAAAATTAAATACAGTAGACTGTTGGCTTCCCAGCCAGTAGTCCTGTGGTAATGACATGTAGATGTATGTTGCCTTTCTTTCCTTCAAGGAATGTACGAGATACATTCGCATATTAATACAGCGGAGTCGGGGAGTCGGAGTCGGAAGTAAAAATAAATGAGGAGTTGGAGTCGGAACATTTATCTACCGACTCCGCAGCCCTGCTTCAAACTCAATATGATAGAGATTCTACACTGTCACAAACAAGACTGTCTATAGTAAGTAATGATCCCTTCAAACTCAATATGATCCTTAGGGCAAGTAAAGGAGTATTCACAAGTATAAGTGGCCATGGCTAACAAGGGGATTGTTTGAGTAGCACAATGCCCAGCCACCTAACTTCAAGTACCCATCAGAGATGAGGAGACTAGAGATTTCCATAAATTGCTGCATTAGTCTGAGAGATACTTATTGCAATAGATCAATAGACTAAAATAGACAAGATATGAATAAATAGAGGGAAACTACTAAATTAAGCTTTTTGTTTTGAAAAAAATATTATATTATTGTAATGACTTTGACAAATCTGTTTAAAACTAGTTTTTTACATGTAAGTTACAGCTGTAAAAGTGTAGAAATATTCAGAAGAATCTCTATATACCTGTAATAGCTTCTCATAAACATCCTTTTCCCCATTCACTAAAGCTGTCAGAAATATCTGTGGAAACCAAAACATATCTTAATTTAATTATGTCATGTTATAGCTACAGTTTAATCATTTTGAGTGCAGACTCTTACACAAATACAGTCAAGTACCCTTCGGACCAAACGATCATAGGGCTGTTGAAGTAGCGTTCACCAGTTTCTGTGGCCACGGCATACTAGGGGATGTGTGGCAAGCAAAATGCCCAGCTGCCTTTACTTTATCCCAACTTAAGGTCAGGTACCCGTCAGAGCTGGGTAAACTTAGGGATTAGGAATCGAACCCAGGAAACTTCGGATTGCCAGTCGAACGCGCTGTCGCTCGGCTACCGTGCCACATACACAAATACAGTAGCACCCTGAAATTCCCAAGGGTTACATTGCTAGACAATCAGCAAAGACCTATAAAAACATATCTTTTTATGCAAACAAACACTAAATACTAAACCACAGACTTAAAAGTGCACATTTTCTGGTTATTACTTTATATCTGGTTATTACTTTATATCTGGTTATCACTTTATATCTGGTTATCACTTTATATCTGGTTATTACTTTATATCTGGTTATCACTTTATATCTGGTTATCACTTTATATCTGGTTATCACTTTATATCTGGTTATTACTTTATATCTGGTTATCACTTTATATCTGGTTATTACTTTTTATCTGGTTATCACTTTATATCTGGTTATCACTTTATATCTGGTTATTACTTTATATCTCTCTTAAATCTCTTATCTCTTGGCCCTTATCTGTTTAGTAGACTTCTTTCTTAAGCGTCATTATCAATATTTGTTCATATACTTGTATCATTAATAAAATGATTTATTATTAGATTTGAAATGCATACTAAAGATGGGCTTTGATATTTACTGTGTAAAAGTTGTATTAGAACAGTTTGCACTGTAAAAAACAAACAACTTGAAGAAAAGCTCAGTCCTATAATAATATATAATATTAAAATTAAAATATTGTTTCAAGTCATACAAACTCAAACAAATAATACAAGACAGAAAGGCAAATGGCATCCATTTATATGAACTGCTGAGAGACTACTTTTCCAAATCGGACAACAATTGTGCATCTTGAAGCACTCTTTGTGGACTAAAGACCCACATGAATTAACTTCTCTAAGCAGACAACACAAATTGTGGGGTTTGACACAGACATACACAATACATTAAGACCATGCCTTTATGCCATATAAAGCAGACCTCTCAAAGAAGCTGTGTTAAGTAAAGTATCCTTTTCAGACCATTTTGGTTCATATGGGCCAATGAAGCAGCTTTAACCAATTGGGCTGGCTCAGGCATACAAGGGGATTGGGTGGCCAGCACAATGCTCTCGTAACCTTTACTTTTCCCAACCTATGTACAACTAGGTGGACTCAGGGTCACCCTGCAGTTGCAAGCTGTTTTACCTGGATTTGAATCCAAGACATTCAGAATTACAACCTGAGCATGCTAGAACTAGACCACCAAGTCCCACCATTAGGGAGGACCCTATGAATTCAACACTGGAGAGTTGGAAAAGGAACCAGGTCCCAAATGTATACTTTAAGTTGTATATATGTTAGTGTGCCTGTATTGCACAATCTACATTTCTGACATCCTTAATGGTAGAACTTACTGGCGTTTTAATATCTGCTGACAAATTTGATTTCCTGTTGCAGAAGTCTGTAAACCTTTTAGAAGACTCTTCAACAACACTAGGATCTCCAGATGAACCCAGTGCTATTAATAGCTGTTCTCTAATCAACTTAGTGGCATGACCTAGCTCAATGTGGAAATAGGGAAGAAGATAATAATTACAAGGGGAGGGAACTGTCCATAATTATTTTTTACTTTTAATTGTAAGTCTTAACATTGTTTCAGCATCACACATTTAAAATGAAAATACTTTAATGTTTTTTGGATTACAAATTAATAACAAAAATAAAATAAAAAAACATTTTTATTAATTATTTTTTTTAGTATTAAAAATTAAACATGGCAAAAATGTATATATTTCAAGTAAATCAAATACAAAAGTTAAGGACCAGTATTCTTTGATCTGAAAGACTAATATTAATTATACAGAATTCTAAATTTCTCTGCCAAGAATGCCCTTCAATGCCCAAGATTTTATGCTTTAAATCAAAAATGAATTTGTCATACATTTAAACAAGTTTTACTTATGTTATTACCAAGTTTGACAACATTGAATGATTTTTTTCAATAGTAATGTTCAACAATTAGGATTTTTCTTTTAATTGCTTAAGATATATTCAGACCGGTTGTCTCAAATGAAGGCAGACATTTTGTCTTAAGATATATGCAGACCGGTTGTCTCAAATGAATGCAGACATTTTGTCTTTGAAAAAAATAATTATTTATGGGATTGTACATTTAAAACGTAAAGTACCCTTTGGACCAAATTTATCATAGGGGCTGTTGAAGCAGCATTCACCAGTTAAAGTGGCCACGGCATACTAGAGGATGTATGGGCAGCACAATGCCCAGCCGCCTTTACTTTACCCCAACAAATGTCAGGTACCAATCAGAGCTGGGGTAGCTGGGAACGCGCTGCCCCATTTTATAGGGCAATTTGGGCAAACCTACTCACTTTGATCTTGTGCTGAGTCCCAACCAAATGATCGCTTCATTTTCCTGAAGCACTTGCACAGAAAGTCATTAAACAGTTTATCTTGACCCTGTGTCAGGTATTGAACAAACGGCCTCAGGCCACACAGCCCAGTCACAAGTTTACCACAGACTGCAAAATCTGTTTCCTCTAGAAAGTACTCGGATAACTTCAGCACCTCGGTGACACTATTGTAGTTTGATCGGCACTGAGTAGAGGAAAGATTAAAATAGATATTCATTGAATCACTTAAAGTAAGCATTCTGCAGGGGAGATCACCAGACTAGAACTGTTATTCAACAGGGAGCTGAGACTGGTGGATATTAGCTTTGAGGTTGCACATACTGACTGTATTAAGATCTCCTAGGGCAATTATGCAATATGAAATAACTCATGTAAAAGTAAAGAATACAAATTTAGGGCTACGCTATTTTATAATTTAGTCAGCTTTTACCAGGCAGCAATGGCTGCATTTTTGGATAAACTATGGCAAGTGCATCATTGAGCCCAGATGTATCACACAGAATGCTTGTATTTAAATTTTCATAAGTTAACATTGTGTCAGGACAAGTATGTACCTAAAATCTTGATCAACCTATTGGTCAGTGGATCAATCTATTGGTCAGTGGATCAATCTATTGGTCAGTGGATCAATCTATTGGTCAGTGGATCAATCTATTGGTCAGTGGATCAATCTATTGGTCAGTGGATCAATCTATTGGTCAGTGGATCAATCTATTGGTCAGTGGATCAACCTATTGGCCAGGACACAAACAGTGCCAGGGTGAACTAGGCATTGCTGCAGATTCAATGAACAAAATTTCTTCCTAACTAACACAGACCAGGGAATTAGCTGACTCTCTTGTTTATATATATAGTGATTACAACTAAACTCTCCTGTTTATATATATATATAGTGATTACAACTAAACTCTCCTGTTTATATATATAGTGATTACAACTAAACTCTCCTGTTTATATATATAGTGATTACAACTAAATTCTCCTGTTTATATATATAGTGATTACAACTAAACTCTCCTGTTTATATATATATAGTGATTACAACTAAACTCTCCTGTTTATATATATAGTGATTACAACTAAACTCTCCTGTTTATATATATATATATAGTGATTACAACTAAACTCTCCTGTTTATATATATAGTGATTACAACTAAACTCTCCTGTTTATATATACAGTGATTACAACTAAACTCTCCTGTTTATATATATAGTGATTACAACTAAACTCTCCTGTTTATATATATAGTGATTACAACTAAACTCTCCTGTTTATATATATAGTGATTACAACTAAACTCTCCTGTTTATATATATAGTGATTACAACTAAACTCTCCTGTTTATATATATATATATATATAGTGATTACAACTAAACTCTCCTGTTTATATATATATATATAGTGATTACAACTAAACTCTCCTGTTTATATATATAGTGATTACAACTAAACTCTCCTGTTTATATATATAGTGATTACAACTAAACTCTCCTGTTTATATATATATAGTGATTACAACTAAACTCTCCTGTTTATATATATAGTGATTACAACTAAACTCTCCTGTTTATATATATAGTGATTACAACTAAACTCTCCTGTTTATATATATAGTGATTACAACTAAACTCTCCTGTTTATATATATAGTGATTACAACTAAACTCTCCTGTTTATATATATAGTGATTACAACTAAACTCTCCTGTTTATATATATAGTGATTACAACTAAACTCTCCTGTTTATATATATAGTGATTACAACTAAACTCTCCTGTTTATATATATAGTGATTACAACTAAACTCTCCTGTTTATATATATAGTGATTACAACTAAACTCTCCTGTTTATATATATAGTGATTACAACTAAACTCTCCTGTTTATATATATATATATATAGTGATTACAACTAAACTCTCCTGTTTATATATATAGTGATTACAACTAAACTCTCCTGTTTATATATATAGTGACTACAACTAAACTCTCCTGTTTATATATATAGTGATTACAACTAAACTCTCCTGTTTATATATATAGTGATTACAACTAAACTCTCCTGTTTATATATATAGTGATTACAACTAAACTCTCCTGTTTATATATATAGTGATTACAACTAAACTCTCCTGTTTATATATATAGTGATTACAACTAAACTCTCCTGTTTATATATATAGTGATTACAACTAAACTCTCCTGTTTATATATATATATATAGTGATTACAACTAAACTCTCCTGTTTATATATATATATAGTGATTACAACTAAACTCTCCTGTTTATATATATAGTGATTACAACTAAACTCTCCTGTTTATATATATAGTGATTACAACTAAACTCTCCTGTTTATATATATATATATATATATATAGTGATTACAACTAAACTCTCCTGTTTATATATATAGTGATTACAACTAAACTCTCCTGTTTATATATATATAGTGATTACAACTAAACTCTCCTGTTTATATATATAGTGATTACAACTAAACTCTCCTGTTTATATATATAGTGATTACAACTAAACTCTCCTGTTTATATATATATATAGTGATTACAACTAAACTCTCCTGTTTATATATATACAGTGATTACAACTAAACTCTCCTGTTTATATATATTGTTACAAGTAGATTTATTTCCATATTATATTGGTTCTGTTATTATTAACTAAAGTTAAAATGAAATAATCTTAAACCGGAAATGTTTCCGTGATAGGAATAAAACATGCATATGTCTAGACACTACGTCATAGCATGAAAATGCGTCATATGTCAGCACGAGGGTTTGAGTCCGTGAGTTTAGTTTAGTTCTAGTTTGGGCGCTAATGTGTGAGGACTGTTTTTGACCACTTTCTTAAAGATAGGATTACAGCTTGGTTCGTTATAGAGGAATCTCAACTGATTAAGTTTCATTATATAATACTGGTACATGTATTCTGTGGTATTGTTATATTTTATCATCTCAACTTGTTAGAATAAAATTGTGTTCAATTTCAAACAGGATTGTGGATTTCCTATATAATAAGGTACAGTTTATCTAAATCATTTCATACACAAAAGATTCATAGCAAACGAGTAAAATAAACATCAAATCTAATTGAATAACATCAATACAAGTTCTTATACAACCTTGTGAGATCCAAGATGGATATGAATCAAAAGAATATATATATATATATATATATATAATAATACATTACTAAAAATATCATCTAACGTCAGTAGCTGATTTCGCACGTGACAAAAGATTGGGGGCTCGTCCGGGATCTAAAGTTTGTATGTATAAGAAATTGAGAATATACAACTGTTCTAGGGAAAACGATTTACAACAAATATTTATTCAAATTCTGTCTACGTGGGAGGCACTGTCTGTGTTCGGACATACTGTTTTCAGTTTTGTATACAACCATCCTTAAAATTTATCTTCTACAAATTAACAGTGGTGTAAAAATATTTCAAAGGACTTTATGAAAGGTAAAGTTGAAAATTTTTATCTTCTATTTACGTCATTAATATAAAACATGGCGGAAGCTAATCTTACGTTGGAGCAATTGAATATTTTTGCTATCACGTCAGAACAGTTAACTAGCATGTCACTAACCCAGTTAAAAGAGATGGCAAACTCTCTGGGAATAGACATTACTGAAGTTACACCAGTAAAGAGTAAATTGATTCAAGATATTAAGGACTGTTTGAAAAGACATGGTAGAATGCTTGAAGAAAATACTATGAATAATGAAGAATCAGTGGTTCTCAATGTATCAGAAACTCTGAAAACAGACATAAATAACCATGAATTTAAAATGAATGTAAATGAACTAAGTGCGGACATGAAATTCCAGTTAGAAATGAAGAAGTTAGAATTACAATTGGAAAAAGAAAGAATCGCTAGTAATGAAAGGATTGAATTGGCAAAGTCTCGTTCGTCAACTCATACGATTCAGGAAACAAATAATGTAGAACTATATAAGTTTAAAAAGCATGTCCCAAGCATGGAGAACATAGAGATTGATGAGTTCTTTATGGTCTTTGAAAGAAACTCGATCGATTATAAATTTCCTGAAGATAAGAAAGCAGTACTTTTACGTTCAGCTCTAACAAAAGGCAAGGCTCTAGATGTTGTATTGAATTTGACTCCAGAGGAATGCAATGATTATGAACTAATAAAGAGCAGAGTACTATTGAGTTATGTTCTAACTCCAGAAAAGTATCGAAAGTTATATCGTGAGTACAAGAAGGAACCAGAAATTTCACATGTTGACTTCCTGAGATTAGAGAAAAAGTATTTTGATCGATGGTTACGTTCTAAGAATGTGAATAAAGATTATGAAAAACTATATAATCTCATACTGATGGAGGATTTTACTGAGAAGATTCGCACTGATATAAAAGTTCATTTGGCTGATCGTGGTATTGAAATAGCAGAACAAGCAGCAGTAAAAGCCGATGAATACGTCATTATTCACCCGCATAGCCATTATTTTCAAAATGACAGAACAAGTTTGAGGACTCAAAACAGTAATACAGAGAGGAAGTTAAGATCGACAGAGGATAAAAGTAAACAAAAAGCCGATAAACAAGAGAATTCAAGTTTTGTACAAAAGAGAATTACCTGTACATTCTGTAAGAAAGATGGACATATAAAAGAGAATTGTTGGAGTCTACATAAAGAGAAAAGACCCATTAAAAACAAGAACAACGTGGTTTTATCACACATCGCCGTACAAACTGAAACTCACATAAATAAAACTGCCCACAAAAGAATTAAAGCTGAAAGAAAGACATCTGATGTTAGTCATGAGGAGATGGCGAAACACGCATGTCCAAGTTGCTCAAAGTCGGAAAAAGTCTTTGAAATGAAGACCGAGGCTATTGAACATTCTAGTTTCAACTCCAAAGGGAGTGTGACAGATGAACAATCAGTAAATAAAACGTTTACTTATGGAGGCAGTAGTGTAGCAAGAAACTCAGTAGGCAGAGAACTACCCGAGTGCATGCTATCGGATGTTAGCGAGGGCTATGTGTCACCTATAGATAATCAAGCTAGAGAACGGAAGATTAAAATTCTACGTGACTCCGGTGCTGATATATCTCTACTGTTGAAGAATACTGTACCGACGTCGAAATTGACTCATACAGGCCAGTATGCCTTAATCAGTACTATGGCTGGAACACTTACGGCACCGTTACATCGTATACAGTTGAAGAGTAATTACTTCACTGGATCTGTTATTGTTGGGATAGTGAAGAAATTTCCCTACAGAGGCATTTCATTACTTTTAGGAAGTGACATTGCCAAGAATCAGGTACATCCTGTACTTAAAGAAACCAAAGACTCTGTTCATTGTAAGAATACTGAAAATTCAGTATGTGTTATCACCAGAGCTATGGAGAAACAACAGATGACTGATGAATCGACAAAGAAACCAGAACCAACACCTGAGATTGACTTGCAAGCAACCTTCATGGCGGATATTCTAGGTGGTCACTCAAGTCATACTGATCAAAATAATTTGTCGCCTAGACAACTACTCATTCTTGCTCAAAGCAAAGATCCAGAGATCGGGAAACTAAAAGAAGAAGCAAAGAATGAAGGAGAATTAGAAACAATGGCCGCAGGTTATTACCTGAGGGATGAGTTGTTGATGAGGAAATGGAGAGGGAAAGAAAACGACGATGAAACATGCAGCGAAGTACATCAAATCGTGGTACCCAATGTATACCGCAAGGACATACTACATATGGCCCATGATTCACCGTATGCTGGTCACCTAGGGATACAGAAAACCTTCGACAGGATTCTCCCATATTTCTTCTGGCCTGGCCTACGTCGTGACGTCACATCGTTTTGCAGATCATGTCCTGTCTGCCAGATGGTCGACAAGCCGAATCAGACCATTCCGGTAGCTCCTCTACGACCCATACCAGCATTCTCAGAACCCTTCAGTCACATCATTATAGACTGCGTCGGTCCGTTGCCTAAAACTAAGGCTGGCCACCAGTATCTGTTCACTATAATGTGTTCGGCAACGAGATTTCCAGAGGCTATTCCTCTACGTAGCATCAATGCCGACAAAATATCTGATGCACTTATCGGATTCTTCACCCGATATGGTCTTCCGAAAACCGTGCAGTCAGATCAAGGTTCAAATTTCACATCGAAGTTATTTCGCCAAGTCTTAGAACGGCTGGGTATTCGTCATGCAGTATCGAGTGCATATCATCCACAGAGTCAAGGCGCACTGGAACGATACCACCAAACATTGAAGAATATGCTCCGTACTTTCTGTTTCGAGCATAACGACGACTGGGATCGTGGTATTCCCTTCGCACTCTTCGCAACCAGAGAGGCTGTACAAGAATCTCTTGGTTTCAGTCCCTTTGAACTGGTATTCGGACACACAGTTCGTGGACCACTAAAGCTGTTACAAGAGACATGGTTGTCATCCACTGAAGACACTGGTCTACTGACATACGTGGAAAATTTTAAAAATAGACTGTATAATGCATTAAAAGTTGTCAGATCTAATCTTTTGCAGGCACAAGACAAGATGAAGGTCTATTATGACGTCAACGCAAGAACCCGTATCTTCCAACCTGGTGATAAAGTTCTCATGCTGACGCCACTGTCTGGTCAACCCCTGAGTGCCAAGTTTACAGGACCCTACGAGGTTATGGCTAAGCTTAGTGAGGTTAACTATCTCGTAAAGACCCCTGATAGACGGAAATCGCAACGAGTGTGCCATATCAATATGTTGAAACCATACATTACCAGAGAAGAACAAAATGTTGTTGCCTCGGTAAACACTGTTGTTAAAGTCGGGAATAATTCACCTGAAATTGAGCGTGAAGTTGCAGAAAGCAAACTGCAAAATACAAAGGCTCTGAAAAACCTAAATGAAAAATTGGCACATTTACCTGATTGCGAACAATCCGCTATCAAAGGTCTAATTAATGAAAATATCCATTTATTTGGAGATGTACCTAGTAGAACTAGTGTAGTAAAGCATGATGTAATTCTAAATGAAAATACTAAAGCTATTAAACAACATCCATACAGGTCAAATCCTATCCAGTTAGAATGCATCCGTAAAGAGGTTCGCTACATGCTTGACAATGACATTATTACACCTAGTAGTAGTGACTGGTCTTCCCCTTGCGTATTGGTACCTAAAGCCGATGGATCCATGAGGTTTTGTGTGGACTACCGTAAGGTAAACAAAGTGACAAAAACTGATTCCTATCCAATACCAAGAATCGACGATCTAATAGATCAAGTGAGTAATGCTAAGTTTGTGACGAAAATTGACCTATTGACGGCGTATTTTCAGATTCCACTGACGGAGAGGGCTCAGGAGATATCATCGTTTGTAACCCCTGACGGACTGTACAAATTTAAGGTCATGCCCTTTGGTATGGTTAATGCACCCTCTACTTTTCAACGGTTAATAAATACCATTACTCAGGACATTCCTAAATGTCATGCATACCTCGATGATATTGTTGTCTTTAGTGACGATTTTAAATCTCATTTAGATCAACTGCATTTGTTATTTACGAAATTGACTCATGCTAATCTCACCATTAATTTGACTAAGAGTCAGTTCTGCCATGCAACCATCGAGTATCTAGGTCACATAGTGGGAAATGGTTTGGTAAAACCATTAAATGCAAAGGTTAAGGCTATTCGTGAGTTCCCTGTTCCTGAAACCTGTAAACAACTCCGTAGTTTTCTCGGGATGGCGGGGTACTACCGTCGGTTCTGTCAAAATTTCTCAACCATTGCATGTCCATTAACAAATCTATTAAAGAAGAATTGCACTTTCAAATGGTCTAATGAATGCCACCAGGCCTTTGAGAAATTAAAAGATGTTCTTTCTGAGGCACCTGTATTAGTAACACCCAATTACAGTAAACCCTTTAAAATTACCGTTGACGCGTGTGATACAGGGATGGGAGCGGTCATTTCTCAAAAGGGTGATGATTCATTGGAACACCCGATTAGTTTTTACTCTCAAAAATTTGATAAGCATCAAAGAAACTATAGTGTGATAGAAAAGGAACTTTTGGGATTAATCCTGGCATTGAAACATTTTGATTTTTATATCAATGGTTCTCCATATCCAATTGATATTTTAACTGATCATAACCCTTTAGTTTTCCTTTCCAGGGTTAAACAGAACCAAAGAATTATTCGCTGGAGCTTATTTCTCCAAGCATATAATTTAAATGTGGTATGTTTACCAGGTAAACAAAATGTGGTCGCAGAGACGTTGTCGCGCATGTAACTGGTAAACCAGAAGATGAAAGTCAGTTTCTCATGAAATGTTTTTCTTTTATGTCATTCATTGTATTGATTAAAATATATATTATTGTAAATATGACAATAAATAAACTATGTTTTGAAATATTACGATATGAAACATTACAGAACAAAACTTCAAATTCTACTAGAAACAATCATACGTTGTAAGGTAAAAGGTAACTATTGCATACATCAATTGCACACACACCGGTATTTAACTTGAATACATCCACACTTGTGTTTGTTCAATTGATTATTGATGTGTTTTGCAAATTGTTTGTTTCTATGTCGTCATGTTATAATTTGGATGTCTTATTTTATGCTATGTAAAGGCTAAATCAGCTGAGATTATAACATTTTTTTAAAATATTCTTGATGTCATAATTGAGACATCATAATAATAATATAATAACTGAAAATCATTAGTTAATGATACAGTGATCGGTTATAAATAAATGAAACTTTCTAAAGAATTATCTATCAATTATTAATCGGTTCCACTTATTTGGGTAATTCATATCAATTCTGTGGGAATTGGTTATTGGTGGTAATAGTTTTATGGTCAACGTTGTACACACAATAATCATAATTGTAAATATTAATTGATAAATAAATGTTCAATTAATAATCATTGATAGAATAATGTGATAAAGGATTCCATAATAGCGACTTTGTTATTAAGGGAATATATAATATATGGTTCATTTTAATCTTTAAAAGATTGTCCAATAGTCAATTAAATCTTACGAATAGTTTGGGAATTCGGTTCATTTTATGGGTACTCTACAAAGAATTCCATACTTAACGCTGTCTGTAATTCCTTTGTGTCTTAAGGGGGGGCGAGTGTTACGAGTAGATTTATTTCCATATTATATTGGTTCTGTTATTATTAACTAAAGTTAAAATGAAATAATCTTAAACCCGAAATGTTTCCGTGATAGGAATAAAACATGCATATGTCTAGACACTACGTCATAGCATGAAAATGCGTCATATGTCAGCACGAGGGTTTGAGTCCGTGAGTTTAGTTTAGTTCTAGTTTGGGCGCTAATGTGTGAGGACTGTTTTTGACCACTTTCTTAAAGATAGGATTACAGCTTGGTTCGTTATAGAGGAATCTCAACTGATTAAGTTTCATTATATAATACTGGTACATGTATTCTGTGGTATTGTTATATTTTATCATCTCAACTTGTTAGAATAAAATTGTGTTCAATTTCAAACAGGATTGTGGATTTCCTATATAATAAGGTACAGTTTATCTAAATCATTTCATACACAAAAGATTCATAGCAAACGAGTAAAATAAACATCAAATCTAATTGAATAACATCAATACAAGTTCTTATACAACCTTGTGAGATCCAAGATGGATATGAATCAAAAGAATATATATATATATATATATAATAATACATTACTAAAAATATCATCTAACGTCAGTAGCTGATTTCGCACGTGACAATATAGTGATTACAACTAAACATTTCTCAACTTTAAAGAAGAGTTTAAACTGTAAATTTTGTCAATTATTTAAAAACAGAACAATGAAGATATTTCAATACTTACCAGGGCAAACATGTCTATTAGAATTCCTAGCTTGTCTTCTGGGGAGAGGACATTCTCTATGATTCCAGTTGACAGTCTTTGCATGGAATCTGGCTCATACTGGACATGATAAAACATGAACTGGCCAGGGTTGACCTGAGGAAATGTCAGTAAGAGATGAAGGAGATGAGTGAAGCTTTACCACAACTTTATATGTAACCAAATAAAGACATCTATTATACAGAAACTAGAGTTATTTTCAAGTAATGTTCCTTTAAATAAAGATTTGACAGATTATTGCTTTAAATCATACTCTAATAAATTATCTACTAAAACAATTTTTCACAATAAATGCATAATACAACATGATGCACATTATATACGGATCATACAGTACATTAATTTTATAATTGGCTACATATTTATTCTTGATGGGTGTGGTGACCTAGATGCCATTACAAAAGTCTAAGTTCAAATCCACCAATATCTGGAAGTTGCTCCAAAGTCTACCCAGCTGATGTATGATTTGGGAAAAGTAGAGGTGGCTGTGTATAGTGCAAGCCACACAATCCCATTGTATATAAAGTTATACAATGCATACATTAAGATGGATACAGAACTTTAAAGAATGCATATGCACTGAACTATTCAACACAATGAAATGTTTAGGGTGAGCCCAATCTCTTACATGAATCCAATCTGTTGGCTGACAGTTTGGAATCTCTACTGTAATTTGTCTGCCCTGTAGGAGTCCACTTACAACTGGGACTCTCGGATTGCTGGATGTAGTTATGGAGAATGGAACTATCCACAGCTGATTGTTCTCATCTGAGATTTCTGTTCATAAAAATATACATTTATGTCAAAACCAAAGTTTAGCCATAGTTTCTACACGGTTATTGTTTTTATTATATTATTTATGTTACAGATGCTAACTTCTAAAAAAAATAATATTATTGTGTACATTTCTTTTGTACATTTAAATTGAACTGCTACAGTGTTTCAAAAATATCCCTAAAGTATCACTGAGTATAGGACGCTGATTCATTTAGAAAGGCTGTGTGGCCATAACTACCAAGGAGTTCCTAATTGTGTAAAATATTGTCAGATTTTGTGGCTACAAATGCAAAGAATTCCATAAAAATCATTTATACCTCGAGGGAATTAAAAGACTTGGACTAGCATTGGAGTATTAGGAGTCTCTGTAGAGCTAACAGGAGTGACAAGCGGTAAGTAAGGTTCTGGCTTATCCTAGAAGTGAACCTTATTAGCAGAGCAAAAGGTCAACATGACCACGTGGGCACTGTTTCCTTTTTGGGAGTGCAATAGTTCAAATGTGCATTTCTTGTTTTGCATTTCTTGTGGCTACAGCTAATGTTTTTTTTATGAGTGCAGAAACTGGCCATTTTGAAAAGGGTTCAATTTTCTTTTAGATTAGAAAGTCTTCTACAGCCCCATGAAATAGTTTGTTCATGAAAACAAATTTATTGATACACTAACATCAAACTGATACCCATGTATTGAACTAATTAGAGTGAATGGGGAATGCAATGTAGATAGTAGATATGAAAATATGAGATGTATCACAAACTAATTAGTGAATTGTTAATGCAATGTAAATATGATCCTTTGTAATGCACCTGGAACTATAGACTGTGCTACAAACTTCTGCTGTGTCAGTGTCACTTGTCTTTTATCAGAGTTCATATCAATCTTCTCCATAACCTTAGAAAGAGAATCAATTTTTGGAAAGAGCTATACAAATATTTTCTCATAAAATTGTATTTTGTTAAGTATGTATGAACAATTTTTGTTTTTCGATTAACAAAAAAGTAAACAATTTGAATTTCAAACACGTGGAGATAAAAAACTTTAAAACTTTCTGAAAACTGACACAAATTGCTAGAAACATATACGTAAATTGTTAAGATGTTTATAATTAGACACAAGCACTCCATCTCACAAAAAGTGAAAATAATAGTAACATTAAGACATCTTTATCAATACAAGTTACATATTCACTGCAACACCAGCACATGGCAGGGTTGACTGGGGGGGGGGGGGAGCAGTGCATTCAGAATGCTTTTCCAAAGGTCTTTGGTACATTTTCCAGTAAAACATCAGTTTTACTTTTCCCTGGTTTGCAGGAGTTATCTAGCCCTGATGGATATCTGACATTAGCTGGGGAGAAGTGAAAGCAGATTGGCATTGTGCTGGACACACAATCCCCCCACTCCACAGAAGCTAGTGAACATGGACCAATATGTTCAGAGAGAAGTAAACTTTACTTTAAGAACAAGTTAAGTAATCACTACAGTAATCCTTTGTTTATCAATGGATTATGGTCCAAGTGAGGTAATTTGTTAGGGTCCAGTAAGAAAATAATAATAATATTTGTATAGCGCTGCAAACAAACATAATATAATCTCTAGGCTAAGAAATTTTAAACTTATTGATGATTTAAAATTTTACAAACATTGGACAAATCAAATAAATGAAGCAATAACCGACCTAACATATAAGTAAGACAGTCGGGGACTAAAGCATGTTATCTAAGGTAAATATTGAAATAATGAGTTTATAAGTTCTCTAAGATAGGCAAATATCTGCAAAACAGAAACATTAAATTTATATAATCACAAGTATGTCTTTATATTTTAAGGTTTCATAAAGACTTCTTATGCTTTTAAATACTCGCAACCTTCTTAAAACTAGGTTTTAATTTATTAGGCTAGAAAATGCTTATCTTATTGCAAAAATAATAATGTTTATGAAAATGTGTATATCACACAAAATCCTGAGAATTGCCTGGAAAAGTCCATAAAGCCTGTAAGCATAAGAGGTCATTTGTATACAAATGATTTTTATTTGCATTTATATCAAACACAATAATTTATTACTAAACTTTTACATAATGGTAATCATTGTCTAAGCCAGGGGTCTCCAAACTTTTCAGCCCGAGGGCCGCATTAACTATCAAACAGCAGTTTGGGGGCCGAATAGAAGAGAATCAAAACAAGGATGTTGTTTTTAATTATTTATTTAATATTATTTTATTCAGTTAATATTTAATAACAAATGGTTACACTACACATAAACACCTATATTAGATAAATTGTTTCATGGATGCCAAAAAAGCCGACATTTCTAGCTTTAGGTTTGATGTCCTTAACATAAACAGTGACCTGAGATTATCATCGGACAAGTTTGTTATCAAATTGTTCCTCACGTAGGTATGTTGTTCCAAAAATTAAAAGATACATTGATGCAAATGTTTTGACATTAGGAAAGTCTTGCTTGGGCAAAAACTGGTAAAAACCCACCAGTCCTTCTTTGAACTTGTCCCTAAGGAGGTCATTTGCTTGCAACTCAATGACCTTCAACTGCAGTTCACCTGGGCAACTGGCCACATCTGTTTCAAATGGCTTTTGAAACAGTCTCACTTCTTCTGCCTTTGAATTCTAGTCAGAAAACCGCTCCAGATCTTGGATGCAAAAATGACGTGGAGAACTCAGCTGTTGCTTCAGCCATGAAGACCTGCTTAAAGTGCGTCAAGTTGTTGGCCTGTACTTGTTCCGAAAACAAGACAAGTTGGGATCTAAAGGCCCTTAGGTGGGTGTATATATCAGAAGCTAGATTTTCCTCTCATTGTAAGTTTTAGGTTCAGAAAATGTTAATTATTTGTAAAGGCTAATTTCCATACCCACTCTTCATCAGACAGTAGTGGCTTGCCTTTACTTTCCAGGAAGTCACATGTTACTTTCTTAACTTAATTACCGGTACTTTGCTCTGAACTTAGCCATCTAAGTCTAAGTGCTGTGTAATATGGTAAATATTGCGATTCTGTGTCTGTATCTTTCAACATGTCTCTGTACTGTCTATTGTTGAGTCCGTGTGACCTTATTAAGATCACCAACTTCACCACAGGAATCAGTACACATCTAATGTCCAAATATTTAGCGCGCAAAGCTAGCTGGTGAATAATACAGTGTAGAAACATTGGCTGTGGAATGTTTATTCTCTTTACACATCTGCTTCACTTGTCCAACCAAGCCTTTCTATAAGCCACTCATGTTCTTTCCTACATCAACAGTCAGGCAACTGAGGTTAGTCCAAGTTATAATCAGCAAATGTTTTTTTTTACTCATTGAATATATTATCATGTCCAGTAATAATGCCATACTCCGCCACTAGAGGCGCCATATCGCGTTATATTATCTTATTGAATGTCGATGGAAGTTAAAAAAAGTAAGCAGCGAATGAGGTTTTTACAGTGTAGTGGTCGCCTTAAAGTAATAGATCCTAACTCACCAGAATAACATAATGTGCTCTAATAGAAAATATTGGTTGTTAGATTTACAAACCCTTTTTTTTACAAAAAATAACAACAAGCAGGCCACCATTTTTGTTTGTCTCATGGAATCTGAACACACAATTAGGTTTAGTTTCTAGTCATATTAGCTTAGGCTTATTGTCACTTCTTATGTACAAGCGACAATTCACCAATTACATTAAATAATCAAGTTATTTATTTGATACTGGCAACATGGGCCAAGGGCTCTTTGTTACATGAAATGTAGAATATGGGGCACAAGTGAACAATAACTTTTTATTTTAAAGTTTGAAAATAGCATATTTGGTATGATTTTCATGACTGTACATGACCCGACACCCCTATAAAATGGCGAGTATCTATGACTACCGAAGTCAGAGTAAAAAAGATATTAAGACATGGAGTATTGTTTTAAATGACACATTTAGCATTTATCAGAGCACCCTACTACCTTTATCAGTGGAAAGCCTTTCTGCTTTGTCCAAGTGTCCATCATGGCGGCAATGTCTAAGCCACTTGCCTCGGCCATAGCTGCCCACATATCTTGGGTGGTGGTGTTCTTAAACTGATGCCGCTGGAGGTACAGCTTCATACCTTTACGGAAAGCCTGAGAGAATACAATAGAATGATTTAAAATTAAACTTGTTCAAAACTTTTAGGTGTGTGATACAGAGCTAAAATAGATTTTTGAACACACATTTTTAAAGTATTTTTATACTAATGAAACAACAACTGTGGACCATGTGAAGAAACAAATTGATTCCTAATTCTTATTTAGTAAGGTCAAAAAAAGGCCCAATGTTGGTCCATAAAGAGAAGTAAAGAATGATTGGTCAGTTTTTTCACTTTAGCATACAAGGTATTGTGGAGGCAACCATTACTTTCCCTAACTAAAGCTAGGTTCCTCTATGTCAGTCTGAGAAGCAGGTTTTAGACCCAGGAAAAGACACACTGGCATGTAAACCAGGATTTGAATCTAAGAAAGTCAAAATGACAACTTAGCGCTCTACTGCACCTGTTTAGTCAAGATTAAAAAATAAAAGTGATATACAAATTAATCTGTATAGTAACTTACAGGGTTGTATATCTCAAGGAGGAGACATAATTGCCATTTATTTTACACAAATATGAAATTGTCAAAACATTGCCCTCACTGTTATGCCGTTAGCGAACCAACAATTAAACAAACAAGAGATGTCTACCTACCTCATCACCAATATAGGATGTTGTACTGGAACCAACAATTAAACAAACAAGAAATGTCTACCTACCTCATCACCAATATAGGACTGAAGCATTCTAATCAAACAGGCACCTTTACTGTAGGAGATGTCATCAAATATCTCGTCTATCTCACCCGGATGTTGTACCGGAACCTAACGGCAGAGATAGAAAATTTTAGTTTCAGTTATGTACAAACAATAAAAACTTAATACAACATAGTTTGAGGCTTTACATTGTCAATACAAACTAGCTAGAAAAGTAAATAAAAATGCATTTGTGTTAATAAATTATCCAGTCTCTATACATAAAGAACATAATATTGTGCCCTTCTCTTAAAAAAATTTTTAAAGCACAATTATAATATGTGAAAAGTCAGACACAAATCTTATGGGATCTGGTTCTATAATTTTTTTTTGGAGCAAAACATTCATTGTTAATGTGGTCAAAATGATCAGCTTTTATATTACGCTGCTTAAAAAAAAAGTAGTATCATTCTTTTGACAGGATGTTTGATATATATTGATATATAGATATATATTTGATATAATGAGAACCATATGCAACTCTTGGTTAAGTTAAGAGTGACTAAATGTTGGACATGCCATTTTTATTATTTGACTCTTTCTCTCCGGATCGACGATACCAGCGTAGATTTTAAAACTGCCATTTTGCCGGATCGACGATGCCAGTTTCCATTTGTTAAAATACGTTTATTTTGTTTATTTTCAGCGCTATTCTTTTTATTTTACTTTTACATAAATCTAGAATGATTTCCCTTAGAATAACATCCGGATTTGTGTTTACATTGTGATTTTTATTGAAAAAAATGCATTTTTATGGATTTGTTTTTCACCCGGGTAGGGCCGTGTATGATGGGTAGTGATCATAAATGATAAAAACAGGCTTTATATTTATATTTTTAAAGAAATATTTGTTTTTAATAGTGAAAAAGGGGATATATTTTAGGAAAACAATGGAGTTCATTAATTTGGGAATGTATATATTTTTGGTGTGAGCCTTGGATTTTGTGATATGTAAGACTTTAGTGAGTAATTTTTTTTTATATTTTCGTTTTAAAGATTATTTTTTTAAATATAAGTTACACACGATTTTATATTCTCTGTAAGGAGCTTTTAGTTTCCTTTAATTAAATACCAAATATGATATTGTTTGATTAAAACCGAAGGAGTTATTAGGATTGGAAGATAGCAATAGTAATGACAAAAAGAAAAAAATGGGTAATCCCGCAGAATATGGAAAATAATTCTGGAAAGAAAGAGTTAAAAAATTATTATTTTGTAATACTCTTGAATTTGCACTATAAAATAATGTGAGTGCGTTAAAAAAACAAAAACTTGTATATTCTCTTTTATTAATGTACATTAAAAAAATTTACTTCGTTTTTTTATTCTATATGTCGATCATGTTTTCTTATATAATTTATAGTGTACTACTTAATATCAATATATGCGCCTGACTTCATATTAAATAAAGGTAAATATAACTTCACAATATTTATTTTTCTGTCCCTAAAAGTAAAAAGTGTGTGGCTCACTAAAGAATATGAAATATCAGCAAGTAGCTTTCCCACCCCCTGCTATAGCCATTCCATGCTCACCACAATAGAGGGACTATTGCATGGTCTGGACACCTATGGCACGCGTGCAGGACTTGGCAAAAGGAGGTCCTTAAAAGCGTCTATTCAAGTCTCTTCTACAAGAAATTGAGTGCAAGAGCAGGATGACTTTTAAGCTGTTGGTCCGCTGAATGAAGTAGAAATCCTTATTTAGCACTCTATTGTCAACAGGTTGCCAACCCCTGGACTATTGGAGAGAGAATCTAATTCTATGCTCACCTCAATGGGGTGACTATTGGAGAGAGCATCCAATTCCAGCGCACAGCTCTGGTCATGTTGTATGAATTGCTTCCAGATGTTGTACTCTGGGTATAGTGCATCTGTACAATGGTATGATATCCATGTAGCGAAACCTTCTTTAAGCCACAGGTCTGTCCACCACTCCTGTAAGTAAACCAAGACAGAGAATATTGGTTATAAAACTCCTAGCATAAAAGTAACAAAAAGTGTTTTTTTAAGATGCTGACCTTGCACATAGTGCATGCACATTTAGTGTATAAATATCTAAAGAACTATGCAATAGCACAGTGGCCAAGCGGCAGCACATTCCACTGGCAATCCAAAGGTTCTGGGTTCAAATCCTGATACAGGCTAGGATTTTTTCACTAGGACTAGAGGGTTGTCCTACCCAGCTCTGATGGGTACCTGACACTAGCTGGGGTAAAGTAAAGGCAGCTGGGCATTGTGCTGGCCACACATCCCCTCATATGCCAAGTTCACAGAAACTGGTGAACGCTGCTTTACCAGCCCTATAAGTTTGGTCCGAAGGGTACTTTACTTTTTGATTTTTTTCCCCAAATTTTGGTGCTTTCACAAACCCAACCTTTATGAAAAAATTTTTAATGCTAAATACAACTAGATCAGGGGTATTTAAGATTTTTAGTCAATGGGTCAAAGAATGAATTAAATACAACAAGGTGGGTCACACAGTGTGAAAATTTATTTACAGGATTCATATAATCAATTAAAAAAAACTGCAGTTACACGCTCACTAAAAAGCTTGGCCGGCCATATTGTGGCCCACAGGCCACCCATTGCACACCCCTGAACTAGACTGTATAGTGTAATGAAAAAACAAACAACAACAACTAGTCCTGACAAACCATTGTGACCAGATTTCCAAACCAGTTGTGAGACAGTTCGTGGGTCACAACGATAGTGACCGTCTGCTTCGTGAATGCCGAAGGGTTGCCCGGGTCAAGGAGAAGGGCGGTCTCTCGGAACGTGACCAGGCCCCAGTTTTCCATTGCACCTTAGAATAAACAGATTTAATTAATATTGTAAGGTTGAACACATTGAAGCTTATTCCAGTCAAAAGTTATTTTAATTTTTTTTTATAAATAAAAAACTAGCAAAAGAATAGAAAAGCAATGAAAGTAGTTCTAGAAGTGCAAGCTGTTGTCAGGGCATAAGTCAATGAAAGTAGTTCTAGATGTGCAAGCTGTTGTCAGGGCATAAGTCAATGAAAGTAGTTCTAGAAGTGCAAGCTGTTGTCAGGGCATAAGTCAATGAAAGTAGTTCTAGAAGTGCAAGCTGTTGTCAGGGCATAAGTCAATGAAAGTAGTTCTAGAAGTGCAAGCTGTTGTCAGGGCATAAGTCAATGAAAGTAGTTCTAGAAGTGCAAGCTGTTGTCATGGCATAAGTCAATGAAAGTAGTTCTAGAAGTGCAAGCTGTTGTCAGGGCATAAGTCAATGAAAGTAGTTCTAGAAGTGCAAGCTGTTGTCAGGGCATAAGTCAATGAAAGTAGTTCTAGAAGTGCAAGCTGTTGTCATGGCATAAGTCAATGAAAGTAGTTCTAGAAGTGCAAGCTGTTGTCAGGGCATAAGTCAATGAAAGTAGTTCTAGAAGTGCAAGCTGTTGTCAGGGCATAAGTCAATGAAAGTAGTTCTAGAAGTGCAAGCTGTTGTCAGGGCATAAGTCAATGAAAGTAGTTCTAGAAGTGCAAGCTGTTGTCAGGGCATAAGTCAATGAAAGTAGTTCTAGAAGTGCAAGCTGTTGTCAGGGCATAAGTCAATGAAAGTAGTTCTAGAAGTGCAAGCTGTTGTCAGGGCATAAGTCAATGAAAGTAGTTCTAGAAGTGCAAGCTGTTGTCAGGGCATAAGCCAATGAAAGTAGTTCTAGAAGTGCAAGCTGTTGTCATGGCATAAGTCAATGAAAGTAGTTCTAGAAGTGCAAGCTGTTGTCAGGGCATAAGTCAATGAAAGTATTTCTAGAAGTGCAAGCTGTTGTCAGGGCATAAGTCAATGAAAGTATTTCTAGAAATGCAAGCTGTTGTCAGGGCATAAGCCAATGAAAGTAGTTCTAGAAGTGCAAGCTGTTGTCAGGGCATAAGTCAATGAAAGTAGTTCTAGAAGTGCAAGCTGTTGTCAGGGCATAAGTCAATGAAAGTAGTTCTAGAAGTGCAAGCTGTTGTCGGGGCATAAGTCAATGAAAGTAGTTCTAGAAGTGCAAGCTGTTGTCAGGGCATAAGTCAATGAAAGTAGTTCTAGAAGTGCAAGCTGTTGTCAGGGCATCAGTCAATGAAAGTAGTTCTAGAAGTGCAAGCTGTTGTCAGGGCATAAGTCAATGAAAGTAGTTCTAGAAGTGCAAGCTGTTGTCAGGGCATAAGTCAATGAAAGAAGTTCTAGAAGTGCAAGCTGTTGTCAGGGCATAAGTCAATGAAAGTAGTTCTAGAAGTGCAAGCTGTTGTCATGGCATAAGTCAATGAAAGTAGTTCTAGAAGTGCAAGCTGTTGTCAGGGCATAAGTCAATGAAAGTAGTTCTAGAAGTGCAAGCTGTTGTCAGGGCATAAGTCAATGAAAGTAGTTCTAGAAGTGCAAGCTGTTGTCAGGGCATAAGTCAATGAAAGTAGTTCTAGAAGTGCAAGCTGTTGTCAGGGCATAAGTCAATGAAAGTAGTTCTAGAAGTGCAAGCTGTTGTCAGGGCATAAGCCAATGAAAGTAGTTCTAGAAGTGCAAGCTGTTGTCAGGGCATAAGCCAATGAAAGTAGTTCTAGAAGTGCAAGCTGTTGTCAGGGCATAAGTCAATGAAAGTAGTTCTAGAAGTGCAAGCTGTTGTCAGGGCATAAGTCAATGAAAGTATTTCTAGAAGTGCAAGCTGTTGTCAGGGCATAAGTCAATGAAAGTATTTCTAGAAGTGCAAGCTGTTGTCAGGGCATAAGCCAATGAAAGTAGTTCTAGAAGTGCAAGCTGTTGTCAGGGCATAAGTCAATGAAAGTAGTTCTAGAAGTGCAAGCTGTTGTCAGGGCATAAGTCAATGAAAGTAGTTCTAGAAGTGCAAGCTGTTGTCAGGGCATAAGTCAATGAAAGTAGTTCTAGAAGTGCAAGCTGTTGTCAGGGCATAAGTCAATGAAAGTAGTTCTAGAAGTGCAAGCTGTTGTCAGGGCATAAGTCAATGAAAGTAGTTCTAGAAGTGCAAGCTGTTGTCAGGGCATAAGTCAATGAAAGTAGTTCTAGAAGTGCAAGCTGTTGTCAGGGCATAAGCCAATGAAAGTAGTTCTAGAAGTGCAAGCTGTTGTCAGGGCATAAGTCAATGAAAGTAGTTCTAGAAGTGCAAGCTGTTGTCAGGGCATAAGCCAATGAAAGTAGTTCTAGAAGTGCAAGCTGTTGTCAGGGCATAAGTCAATGAAAGTAGTTCTAGAAGTGCAAGCTGTTGTCAGGGCATAAGTCAATGAAAGTAGTTCTAGAAGTGCAAGCTGTTGTCAGGGCATAAGTCAATGAAAGTATTTCTAGAAGTGCAAGCTGTTGTCAGGGCATAAGCCAATCAAAGTAGTTCTAGAAGTGCAAGCTGTTGTCAGGGCATAAGCCAATCAAAGTAGTTCTAGAAGTGCAAGCTGTTGTCAGGGCATAAGTCAATGAAAGTAGTTCTAGAAGTGCAAGCTGTTGTCAGGGCATAAGTCAATGAAAGTAGTTCTAGAAGTGCAAGCTGTTGTCAGGGCATAAGTCAATGAAAGTAGTTCTAGAAGTGCAAGCTGTTGTCAGGGCATAAGTCAATGAAAGTAGTTCTAGAAGTGCAAGCTGTTGTCAGGGCATAAGTCAATGAAAGTAGTTCTAGAAGTGCAAGCTGTTGTCAGGGCATAAGTCAATGAAAGTAGTTCTAGAAGTGCAAGCTGTTGTCAGGGCATAAGTCAATGAAAGTAGTTCTAGAAGTGCAAGCTGTTGTCAGGGCATAAGTCAATGAAAGTAGTTCTAGAAGTGCAAGCTGTTGTCAGGGCATAAGTCAATGAAAGTAGTTCTAGAAGTGCAAGCTGTTGTCAGGGCATAAGTCAATGAAAGTAGTTCTAGAAGTGCAAGCTGTTGTCAGGGCATAAGTCAATGAAAGTAGTTCTAGAAGTGCAAGCTGTTGTCAGGGCATAAGTCAATGAAAGTAGTTCTAGAAGTGCAAGCTGTTGTCCGGGCATAAGTCAATGAAAGTAGTTCTAGAAGTGCAAGCTGTTGTCAGGGCATAAGCCAATGAAAGTAGTTCTAGAAGTGCAAGCTGTTGTCAGGGCATAAGTCAATGAAAGTAGTTCTAGAAGTGCAAGCTGTTGTCAGGGCATAAGTCAATGAAAGTAGTTCTAGAAGTGCAAGCTGTTGTCAGGGCATAAGTCAATTCTATAAGTCTATAAGTGAACAGTTAATCCAATAGTTTTGTGGAAACAATTTAGATTGTATGACACATTTTTTCAAAAGATGAGATTTATTGATAGTAATGTAATCGCTACTGAGAAAAGTTGGAAACCATTTATCTCCCTTGTCCTTGGCAGAAAGACTAAATAAAGCTGTGATTTTACAATGTAGCTGTGTGTTACAATGTAGCTGTGATGTTACAATAGAGCTGTGATGTTACAATGTAGCTGTGATGTTACAATAGAGCTGTGATGTTACAATATAGCTGTGATGTTACAATAGAACTGTGATGTTACAATAGAGCTGTGATGTTACAATATAGCTGTGATGTTACAATAGAACTGTGATGTTACAATATAGCTGTGATGTTACAATATAACTGTGATATTACAATGTACTCTATGAGGGGGTGAAAAGGTTTGTAATACATCAACTGTATAATGTATTTTTTTGTAAAACTGTTCATACCATTTTTTTTTACCAAATGCCATATTTCAAAATTCAAAAGATTATATAATTAACTTTAAAAAGTAATTATTTTGCTTTTTATATAATAAATAATAGTATTTTTTTAAACTAATAGTAGAAAAAACTGTATATAAATAAGTGTATATATTTATTTATATAGTTTTTAAAAATATTTCGTTTAATTTTTTTGAAAACAAAATAATATAAATATGGAAAAATTTTGATATTTGTATTTCTATCAATTTTTTTGTAAAAGTATTCCTAAAATGTTTAGATGTAAATATAGCTAGTGCAAAACAAACAACATATTTCTCTACTTTATTAAAAACCAACCCAAATGTCTACCCCGGATATAGAATGAAATTTAGCCAAAATTAAGGTTTAAACATTTCTCCTTCACATAAGTAAAGTACTTTTCAAACCAAACTGATCATAGGGCTGGTGAAGCAGCGTTCACCAGTTTATGTGGCCATGGCATACTAGGGGATGTGTGGCCATCACAATGCCCAGCAGCCTTTACTTTACCCCAACTAATGTCAGGTACACATCAGAGCTGGGTAGACTCAGGGACACCCTCCAGATCCGGGAAATAAACCTAGCCTGCACCAGGATTCAAACCCGGGGCCTTCAGTACACCGGCAGAACACGCTGCCGCACAGCCACCGTGCAAGTGTAGATTCTTAAAAAAAATATCTTCATACATACCGATAGGGAAGTCAGAGAGAGTAATGAGGTCAATTTTTGGAAGTCCATACTCTATTTCAAAATACCACTCATAGTGGGATAATGACAGAGTGGCAACTCGGAGTGCAAACTGGCCGTGCTCTTTCATGCCAGTTGGAGTGTAAACTCTGACAGGAATCCCATTGGAGGATTTGTCCTCCACATAATCGTAGTCGCCAACCACAAGGGCTGTCAGGTAGGTGGACATGACTGGGGTTGGTTGAAATGTCACAACTTTGAGCTGACTATTTTCTGGACAAATCTCTTCCTTTTCCACAGGCTGTTAGAACAAATAATTAAGTACAAAATAAACTGTCATCAAATGTGTACAGAGCAGTAATTAGTGATATAAAAGTGTGTAGGGAACAGAATTATTGCATTACAAAAAAAAGTGTATCTAACTGGGAACATAGCCATAAACAAATTTTCACAGCTTAAATTAGAGTGCAAAATTTATGTACAACTAAAAATAAGTGCCCAAAAAATTGTGTTTTTATCACAGTTGTATACAAATTCCTTTTTTTCTGTT
This sequence comes from Anisus vortex, assembly GCA_949126835.1. Lineage (NCBI taxonomy): Eukaryota > Metazoa > Mollusca > Gastropoda > Planorbidae > Anisus > Anisus vortex. Next base: position 2,513,703 of record OX421506.1, on the reverse strand, counting down.
ACTTTTTTGTTGAATTTAATTTGGCAGCAACACTCAATGCATTTTGTCATTACAGCAATAAGTGTATTAGCACTCATTTTACCAACCATGTTTGACAAGGCAACTTTTTCTTTTGGTACTATCAAAGTGAACACAAATCTGGATTTTACAGCTGGCTCATCCCAGCAAGGAAATGCTCTTCTGGCTCCAGTTGCCTGCCAACAAAAGAAATATTTTTGCCCTCATTAAACAAAATATGTTTTTTAAAAAAAACAACCGTAACCATCCAAACTGAAATAAATGAAAAAAAGTGAACAAATAAAAGAAACTACAATGTGAATTCTCAATGTTTTCTTCACGTCTTATTTTCCAATTATCTTCAGAAGTGAATTTGTAGCATTAAATCACAAACTGAACCTAAAGATTAATTCTACAAGAATTTGAGTCAAGACATTCTTGGCATACATAAACGAGTTGCAGGCATTTGAAAATAAATGCATGAGAAAAATACTTTGAATCTTTGAACACAGGACTAATGAGTATGTTTGGGACAGAATATCACAGTGCCCCCAAAAATAACTGCCAGACTCTACATTTATCAAAAAAATTTTCCTCACTGTAAAATCCATGCCTGCAGTTTCTAAATATAATTACTGAATTATTTTGTATGCAAACCTTGCACAAATTATTAGTTTATGATAGTTTAAGAAAATGTTTTGCTAGAAGTCAGTGCCCTCACATAGAGGAGGGCAGAGGGGGCATATGCCCGGAGGCGACAATTCTAGAGGGGCGGCAAATATAACCTAAGTTTATACCAGAAATTTTAGGAGAGTTGAATAAAATTTGAAACACTAATTGTGAAGAAAAGGAATAATGAATAAAGATAGTAGAAGTTAACTTCTTATTTATTTACACTCAAACTTTTGTATGGGACTTCAAATGTTTCACTTTTAATAGGCTCACAAGGGTTTCATAAAAGCTTGGCTAATCTAGAATATTCTTAATGAAAAATGTGCATTTTAAAATTTCTTTAATCATAATAATTAACTAAGCGTAGGCAATAAACAAAGCAGTTACAGTATGCAAGGGGCAAGTTGCTGAAACATTTGCCCTGGCGCTCTACATAGGCTTGTGAAGGCCCTGCTAGAAGTTGTTGACCAGGCAAATACAACCGTCCACTAAAAATAGGATAACAATGTACCAAAATATATGTGCAAGCTGGGTTGTTCCTACACTTATTGATAGAAATCTTGAACAGAAATTAATAATTAGCAATGTTATCCATTCACTCATTTGAAACTCAACCCAATTCTTGCACTAAATACGGCACCAGTGCCCAAGGGTTACTGATAACTGCTAACATAGTTCATGCCATACAATAAGATTTCTGATATTCTTCATAGAAGCTTTTTGCCTGAACTTTTTTTCTCCTTTCAATGTGTTTCAGTTTATACAACTTTCTTTTTTTTTTTACCTCAAGAGGAATAAGATGATTGATCCAAGATGACAGAAACAACTAGGCACCAAATTGTTTACCTCAAAATGAGTCCCAGCAGCATACACAAGCTCTCCATCAGCTGACACATATTGGTTTCTGTAAAATCCTCTCAGCTGATCATTCAGATGACCAGAAAATTCCAGACTAAGTTTATATTCACCAGGCTGGAGACAAACAGAAAAATCAGTTACAATTTGAAAAATACAAGAAATTTACACACATAAAAAGAGGACAAAATGAAAAAGATAATTTATTATGTAACCCAGTCCTAATCCACCTTAGCAAAAGCCATAAAGCTATTTGACATTTGTATTAATCTATCATTTAAGATAAAACATGATGTTATCAATATTCTTAAGAAGCTTATTTCCTATTTACTTCTCCTTATACCTTATAATCGTTTTCTTTTTCCTTATTGACATTTGCCTTTAAGACTGGCTTCCTAACATAAACATCAATATATATATTTATATTCTTCATACTTAATATATACTTTATAACTTTCAGACTTAAGATACACTTTATATGCTTTCAAACTTTGATTTAATTTGATTTAGTTGATTTAGCTACTTTAAAAGTCTCTCAAACTGGATGAGCGTTCAGCTCATAGTTCTGGCATAAATTGAAGGGTGTGGAGTTGTCATCTTAGCTCCTACTCCTGTCCAAGGCTTGTCGCCATGCTAGTACAGTATGCCCTCTCGTATATTATCCACCCATCTGTTAATACTTCTTTGTGCTCCTGTGACATCGCCAGCCCCGCAGCACTGTGTCAGTGAGGACCTCTCATTGGGTTCTGTCGCATCTCTGGCACTTGAAAGCGAACCGTTGGAGCTGGTCAGGGGCAGAATATGTTCTTTAATTTATTTTCTTCGCTGCTCTTCCAGCCTCTTTGATAGGACGAAGTCTGCCCTCTGCAGCAGATGGCTTATAGCCGGTAACTGCCGCTTTCTGTGTTTTGTCTACGCTAAATAGCAAAGCTGGAGTGTCATCTCCAGGGCGCAAGCTTGGGCATTGTGTTAAGGAGAGGCTGATGTTGCCCATGCATCATTTCCCCTCTCTCCACGCATCAGATGTAGACAAGGGAAAGGCGTAGCCAATACAGCTTGGCATCAGTTGCGTCGCAGGAGTTGTCATTATGCTACGTGCCTTAGGGACTCCGGCTCCTGATTTGTTTTTGGGGTTTACTCCCCTTCCCCGTGCATGGGTTTAGCCACCAAGCAGTGGAGGTTTGTGATAAAGAGTTTTCCTTCTCCGGGAGTTAATTATCTTTACAATAAACAATATAAACAATAAAAATACTTCCAAATATTACATCAACACCGCCATCTTGTGAAACGGTACTGTTGGGGCCCTTCCTTCCTCCCTTCCTCCCACCACAAACTCTGTGGGCTCAGGGCCCGTCCAATGATTTCTGGAGGCACAACAAAGACTGCATCTCTTGTATTAGTCCACTGGTTGACTCTTAACAATTTCCTGTAGTTTACACACTTTGAAATCCCTGGTTACAGTAATGCTGAGACTAGTAGTTATATAACTCCAGTTCTTATATTGATACGTACATAAAATGTTATATTCAAGTTCATTATTAGAACCTTTTACTTACTAAGATTTCATTTGCAAATGTTAACTCTAATCTTTCTTCAGCTTCATTGATGACAATTTCTTCTGGGATACTACTCACTTCATTTCCTTGACAAACATATCAGATGAAAAATTCAGATTTTGAAGCTGCACACATTAAATGACAGAATCTAAATGTATTGATAAATATGCTAATACAGATAAGAAATATTAACAACAGTTCATTATATTTATAAAAAAGATAGTATTTTGCTATATCAATCGTAAAGTTAATAATAGTACTATACTATTAGTACTTAGAGCCTAGAATATCTGTATCTTGATAAATATGCTATTAAATAAGGTCTGATACATTTTTTTAAACTTTCAAAAACAGATGCTCCTTATATATAAAAGATTATTACATCCTACCTATTTTTTTTTCTTCATCTTTTAATAACTGTATTTCTACCATTTTGGAAAAATAAACTTGTAAGTGGTGCATGAGTTGGTGTGAAGTTGTAAGAAATAGTTTGTACAATAGGTGCGAGATTAGTAATAACTAGGAAGTGTGTGTTTGACATCATGTTTTGTTTACTTGGTAACCATGTTGGAATGAAAGAAGTCAGCCTTAGTCTAGCATGTTAGGTAGAGGTTGTCCTGTGTTGGACTAAGTTTGAGAGTTGAGTAATGGTATTGGTGTAGGCTCAAAGATTGATGCTGGATGTTGACTGTTGGATGTTGGTCGTCTATTTATTCATGTCAAGTTGTGATTAAAATTATTATTGCCCAAAAGAGACATCATCGTTTTACTTGAAGCATTCAAGTTGTGTTTTATGTTGCAAGATTTCTGTTTTAATACTTCTAATTCTAAAAGTATTTTTTATATTTTTTATTGTATTTTTTTGTAATGAATATTTATTTAAATTGTAGTTACAGAAACTTTTGGCAATATTTTTTTTTTCCAAAATGGCTAAACACTAGCATACAGATGAAAAAATAAAGAAATGAAAAACTTGTAAAAATAATCTTACAAGGTAAATATTAGGCAGTATTCTGCCCTTGAGTTGGTTAACTTTTTTTAAGTCTATGATTAACTAATATTGTCCAGATCAATTCTCCCACCATTGATTTAAAATCAATATTTTTGCCTGAACAACAATGTCAGTATACATTTTTTTTTTATAAGTTTGTTTTACTTATTTTCTTCACTATTCTTTTTACATTACTTTGAATAAAACCTAGAATTATTTTCCTTTAAATAACATCTGGAAAATGGAGTTTGAAACATTTTTTCACAGAGTAAAAAGTATTTAAATTAGTTGTTTTGATTTTCTGTGTTTTTGGTAGTAACAATGACTTAAGGGATAAAGCCTCAAATTAACTAAAGTCTGGAAAAAAAGGATGTATTTCAGGAAAAAACATGCTTAATTCATTTTGGAATGTATTATTTATTAATGTGTTCTTTGGAATGAGTATTATGTAATTCTTTAACGAGTTTTTTTTTTTGGTTTTATTAAATGATCAACTATTTATAATAAGCTCAACTAGAGAAATTAAACATTTTCTGATAAAGGGTAGGCTTATAAATGTTATGAACATTTTAAAGACAGCATTAGACATGGCAAAGATACAATAACAAAGATACAATTCTGACTGAAAAAAAAAATGTTCAGGAGAAACAGTTAAATGTATGTTTATTTTTAATATTTTTAATATTCTTTTGTTCTAACCGAAAGTGGTGATTTTTATATATAGGGTCTACATAAGTCTGTGTGTTATAATTATCAAGACATTGTTTAACTGAATGATTAAAAAAAGTTTCAAATAGATTTAGGCTAGATTACCCCCATTTCTCCACAACTGTTTCAGTTAATAAATGAATGTGTTTCAATTTGAACATTTAATACTCACCAGTTAGTGAAGCTTGGGTCACAGTTATATCAAAAATGTTTAAAATGATTCTACTGGCAGCACATTTTACCTATATAATACAGTATAGTAGCAATAATATTAGAACCATTGAAAGAATGTTCAAAACAAGTGTAATAAACTCTATTATTACTAGACTGTGTCTTATGCATAGAAAGAACGGTCAAAACAAGTGTAATAAACTCTATCATTACTAGACTGTGTCTTATGCATAGAAAGAACGGTCAAAACAAGTGTAATAAACTCTATTATTACTAGACTGTGTCTTATGCATAGAAAGAACGGTCAAAACAAGTGTAATAAACTCTATCATTACTAGACTGTGTCTTATGCATAGAAAGAACGGTCAAAACAAGTGTAATAAACTCTATCATTACTAGACTGTGTCTTATGCATAGAAAGAACGGTCAAAACAAGTGTAATAAACTCTATTATTACTAGACTGTGTCTTATGCATAGAAAGAACGGTCAAAACAAGTGTAATAAACTCTATCATTACTAGACTGTGTCTTATGCATAGAAAGAACGGTCAAAACAAGTGTAATAAACTCTATCATTACTAGACTGTGTCTTATGCATAGAAAGAACGGTCAAAACAAGTGTTATAAACTCTATCATTACTAGACTGTGTCTTATGCATAGAAAGAACGGTCAAAACAAGTGTTATAAACTCTATCATTACTACTGTGCCTGATGCTAGGATGTTTGATGATGAGGCCAATTAAAGCAAGTTTCTGAATTTCAAACAGTCATAAATTGACACATTAAAAAAAATTGGCTCAGTTGTTCAGTGAAATAAACCACTAGCAAATGCTGAAGGACTAAAAACAATTGAATTGTGCAACTAAATAAGCCTCTATGAAATGTCCATACTGTTAGACTCCAAGACAAAGCAAAGAAATATAAAGTGAATTAATAACTCAAATGTTTTTAGTGAGTAGTTAACATTATAGAAGCTTAGAAAAGAAAACAACCAGTTTACTAACGTAAGATACTTATAATTCTCTTGGATTGACATTAATTTCATTTGACTTTTAACGTAACCGCTATGGCAGATTTCTTACTTCAAGTGTAATAGTTTCCCATCCTTTGAAATTCAAAGTTTTCAAGTCTGGCTGAAGTGTAACTTCATACAGTAAAGGCACAATCTCTTTCGGCAATCTTTCAAACGACTTTTGTAGTGAAGACATATCTTGAATTAACTATCTACAGGAAATAATTTTTTTTAGCAAGTCTGAAAAGGAAGACTAGTCAATGAGAGTGGATAATTAAGTTTATAAAACTATACACAAATGAACATGATCAAGGAGAATTGGCAAAGTGTGTTCCAGTCCCATTTTGAATTTTCTCCACTATTCATTTTACATTTCTTTTAATAAAACCTCAAATGATTTTGATTTAAATAACATCTGGTATAATACAGGGTTCTCACATTTTTTCTGGGGGAAAATTCAAGGATGTTTCCAGACTTTTTCAAGGCTACAAAAGCCAAATTCCAGGCTGCTGGGACACGTTGTTTGGAAAATGGTCACACACCTCATCTCCCTAAGTGACCTAAATATTGCGTGAATGAGGTATTAATCTAAGACTCGGTCAGTGGGCGTTTATCGCGTATAAAAATGGGATTGGCGTTTTTTGTCTGACCTTGATTTCTATAATAAATTTAGATATAAATATAGATTTAGATAAATTTCCAGGCTGACAGGCTATTTTTTCCAGGCTAAAATGCCAATATTCAAGATTGTCCAGGCCTTGATTTGTTTTTGTTTTTTTAACTCCAGACTTTTCCAGACTTTCCAGACTATGTGAGAACCCTGATAATAGAGTTTGCAACATGTTTTCATTGAGATAATAATATAATATATATAAAATAATTCCAAAAATTGTTCTTAACACCCACAATAAAAAGCACACATATTATTAGATTTTTTTAAAATTATTATAAGTTCTAGGTATTTATTTAAATACTTATTAATGTATGACAAGTTAATGCTGTTCTTAATTGTGTGACTTATACTTTCCATAGAAATGTTGTTGAACATGCTTCATCAGTGCTTTGGCTAGCCTCTAATGAACTAGGCTCTAATGTTTCAGTTTTGTATCACTTTTTAAAATTAATTCTTGAGAATAACTAATACCTTGGGTTACGAACGCCTCAGGTTACGAACGATTCAGGTTACGAACAACAACTTTTAATTTTGTTTGTCTCGGGTGAAGTTGGCTGGTCCAGGGGTTAGTTCACTGGCCTGTCAACCAAAAACCAACAGACAGGTCGTGGGTTCTATCCCTGCCACTGACGGATCCCTGTCGCCCTGCAGGAGTTTTGGGCCTAGTGGACGTAATAATCTTCTATCTAGAAAGAACGTTTGTAAACTTATAAGAAAGAACAGTGTCTTGGAATACAAACCAAGATGAGAAAGAGAGGCTTAACATTTAAGACAACCGATCTCTTACAGTACAAAGGAAGACCTTGCAGTACTAACATTGCTTAGCGCTAGACTAGTAGCCTAGTTTTGCATGCCTGCACAACCTCAATTTCACATGGCAGTAATGGATTTCTTATCAGTGGCACTGTGTTCAGTTTATCCCTGTCATTATTTTCCTTGTTAACCATATCAATTGTGAGTTCGTAAAACGGTAGTGGGGCTGCTAGGATGCAGTATGAAAAACTAAATATTTTTTTTAAATTTCAAATTTAATTTATTTGGTTGCCTTTATTTATTTAAATCGCGAATTATACAAATGATTTGCGTTTTATCGGATGCAGATTAAAAAAAAATACCATATTTTCACATTGAATTGATTGAAACTGATTGACTTTACTTTATATTTATTGAAAAATTTATTGTCACTTTATTTTATTGATTTTAATGTTTCAGGTTACAAAATGAGTTCAGGAACAAATTAAGTAACCTGAGGTACCACTGCATTAAGCTAATTTTCACATTTTGGCTATTGATAATTAGGTCTAGATAAAATTAAATAGTTTATGGCGCATCAGTTTGTATACTGTTAATAAAACCTAATATTTGTACTGCTTTTTTTTTCTTAACTTTTAAGTTTACATATGTTCGTTCTGGATATTAATTTATACATTTGACTATATAAAAACAGAATATAAAATATGCAAATAATATTGTATGAAAAGATTATTTTATTATGCAATATTTAGTTAGACCTAGCAATGCTAGCAGCATGAACAAACAAACACATTGCCGGTATTTACTTACTTAAAAAAATGAAAGTTAAATGGCAACAAGATTTTACAGATTAAGTTGACCCTTGAAAGGTTATATCCGGTGACAACAAACCCTAAATAAAACCAGTTGTTGTTGTCTAACGCTCCACCACAGAATGGAAACATATACAAATATACTTAATACTTAATATATTATGAGCGCCCCACTGGCCTGGTCTTTCATTCTATGTCTATAGGCCTACTCTATTATGTTGTTACGAATATCGGTCATAAATGAATGACGTAGTAAGGCATTGACCTCTTAACAAGTGCGTATCAGAGTCCAAGGCGACCAAGGGTTGACCTTTGTGCCCTGAGGGCAGTTTAAATAAAATAATTCGTCCAACCCCGTGGAAATTGGAGGATAATTCTGGATCGTAGTATTTTATAGAGAAAGAGGTTAAAATGCGTATTAAGACCCTGTAGAATCTTCTATGATAGTTTTCTTTGTAAAGTCCCCACCTCCTTAAAGTTAGTTCAGTCGGAAAGTTTGTAGAATGAAGTCGCTATATTAATACTTGTACATATATGCCATTTATTTTGAAATACTTATGTTACCATCAGTTGATGCGTTTATTGATCGTTTATATTGAGTCTACAATTTAAATAAAATTGTTTATTCAACAACTGGAGTTGTTTGATCTATCATTGTTGAGAAAGGTGTTGAAGATAATTATCACGAATATAACTACATTACTGCATAGACCTGTCAGTCAAGGAACCCCTAGCTTGGGCTACAGATTAGCAGAATCTAGAGACTTCTAATAAAGATACAACTATATACATTGAATCCGATTTAACGAGTCGTAATAATAGTCATCATTAGAGGGTCCATAACAATGTCCTTTGTCTAATATTTATGTCTCACTCTATGACTCTATGTGATCCAAGTCTAATCCCTTACGCCTTACGCATTTACAATTAAATTAACGGTTTATATAGATCTAAATATAATTTAATTAATCGTAATGCTATTTATAATGACGTGCGCGATGCACACAAAGGATGGTAGGCTAACTGTGTCGGCAAAATATTGTTAGCGTCTGCATAATTATAAGGCCTAATTATAAGGTTAATTAATAAAAGAGAAATAGAAAATTTAAAAAAAAAACTAACAGAAATTGTTGCCAACTACACACCCTATATCTGTATTTACTATAGACGGTACGAGAGAGTGAGGCTGAGGACCTGCGCAACTCTCCCTCACTTTAATCAAAATAAAGCGCACGTTACGTCTCCAATGCAATCAAAAGTCCTGTGGCCTGTGGCGATGGGCAAGTGGCGAAGCAGCAGGTGATGATAGGCCTACACTGGAAGCTGTAGTCACAAATTAAACCTGCACGCAGGCGGCTCAGGGCATTGGGTCGCTCTTTGTTGAACCGAAGCAGCAAGAAAGTTCGGCAGCCCCCTGAGTGTCTGAGCAGCCCTATTTAGGAATCACTCTGCTCACCTCCATGGAGGAAAAGGCTAGAAAAGGTGCCTTAAAAATAGTCTGCTTCACCTTCCTCGGCCAGCCTACCGCAGCTGGTAAGGATCCCATTCTTGCGGTCCAAACTAAAAAAACAATAAAGGCAAGACCAGGGCCTTAATCCTGGGCACGTGGAATGTTCGCACCCTTCAAGACAACCCCAAATCAGAAAGACCTGAACGAAGAAAGGCATTAGTCGCCAGAGAACTAGCAAGGTACAATGTGGACATTGCAGCCCTGAGTGAAGTCCGCCTACCAGATAAGGGCCAACTAACAGAACACGGCGGCGGCTACACATTCTTCTGGAGCGGTCGGGACCATGACGAACGCAGGGAGGCTGGCGTCGGCTTTGCAATCAAATCCAATATTGCACAGAAACTGTCAGAGCACCCCAAAGGAATAAACGACCGGCTAATGTCACTGCGTCTCACACTAGGCAACAAAAAAAGCGCAACACTCATCAGTGTCTACGCCCCAACCATGACCAACCCAGACTCAGCAAAAGATGCTTTCTATATATATAATATGAACAACTGGACGCTCAAATTACAGCAGTTCCAAAGGCTGACAAGCTCATCATACTAGGAGATTTCAATGCGAGAGTAGCCACTGAGCACCAAATATGGGAAGGAACTATAGGAAGACATGGTACAGGCAACTGTAACAGCAATGGTCTCCTTCTCCTAAAGATGTGCTCTACGCATGAACTCGTAATTACGAACACACTATTTCGCCTCCCTACTAGAAATAAAACTTCGTGGATGCATCCCCGTTCACGCCACTGGCACCTGATAGACTATAATATATCATCACTAGAAAAAAAGATATATACAAGATGTTAGAGTGACCAAAGCAATGTGTGGAGCAGAATGCTCGACAGACCACCGCCTCATAATCTCGGAAGTCAAACTACGTCTACTGCCAAAAAGAAGACCACAAGGCACAAAAACCATAAAAAAAGCTATATGTCAGCAAACTGAAGGATGATACAATAAGGGACCTATTCTGCAAAGATCTCCAAGACAAGTTAGAATCAACCAGTTACCAAACCAAAGACACTACTGTAGATGAACACTGAGAACTTTTTCGAGACACTGTCTACTCAACAGCCCATGCTCATCTTGGCACAGCGAACCGTAGAAATCAGAATTGGTTTGACGAGAACGATATAGAGATCCAGACACTTCTGTCTGATAAGCATCAGCTACTTAGAGAATATCAAAACAACCCAAACTCCAAAGCAAAAAAAGAAGCGTTCCCCAGAGCTAGACGGAATCTACACACAAAAAAATCTCCGGGAGATCCAGAACAAATGGTTCAACACGAAAGCAGATGAAATTCAAAGCTTTGCCGACAGTCATGACATAAAGCGCTTCTACCAAGCACTACAAGTCATCTATGGACCCAGACCTGCAAGCACCTCTCCCCTCTTACATGCTGACGAAACCCAGATGATCACTGAAAAAGATCAGATTCTCGACAGATGGGCTGAACACTTCAATAAGGTACTGAACTGCCCAGCCGCTATCAATGATACTGCAATTGCACGCCTGCCCCAAGTCGAGCTAAACCATAACCTAGATGCATCAACCTCAGAGGCAGAAGTATCAAAAGCGATCAATCAGATGTCCTGTGGCAAAGCACCAGGGGGCGATGCTATATTATCTGAGATATTCAGGTCCGGAGGCGCAGCCATAGTCCATCGGGTGACAGAACTCTTGGAGGTGATCTGGAGCTCAGAGGCTGTCCCTCAGCAATGGAAAGACGCAAATATAATAAACATCTACAAAAGAAAAGGCAGCCGCCACCTGTGCGACAATTATAGGGGCATATCACTGCTCTGCATTGCTGGAAAAATCCTTGCCGCATCTTACTAAATCGCCTAACCCTTCACCTGGAACAGTCTAGGCCTCCTGCCAGAAAGCCAATGTGGATTTTGCTCCGAACGAGGTACCGCAGATATGATATTTGCCGCCCGTCAGGTCCAGGAGAAATGTCAAGAAAAATTCAGCAGTCTCTACATAACTTTTGTCGATCTGACTAAGGCATTCGATACAATCAGCAGAGATGGCCTATGGCAAATAATGGGAAAGTTCGGCTGCCCACTAAAATTTATTAACATCGTCAAACAGTTTCACGATGGCATGATGGCCAAAGTAATGGCAAATGGTGAAGAGTCAAAAGCTTTTCCTGTAACAAATGGGGTAAAACAAGGATGTGCTCTTGCACCTATACCCTCTTTAGTATGGTATTTTCAGCAATGCTAACCATTCCACGATTGCAACGAGGGCATACATATACGCTACAGAGCAGACAGGGGCCTATTCAACCAACAATAACGCATGCATGCAGTTACAAAGGTGAAAGACACCCTGGTTCGTGACCTAGATAGGCTAAGAGACACATTAGACTTTATCAGGATTCATACCCAGAACCTTCGGTACGTCAGCCAAACGCTCGAGCTCAAAAACAGTTATGATAATGTCTGTTATGAAACTAATTGTGATAAATATGACACCAATAATAATAATGTCTTACACCAAAACAGAAAGCAATAATGATAATGTCATTATTATAATGCTTTAGAGAAATCTCAATCCAAAGAGGTCTTTGCAACGGCTGTTGATGCATTGCAAAGGGAATACCTCGCAATTTGAACACTTCAGAAATCTTCTCAGAATACAATAAAGCTGAAAACCTTTTAATCCAAATTTATCAATTGGTTCCTCAACACTAAACACTACCCTATTATCTATGACGTCAACAATTTTCGACCATTTTGGCTTTTGTGAAGGCAATTAACAAATTTTAATAACAGATATTCGATTATGTCGATGTTTTCATATATGGTTAACTTTTGTCGCTTTTTAAGGTAAAAAAAAGTCACAAACATGTAGATAATAACAGATAACAGACAACTCGGCCCTACTAATGGTGAACAAGAAAGTACACTCAATATTGCTTTTAATGACAAGTTTCATCTCAATTTATTACCGTTGAAAAAAGTCCGTAAAAGCAAACTATGTTAATGTTTTGTTTATCTCAGTAATTCGATACAATTAAAATATCACCAATTAGATTATTAGAATAGCCCTTTCTTAAATTTAAAACCATGCCAGAGGCGTAGGCCTACTTTACGTCTAGCGGCTGTTTCCCGACTTTAAAAAAAAGCAAACAAAATATATAAACACAATTTTTAAAATCATAAAAACACATAAAACAAAATTTTTTACCCCCGTGGTTTCCCCACGGGCTATTTCTAGTTCTCAATATTAGGCAAAGTTTTTTTTTTTTTAAATGAAATTGAAAAGGCAAGGCATTGGTATTTTCATCTAGATCTATATGCCTTAAAAATATATCAGTAAAAAAAATAAACAATATTTTAATTGTTCTCTTATATGTTACAGAAGTTTCATCTATTTACTGTGTTCTACACTTTAATATCCCTGCATGATCTGAGTTTTGTCTTGTATTTAGAAAAGCGTTTTTCTTTAAGCACGATAATAAATCTAGGATTTCTATTGATAGCTTTAGTTGGCAACATTTGCCGACACTGATCACTGAATAATTTCAGGGCTGTTATGGCGGCAGTGCTTTGACAGTAGAGCCAGAGGTAAGGTTATTGTTTTTATATGTGTGTCAGCGAACCCTCTGTTCTAGTAGTATGTGCTTACTTGTTTTGTAATGCATAAACATCTATTGATTTCGTACATGCTATCCACACATATCACGCAAATACATGGATTATTAAAATACCTCATTTCCAAGATTGTTGTTGAACAAAAAATCAAAATTCCAGTTTGAGTTTGTATTCATTCGGAGTTATTGTAACTGTTGGTGGCTGTGTGATTATTATTTGTCGAGCATAGGCATAGGATAGGCCTGATAGTTAGGTCCATTAAACTGTCATGTGATGGAATATAGGCTAATATGAATGTCTAGGAGTCTTACCTTATTAGCCTTAGAAATTATTTATGTTATGAGTTGAGGTAACATACACTCAATCTCATTGATGATTGTCCATTGTTGATTTAGCCTATATAATTGATTAATGAATGATTAGGATATATTTATTTCGCCAATTTCTAAAATTATAGGTTAGGCCTATAGTATAGACTATAGATATAATCATAGTATAGCCTAGCCAGTTAGGCTATAACTAATAGGTTTGTAACTTTTATAATAATACCAAATTTAATAATAGGCCTAATACAAATAGTATTAGTATTAATATAGCATCCTGCCTACCTGGGCCTCTAGCTAAGTAATGACTAGGACTAGGCCTATTGAGTAATAACCTAATACTAATACTACTGATAGTATAACTAGATAACTAAATTTAAAAATATGTTTATAGCCTAGGCCCACTAATATTAATAATAAGTACTTTATCTAAGGAAGTGACTATTCGTACACCCGTGTACAGATAGCTATTCGTACACGGCATGCACACTGATAATTAAATTCGACTGCCCATTTCTTTTGCACATTAAAAAATATTTAAACATCTTAAACTGCTGTATTCAACGAAGTATTCCTGGCCTAGCGGTCAGAACGCTACATATATATATAGCCTATATATATAGGCCTTTATATACCGGTACCGGTAGGCTATAGGCCTATATATGATTGCTTGATGTTCTGTTTCCGAGACTGAATAAAGTAATAAAGTGTTGTAAAGAGATTTTAATGGTTTTGTTGTATGTTATTTGACATAAAAGACCCGTCTGAATTATTTATAAATATAATGATAAACTATTATTAAAAAAAAATCCACAGTAAAAGTAATTAGCTAATTATAAAAAAAAAAAAAAAAAAAAAAAAAATCGCGTTCAACTGGATAGGCTGAATATAATTGAATTTAAAAAAAAAATAAACTATTATAACTACGACTGACAGCAGGGTAGAACCTGTCCCCTCTTTATACAACACATAGCAAATAGATTCAGCGCTGGTTTTGAGGCAGTCAACTTTAATCATCACTGCGCATGTCGTATACGGATAGACCAGTAGTCTATTCGTACACCGAGTGTACGAATAGTCACAGCCTTATCTAATAATTAGTTTTAGACGTTTTCACCATTGTGCATTAGACATTGTGACATAGACATTTAATTTTGCATTTAAAAATTTTTATTCTTATACTTATAACTTATAGCTTCATTACAGACGCTTCCTCTATAAAGAAGATTATTGCGTCCTACGCTCATCTGTGGTCCGAGTTTAGTCTTGCATTTTTATTACTATTGTAAAACATATCAGAAATTTAATAAAGTGTTTAAGTAAACTAGCGAGTCTAGTGACATGCGAGAGTGTATACAGAGGTATATTTTTTAATTCTTAGAATTAGAGTGATTAGAGGTAAAGCCTAATAGAAATATTTAAACATCTTAAATGATTGAGAATCAGATACAAATTCTGTAACTATAGACAGACTCATCCTCCATCAGTCGAGTCATCAGTCTGTATTATTACTATTTGAATTTGATACTGAAATTATACATTAATGCAGTGCTATAAGAAATATTTAGCCTAGACCTAGACTAGAGACTTCCATCTATTTAATAAGCATATAATATAAGATTTATATATATATAATATAATACAAATATATTTATATTCCCAAAAATATAGAACTAATAAGACTTTTCTTAAGAGGTTTAAGATTTAGAAGTTTTTAATGTTGCTTCCCCCCCCCCCCCCCCCATAGCTGAGATGCCCTAGTCTTTATTTCACTTGCTTTATTTTAATCTAGTTTTAGCTTTATAGCTAGATGGTAGTACTAGTGCAGTACAATATAGCTAGATGGTAGAGCTAGTGCAGCTAGATAACTCTTAAGATTATTAACTCACTCATGACCAGCTAGATAACTCTTATTAACTCACTGATGACCAGCTAGATAACTCTTATATACTAGAGACTATATTAGAGAAATGCTTAGAAATTATTGTTTAAATGTGGGGTCAATGGGGTGTGGCAGGACTGTTGATATTGGCCACCTAGTTGACTGACATGGCAAATATATCTTAAGATTTCAGTGATCATCATTTGCATTCAACATTTATACCTAAATACACTATGCCACCATTTTGGCCTTTTACAAAAGTATTTTCCAAGTTTCTGAATGCGTCAAAATGAGGTAGTTTAGTATATTTTTAGTATATAGTTTTAAGTTAGCTTTAGTGTGGATAACCTCAAATTCATTTCCCATCTTATATTTAAAATGTAGTATTTGGATTAAAATGGGACATGATGGACCAGCAGCAGTTTGTTGGACTGCCTGGTGTATCCAAGGTTCTGGGTTTGGATCTTAGTGATGGTTAGGATTTGTTCCCAGGTCTGTGGAATATCCCTGAGGCAACTTGGCTGTGGAGGCTACCGGACATTAGTTGTGGAAAAGTTAAGGTTGCTGGGCATTGTGCTGGCCACACAATCCTCTTAAATACAGTGGCCACTTAGCTGGTAAATGCTGTTTCAAAGGCTTTAAAAACACAAGTATTATTAACAATGTGTTTTTAATTTAAATTGAATGATAAGAGACTAGCTAAAGGAGGATTCTGTGAATATTGATTTAGTCTGAACTTGGAAGGCTAAATAGAAGGCTGAAATGACAACTGTAAATCAAAGATAATTTGTTTCCAAATTGATTTCTTTGGTAACTCTTAACAACCAAATGGAATACATAGCCCCCACCTCCCTTTCTTCCTGTTCTATGGGTTGGCTGCTGTATATGGCTGGTCTGTTGACCTACAGCTTGTGTGACCTGTGTGCCGCCCACTCAGTCCTGAGTTCTGATGTGTTTATCCCACCATGGATATTGATCTGGGTTCCTGCTCAAAACTTTTAGCCTCTTTCCTCAGACATCATCTTTCTCTCTCCTGGAGTCTTTAACACCCTTTCCTATTCCAAATGTAAAGAAAATGGACATATCATATCTACTTTTTTATTTCTATACTAAATATTTTGTTATTGAATGCTGTATAAATATCATTTTGTTAAATATATTAAAAAATTTGTGTGTTAAAGACTGAAAGAAATCTGTGTTTAGTGAATAATATGTGTCTATGTGTGCCCAGTTAGGATATATTTGTGTTCAGTTATTATATACATCTGTGTTAACTGAATAATATCTGTTTCAGTGAATGATATTAATTATGAAAACTCCACTGGTCAGTTTATCTTTATTGATACTCAACTTGACATTTCTTTATTTTAAGCATGTTTTTATCAAACTGTGACACCTGTATGTAATTTTGTGTGTGTGTGTGTATACTTAAATATCTGGTGCTTTCAGTTCAGGTGTGGTCTAAATGTTAATCCTGCTTATCTTGTCACCATTACTTTCTGCAGATATTTTCTTTGTGTATTTTAATTTTTAATTTAGCCATGGTTTTGTTAAAATTATTCTAAAAAAAATATTTTTCAAGCTTCCATACATTAAAAAAAATGATTGATGAAAACACTTTCTGTTTTACTATCAATCCAGTAAATTAGTAACATAAATAAATAGTGAACTCTGCTTTTTTGAACTTATAAAAATGTCAATTTGTATAGTTTAAATTTAAATACTGGCATATTTTCTTAAATCTTATTTATAAATTACTTAGAAATTGTAAAAATAATATAAAAAATGAATAGTCTTGAGATAGCAATAGGAACACTTGGCCAACAGTGCATTGTGTAATTGACCAACATTGGTTTTTTGTTTCTGCTAAGTGATTTCACATAACCATAACACTCTTTCTCTGAGGCATAATCTCTCTCTCCCTTTACCCCTTTACTTTCACAATGACATTTGATGATGGGCTAAGTAAGTCAGTGCTACTAAAATAAACATACATCATCTGTGCGAATTTTTAAGATGACCTAACATAAAACATCCTCTGTATGACCCTTTAAGATGACCTTACATAACACATTGTTTATTAACACATCCTCAGTATGACTCTTTAAGATGAAGTTACATAACACATTGTTTATAAACACATCCTAAGTATGACTCTTTAAGATGACCTTTAAGATAACACATTGTTTATGAACACATCTCTTCACCTTTGCATTGCCTTTTAAGAGGAACTAAAATGAGACACTGATTTTCAATGTATCCACTGTGTTTATAGACGGTTTTAAACACAAACATTGTAGGACTTCTTGAGATGTGCTAAAAAAAAGACATTGTGTATATTTAAATCCTCGAAAAACTCTAAAACTGACTTATTGCCCCCTCCCCCCCCCCCCCCACCTGCTTCTTCTGGCTCGCAAACTTTTCACGTCCCCACTATCCACCGTTGACCACCGCCACCACATACACTGGACTGGAACCCAATGTTACGGACTTTTCTCCTCCTCCGCGCCTTCAAGTTTAATCTTTAGGCTCTGGGAACCAGACATCGATCTTGTTGTGTTGCGCGCGTGTTGTGTGTCCAGAATTATTTTCAGTTCCAGTAAAACCGGGAGTAGATAGATCTAGCCCATATAGAAGTTTATAGTATTGGTTTATAAAACACGCTCTGCTCATCGTTGTGTTTCTATCATTCATCATATTTATAAAAATTTATGTCTTGATTAATCTGAGTACTGTAGTGTAATGGAGCATGGGCTGCTGTTGAGTTATTTCTTCCCAAGGTGTGTTCATTTTGGTTCTTTTTCATTCTTGGAATAATCGGAAATTTGTACAGGTGTTCTGGAATTGTGTAATGGTGGTAGCCATCGTCATTCAAACATTGCACCCCACCCAAAAAAAACAACAACTTTTCCCAACGTTTTTGTGTACATAGGTCTATTAAATATTGGGGGCGCTTGCACCCACTTGCAGATTTCATCTTTATTTGGGCTATTACAACACAGACGCGCCTCATGGAACGATTTCTGAGGTCGCCGAATAAGTTGGTTACTAGCAGGGGCGAAGCCACGAGGGAAATGGGGGGGGGGGGGGCGGTAGCCCAGTATCTTTTTAAAAATAACTTTTCCAACAGTTTTTTTTTAATATGTACTAAATTTTGATAAATATTTGTCACTCGAAAGTTAATCTCACTCTGAAAAACAATTAGCGGTTTAGCGTCTTTAATGTCTCTGTTGTTAGAAACTTTTTTCTTTGACGGAAGTATTCCAAATTTACCAGCCGTGTGTTGTGTTGCATCTCTATCTGCCTAGCACACACCCGTAATTTGCTTTGTACACGCGAAAAGTCTGATGTTGTACACACGTGTGTTACCTAGACGTGTTTGTTGTGTACTGGACGATGTTTTTAGATACACACACACATATAGGAGTGCGAAGAACGGGTGGGGTTGGAAAGTTGTGTAGATCCCAGATCCCTACATTATTGGATGTAACCAATTCACTCTGTGTCTTTGAGCGTCTCCATGTGACATAAGTTTGTTGTGCACATAGCTGAAGTTTGTTGTGCACATAGCTGAAGTTTGTTGTGCACATAGCTGCTTACCAGTGAATGAACTGTAGCCAACGAGCTGTATTGGCGAGGGTGATGGTGGAGGGGGGTAGGTGGTGTAGTGCCTGTAACTAGGCCGTGGTGTGTGTGAATGAAGTGATGGCTGACTTGTAAGACTGTCTCCAAAAGACGGTCAACAACCACCCCCACCCCTCCCACTCTACACACAAGCACAGTTGCCTATTCTGTGCCTCAAGTTGTGGAACCCGTTTTGCAAATGTATGGTGAGGGAAGAAGGGGGACAGGAAGTGATATTTGGCCAGCGTATTATTGTGTGGCGATTTCTAAAAGCTTAAAATTAGTGGCAGTGTACTAGTGAATGGGTTCCCTGCATGAATACGTGGGTGAACGTCAATCGGTGAGTTGACACCGGTGATCGTTACAAATGATACTGTGTCCCTATGAAACATCTTGTTATTTCAACAAACAGACAAGACTAGATTTTGTTAGCTGGGTTGTAGGTTTCTATGACAACCGGTGGTAGTGTAGTATCTTCTTTTAAAAAACAACAACACCATATATCTAAGAAATCTAGTGCGTTCTCCCGTTCCACCTTCCCCAAAATCAGCTTTTTCCCTTGCCACGTTCCAGACCTTGATGTCTTGAACTTCGTTTTCTGTATAAGAATAAAAAGCTGTATTGTAATGATATCCCCCATAGACCTCTCACCAACAGCTGATCGTTCTATGGTGGCCTTCAAAAAAAGTTCTATGGTGGCCAATCAAGATAAGCTCAATGGTCTATACATGGGTGGCTGTGAACCGACCATTATGAGAACTACCGTCGATTGGTTGCTGTTGTGATGGTCAATCTCATCTGAACAATTACCACAATAGTACCGGCACGGACAACCCCAGTAATAAGCAGTTCCGACCTTTCATCCCGACGAACTTTATTTCCTTGCGTGTGCTGTCCAACATGCTTTTGATCTTGTGTGTGTTTTGGTCAGAGTACACATAATGGCAGGCCCTATTTCAAAAACTGTGTGTGTGTTTTGGTCAGAGTACACATAATGGCAGTCCCTATTTCAAAAACTGTGTGTGTGTTTTGGTCAGAGTAGGCCTACACATAATGGCAGGCCCTATTTCAAAAACTGTGTGTGTGTTTTGCTCAGAGTACACATAATGGCAGGCCATATTTCAAAAACTGTGTGTGTGTGTGTGGGGGGGGGTATTTTTGTCTATGGGAAATTGACTTATTTCCTTCAACCGACCTTAATGTACATTTGACCTAAATAAGAAAACAAGACAAAATCCTATTTTTCATCAATGTATTCATACACCTTCCTTACAACTTCCTTACAACTTCCTTGTTCTATAGATCTCTAGTATTCTATAGGAATTACTAGGAGCCATTTCATCTATTTCTTTCACAGCCTCAACTTTCAATATTTCAAACTTTTATTGCACGGTCTCTCTTCCGTATTCAGTTATTTGTTATCTCATTGCATTCTTTATAAAGAAGATTAACATATTTGTGTATACAACTGTGTGTATATATATTATATATATGCTAGATAGCCTAATGTAGTTTTGTCCACGAGATAGTCGTTTATTGCCTATGCCATATATATGGTGATTGGCTGGTTGCATTGTGCTGGCCGCGCAGTCCTTCTTATACCCTGACACTTGTAATCTGTTTCTGATCACCCATTTCACTTATATTCTATATTTGACAGCAATGGCACTTGTAACACCGTAGCTTTGCCCTTTCCGCCTTTTGAATGCGATGAAAACTCGGATATAGCAAGGATAACTTGTCTTATATCGTTCTATAGGTTTGGATCTTTTCCAAAACAAAGAATGGCGATAAAAATGGATTTGGTGGGGGGGGGGGGGCACTGTAAAGGCTGCGTCTTTATCCTATACTATATGGTAATATCTTTATCTAACAGTGGGGCATTGTGGATCTCCCTCCCCTTGCCCTGGCCCTAGCTATTGTTTTCTTACAGGTAGCAGTGTAACAGTGCTCTCCCCTGATTATCTGAACCGTGTTATCAAGTTTGAAAGAAAAAAAAAGAATAAAAAAAAACAACAACTGTCAATTGTAATTAATTTGGCTAATGAGTGTGTGAATGATAATGACGACAGTTTTTTATACTCATGTCTTCACGATGTAGTGATTGATGTGCACAGTTTACCATAATTGGGACAAAGGCCCCCAAAATGGCCATGGGAAATATACGATTATGTAGTACCGGTAAATTAGTAACTAGTAGGTTATACAATTTAATGTCGTCGGTAAAATTATGTCTTGGTTTTGTGTATTATAAATACATTTATTATTATAAGGTCATCGTTGTGCATTGAAAATATTTTGAAATATTAACTTGAATGTACATTGTAGTCGTTATATCATATTGACATCCGCTAAAGACATAACACAATTAAAACAGACTCTAAATGACTAAATGTCATTATAAAATGTAATTCCTGCAGAAACATTGCCAAACCTATGTCTTCAAATAGAGAAGTAGTATAAACACAAACGTGAATATTTCAAAACCCGATTACTCATTTAGTATTATCCACAGTTAAAGTGATGAGTGTGTGTGTTTTCAAGAGAACACTTTTGGTGGTTTTCAAAATGATCAAAGGGTTGGTTTGTGTTGGGGGGCGAGCAATGCACTTGGTCACCGTTGGTTGTTTTCAAAGGTGTGCACCACGCTTGCAAACAAAAAGCAAAAAATAGCCAGGGCGCCCCTAGTGGCATGGTGGCCCTGGGAGAAGGGGGAAAGGGGGAGATAAACAAACATGACACACAATGATGTGAACAGAATGGAGCAGATTATCTCCTACTTAACGAAGGAGTCCTGGAGTCCTGGTGTTACTAATTCATCATATCTCCCTCCCCACACTCCCGCCCACATTACCGTTGTTACAGTTACAGTAACCCTCAGTCTCTTCAATTTCCTTGTTTTATAAAACTAGAACATTCTCGTCTCTTTCTTTTTTTTCTCTCTGTAAAATGTCGAAATCCTGTGTTTTTGTTTTTTATGGACTAACATAGTAACATAGTGAATTGCATTGTAAAGGCGAAATACATTTTTTACCAGTTTCCTATTATTATTCAATTATTCATCTAAGTCAAACTATATATAGAACAGACAGGCACTGTGGTTCATTGATGGGTGCGTTCTATTGCCTTTCCGAATGTCTATGTTTCAGATATGCCTTTGTTTTCCCTTTCTTCCATGTTGGTCCAAGGTACAACCGTTAATGCCCATTAGACAAGGTTTTCTACTGGTGACACATACTGGCAAATAATATTGAAAGGCGTCATAGTTTTTTGTTTGTTTGTCAAGCTGTACTTTTTTTAGAATCGACCATCTCTTTAGATGGATTCTTCTCAGACATAGATAGACCTAACAATGTACTTACTGTATATAAGGAGTTCAGCATTTTATAAACCTATTTACCTTGTTTGTGTCGTTAATTTTGGATAAGCCACCACCTACCTGTCGGCTAAGCGAATGCTGAGAACCGGTTCGTGCAAACTGTGAATCAGTCGGGTGTCACTAATTCATTCAATTGTTAAGTTTGAAGGTAGAGTGTATAACATTTGGTTGAATTTTTGTTGGTCTTTTAAAAAAAAAAAATTGACACGAGTGTTCTGTCTATATTAAATTTAAGACAGTTTACTCCATACTTATAAGCTTGAGTGTCGAAAGAATTATTGCTCCAACGACACCATCATTCATGCTTTGGTCAACTGGTGAAGATATGTGTTTCATTAGGGCCATTTCACGCCAACCCTCTACAGTTGATCTTCTATTTCCTCCTATTCAACTTGATGAATGTTTGCAATATACAGGGCTGTGGAAGGGGTTGTTGTTGGTGACGTATATGAACATAGTATGCTCGCTCTACTTGTGAACATTGTCGGTGTATAAGGCCTTGTTCTACCAACAATTCTGGGCTTTGTCAGACGGGGGAAAAATGTCAGGTATGCTGAGAAAGCTGTAATTAGCGTCACGACTGTCTCAAGATCCCCTTCTTTGACGTCATAAATCAAAGGGAGTGAAGTACGTTGTAATGTTATTTAGTGGAGCTCTGTGTCACTTTATCGTTGAGTGTACTGTGGCCTGGTACTGATGTCTAACAGGTCATCTCTGAAGGAGGGTTGGACTAGCAAATCGTCGGTTTAAGCATAAAACTATTGTTGTATGTTATAAATAGTATAAGTAGTAATATAGTAATGCACACTTTTGATCCCAATGGCTGTTTATGTGGACAACTTTATGTGTATAAGCTTAAAATCTATGATCACCTGATGAAACAAATCTGTGTGTAACTGATAGATAGATCTAGTAGACTATTGTCTGCCTGTGTGTATCTTGTATCAGCTCTCTTGTAAAAAAGGTTATACTGTTTTTTTATAATGCGCTTCTCTTGCTTATTTAGTATGGGCATTTTAATATCGGGTCAGATAATAGTTCTTTATGGGGGGGGGGGGGAGTTGCTTTAGGTTTTAAATTATGAAGCCATTCATGGATTGACATGGCATTGATGTTTGTGTTTATATGATGCATTATGTCAATGAAGCCGTTCATGGATTGACATGGCATTGATGTCTGTGTTTATATGATGCATTATGTCAATGAAGCCGTTCATGGATTGACATGGCATTGATGTCTGTGTTTATATGATGCATTATGTCAATGAAGCCGTTCATGGATTGACATGGCATTGATGTCTGTGTTTATATGATGCATTATGTCAATGAAGCCGTTCATGGATTGACATGGCATTGATGTCTGTGTTTATATGATGCAATATGTCAATGAAGCCGTTCATGGATTGACATGGCATTGATGTCTGTGTTTATATGATGCATTATGTCAATGAAGCCATTCATGGATTGACATGGCATTGATGTCTGTGTTTATATGATGCATTATGTCAATGAAGCCGTTCATGGATTGACATGGCATTGATGTCTGTGTTTATATGATGCATTATGTCAATGAAGCCGTTCATGAATTGACATGGCATTGATGTCTGTGTTTATATGATGCATTATGTCAATGAAGCCGTTCATGGATTGACATGGCATTGATGTCTGTGTTTATATGATGCATTATGTCAATGAAGCCGTACATGGATTGACATGGCATTGATGTCTGTGTTTATATGATGCATTATGTCAATGAAGCCGTTCATGGATTGACATGGCATTGATGTCTGTGTTTATATGATGCATTATGTCAATGAAGCCGTTCATGGATTGACATGGCATTGATGTCTGTGTTTATATGATGCATTATGTCAATGAAGCCGTTCATGGATTGACACGGCATTGATGTCTGTGTTTATATGATTCATTATGTCAATGAAGCCGTTCATGGATTGACAAGGCATTGATGTCTGTGTTTATATGATGCATTATGTCAATGAAGCCGTTCATGGATTGACATGGCATTGATGTCTGTGTTTATATGATGCATTATGTCAATGAAGCCGTTAATGGATTGACATGGTATTGATGTCTGTGTTTATATGATGCATTATGTCAATGAAGCCGTTCATGGATTGACATGGCATTGATGTCTGTGTTTATATGATGCATTATGTCAATGAAGCCCATTCATGGATTGACATGGCATTGATGTCTGTGTTTATATGATGCATTATGTCAATGAAGCCCATTCATGGTTTGACATGGCATTGATTTCTGTGTTTATATGATGCATTATGTCAATGAAGCCCATTCATGGATTGACATGGCATTGATGTCTGTGTTTATATGATGCATTATGTCAATATTTCCATAACCTTTTGTCCACGGATCCATTAAACTTATCATAACGGAATGTCAATAATAATAATAATAATACTTTACGTTTATTTATATTGCGCTGCCAACAAACCTATTGTAGGCCTGAAGCGCATTTAACACCAAGCAGCAAAAACATTCATAGATGAGAACTTGTGTGCCAGAACAGGGCTACACATCTCTAGGCTAGAGAATTTATATGCCAGAACAGGGCAATTCATCTTTAGGCTAGAGAATTTGTATGCCAGAACAGGGCAACACATCTCCAGGCTAGAGAATTTGTATGCCAGAACAGGGAAATTCATCTTTAGGCTAGAGAATTTGTATGCCAGAACAGGGCAACACATCTCTAGGCTAGAGAATGTGTATGCCAGAACAGGGCAACACATCTCCAGGCTAGATAATTTGTATGCCAGAACTGGGCAACACATCTTTAATCTAGGCTAGATAAGAGTCACTTAAAAATCACACAGAAACTAAAGAATGTTTAAAATAATATTTTCCAACTTGATTATAGCAATGGTATTAACACTATAGGTTTTGGACACTTTTCTACTAAATCAATGATAAACAAACTTTCAATTCATGGTCAACTATCGCCATTCTTTTGCGCTTCTTGAACTTTCACTCAGTTCTGACTATCCCATCATCACCTGGTTGAGCTTCATTTGATAAACTGGCACTATCTAACGTCAAGTCCCATCATCACCTGGTTGAGCTTCATTTGATAAACTGGCACTATCTAACGTCAAGTCCCATCATCACCTGGTTGAGCTTCATTTGATAAACTGGCACTATCTAACGTCAAGCCCCATCCTCTCACCTGGTTGAGCTTCATTTGATAAACTGGCACTATCTAACGTCAAGCCCCATCCTCTCACCTGGTTGAGCTTCATTTGATAAACTGGCACTATCTAACGTCAAGTCCCATCATCACCAGGTTGAGCTTCATTTGATAAACTGGCACTATCTAACGTCAAGCCCCATCCTCTCACCTGGTTGAGCTTCATTTGATAAACTGGCACTATCTAACGTCAAGCCCCATCATCGCCTGGTTGAGCTTCATTTGATAAACTGGCACTATCTAACGTCAAGTCCCATCATCACCTGGTTGAGCTTCATTTGATAAACTGGCACTATCTAACGTCAAGCCCCATCATCACCTGGTTGAGCTTCATTTGATAAACTGGCACTATCTAACGTCAAGCCCCATCATCACCTGGTTGAGCTTCATTTGATAAACTGGCACTATCTAACGTCAAGTCCCATCATCACCTGGTTGAGCTTCATTTGATAAACTGGCACTATCTAACGTCAAGTCCCATCATCACCTGGTTGAGCTTCATTTGATAAACTGGCACTATCTAACGTCAAGCCCCATCCTCTCACCTGGTTGAGCTTCATTTGATAAACTGGCACTATCTAACGTCAAGCCCCATCATCACCTGGTTGAGCTTCATTTGATAAACTGGCACTATCTAACGTCAAGTCCCATCATCACCTGGTTGAGCTTCATTTGATAAACTGGCACTATCTAACGTCAAGCCCCATCCTCTCACCTGGTTGAGCTTCATTTGATAAACTGGCACTATCTAACGTCAAGCCCCATCATCACCTGGTTGAGCTTCATTTGATAAACTGGCACTATCTAACGTCAAGTCCCATCATCACCTGGTTGAGCTTCATTTGATAAACTGGCACTATCTAACGTCAAGCCCCATCCTCTCACCTGGTTGAGCTACATTTGATAAACTGGCACTATCTAACGTCAAGCCCCATCCTCTCACCTGGTTGAGCTTCATTTGATAAACTGGCACTATCTAACGTCAAGCCCCATCATCACCTGGTTGAGCTTCATTTGATAAACTGGCACTATCTAACGTCAAGCCCCATCCTCTCACCTGGTTGAGCTTCATTTGATAAACTGGCACTATCTAACGTCAAGTCCCATCATCACCTGGTTGAGCTTCATTTGATAAACTGGCACTATCTAACGTCAAGCCCCATCCTCTCACCTGGTTGAGCTTCATTTGATAAACTGGCACTATCTAACGTCAAGCCCCATCATCACCTGGTTGAGCTTCATTTGATAAACTGGCACTATCTAACGTCAAGCCCCATCCTCTCACCTGGTTGAGCTTCATTTGATAAACTGGCACTATCTAACGTCAAGTCCCATCATCACCTGGTTGAGCTTCATTTGATAAACTGGCACTATCTAACGTCAAGCCCCATCCTCTCACCTGGTTGAGCTTCATTTGATAAACTGGCACTATCTAACGTCAAGTCCCATCATCACCTGGTTGAGCTTCATTTGATAAACTGGCACTATCTAACGTCAAGCCCCATCATCACCTGGTTGAGCTTCATTTGATAAACTGGCACTATCTAACGTCAAGTCCCATCATCACCTGGTTGAGCTTCATTTGATAAACTGGCACTATCTAACGTCAAGCCCCATCCTCTCACCTGGTTGAGCTTCATTTGATAAACTGGCACTATCTAACGTCAAGCCCCATCATCACCTGGTTGAGCTTCATTTGATAAACTGGCACTATCTAACGTCAAGTCCCATCATCACCTGGTTGAGCTTCATTTGATAAACTGGCACTATCTAACGTCAAGTCCCATCATCACCTGGTTGAGCTTCATTTGATAAACTGGCACTATCTAACGTCAAGCCCCATCCTCTCACCTGGTTGAGCTTCATTTGATAAACTGGCACTATCTAACGTCAAGCCCCATCCTCTCACCTGGTTGAGCTTCATTTGATAAACTGGCACTATCTAACGTCAAGCCCCATCATCACCTGGTTGAGCTTCATTTGATAAACTGGCACTATCTAACGTCAAGCCCCATCCTCTCACCTGGTTGAGCTTCATTTGATAAACTGGCACTATCTAACGTCAAGTCCCATCATCACCTGGTTGAGCTTCATTTGATAAACTGGCACTATCTAACGTCAAGCCCCATCCTCTCACCTGGTTGAGCTTCATTTGATAAACTGGCACTATCTAACGTCAAGCCCCATCATCACCTGGTTGAGCTTCATTTGATAAACTGGCACTATCTAACGTCAAGCCCCATCCTCTCACCTGGTTGAGCTTCATTTGATAAACTGGCACTATCTAACGTCAAGTCCCATCATCACCTGGTTGAGCTATATTTGATAAACTGGCACTATCTAACGTCAAGCCCCATCATCACCTGGTTGAGCTTCATTTGATAAACTGGCACTATCTAACGTCAAGTCCCATCATCACCTGGTTGAGCTTCATTTGATAAACTGGCACTATCTAACGTCAAGCCCCATCATCACCTGGTTGAGCTTCATTTGATAAACTGGCACTATCTAACGTCAAGCCCCATCCTCTCACCTGGTTGAGCTTCATTTGATAAACTGGCACTATCTAACGTCAAGTCCCATCATCACCAGGTTGAGCTTCATTTGATAAACTGGCACTATCTAACGTCAAGCCCCATCCTCTCACCTGGTTGAGCTTCATTTGATAAACTGGCACTATCTAACGTCAAGCCCCATCATCACCTGGTTGAGCTTCATTTGATAAACTGGCACTATCTAACGTCAAGTCCCATCATCACCTGGTTGAGCTTCATTTGATAAACTGGCACTATCTAACGTCAAGCCCCATCATCACCTGGTTGAGCTTCATTTGATAAACTGGCACTATCTAACGTCAAGCCCCATCATCACCTGGTTGAGCTTCATTTGATAAACTGGCACTATCTAACGTCAAGTCCCATCATCACCTGGTTGAGCTTCATTTGATAAACTGGCACTATCTAACGTCAAGTCCCATCATCACCTGGTTGAGCTTCATTTGATAAACTGGCACTATCTAACGTCAAGCCCCATCCTCTCACCTGGTTGAGCTTCATTTGATAAACTGGCACTATCTAACGTCAAGCCCCATCATCACCTGGTTGAGCTTCATTTGATAAACTGGCACTATCTAACGTCAAGTCCCATCATCACCTGGTTGAGCTTCATTTGATAAACTGGCACTATCTAACGTCAAGCCCCATCCTCTCACCTGGTTGAGCTTCATTTGATAAACTGGCACTATCTAACGTCAAGCCCCATCATCACCTGGTTGAGCTTCATTTGATAAACTGGCACTATCTAACGTCAAGTCCCATCATCACCTGGTTGAGCTTCATTTGATAAACTGGCACTATCTAACGTCAAGCCCCATCCTCTCACCTGGTTGAGCTACATTTGATAAACTGGCACTATCTAACGTCAAGCCCCATCCTCTCACCTGGTTGAGCTTCATTTGATAAACTGGCACTATCTAACGTCAAGCCCCATCATCACCTGGTTGAGCTTCATTTGATAAACTGGCACTATCTAACGTCAAGCCCCATCCTCTCACCTGGTTGAGCTTCATTTGATAAACTGGCACTATCTAACGTCAAGTCCCATCATCACCTGGTTGAGCTTCATTTGATAAACTGGCACTATCTAACGTCAAGCCCCATCCTCTCACCTGGTTGAGCTTCATTTGATAAACTGGCACTATCTAACGTCAAGCCCCATCATCACCTGGTTGAGCTTCATTTGATAAACTGGCACTATCTAACGTCAAGCCCCATTCTCTCACCTGGTTGAGCTTCATTTGATAAACTGGCACTATCTAACGTCAAGTCCCATCATCACCTGGTTGAGCTTCATTTGATAAACTGGCACTATCTAACGTCAAGCCCCATCATCACCTGGTTGAGCTTCATTTGATAAACTGGCACTATCTAACGTCAAGTCCCATCATCACCTGGTTGAGCTTCATTTGATAAACTGGCACTATCTAACGTCAAGCCCCATCCTCTCACCTGGTTGAGCTTCATTTGATAAACTGGCACTATCTAACGTCAAGCCCCATCATCACCTGGTTGAGCTTCATTTGATAAACTGGCACTATCTAACGTCAAGTCCCATCATCACCTGGTTGAGCTTCATTTGATAAACTGGCACTATCTAACGTCAAGCCCCATCCTCTCACCTGGTTCAGCTTCATTTGATAAACTGGCACTATCTAACGTCAAGTCCCATCATCACCTGGTTGAGCTTCATTTGATAAACTGACACTATCTAACGTCAAGTCCCATCATCACCTGGTTGAGCTTCATTTGATAAACTGACACTATCTAACGTCAAGCCCCATCATCACCTGGTTGAGTTTCATTTGATAAACTGGCACTATCTAACGTCAAGTCCCATCATCACCTGGTTGAGCTTCATTTGATAAACTGGCACTATCTAACGTCAAGTCCCATCATCACCTGGTTGAGCTTCATTTGATAAACTGGCACTATCTAACGTCAAGTCCCATCATCACCTGGTTGAGCTTCATTTGATAAACTGGCACTATCTAACGTCAAGCCCCATCCTCTCACCTGGTTGAGCTTCATTTGATAAACTGGCACTATCTAACGTCAAGCCCCATCATCACCTGGTTGAGCTTTATTTGATAAACTGGCACTATCTAATGTCAAGCCCCATCCTCTCACCTGGTTGAGCTTCATTTGATAAACTGGCACTATCTAACGTCAAGCCCCATCATCACCTGGTTGAGCTTCATTTGATAAACTGGCACTAACTAACGTCAAGTCCCATCATCACCTGGTTGAGCTTCATTTGATAAACTGGCAATATCTAACGTCAAGCCCCATCCTCTCACCTGGTTGAGCTTCATTTGATAAACTGGCACTATCTAATAGCATGTCCACATGCTTTTTTGTTTATTAAATTCTACTTGAATTATTGTGTTTTCTGTATAGATCTCAGAAAGCTGATCACAGAACACTTTGATTTTTAAAAATCGGACAAATAATAACCGAGTTATGTGTAATATAAGACCGTAAATTTTGACAATTTTTAGAACATTTCTGGCTCAGAACAACAAGAATTTTATGGCACCGTTCTTTGGAGTTCAATTTAAACAAAAATAAACCAGTTTTTTTTACTTATCATCATCATTTGTTATTAAAAACTGATAAAATTTGGTATCCTGAAAGAAAAAGGCATGCCGAATCCAATGGTGCGCTCAAAAACTCCAAATGGCATGTAAAAATTGCCAAATTTGCATATTTTATACAAATTAAATTACAAGCCGATTGGCCAATATTAAAAATTGCCATAACTTTCTTATTTTCTGTACGATTTTCATAATTTTTGCATCACTCTCATGAGAATGCCCTGCACTTATTAATTGGACAGACATTTTTTCATGAAATTATGATTTGCATATATAAATAACAAGGCTATGCAAAGACCGGGCGTCATTTCAATTAGGGTACCCAACTTTGTGGCTTAATACCAAAGCGAGATCACAACATCCTAACATAAAAATTATATCACTAAAAAGCTGAAAGAATACAGATTCTAACGATATATGTATAGTTAGGAAATGTTGGCTCTCAATAACTTGGAATTTTAACATAAAATATGACACAAACTTAAAACCATTTTTCTCTGCTTTGGTCGAACTTATGGGAAATATACACATACTAAACTGCTCAGTAAGGTGTCCTCTAATTGCTCCCAAAATTTGGTTATCATCCAATGAAAAATGACTTTGGTATTCACATTTGAAGAGAGCAGGTATAACGCAAAGCCCTACATATTACAGTGCCACTTTGTGTCACGCCAGTCGAAAGGTGTTTTGGTCGGGTTTATCCATTATTGTTCGCAAAATACTCACATTTTTTATACAAAAACAACATAAACTTTTTGTCCATACATATATTTTAAACTTTCATTCTCTCAGACATAACAAATATGCATTACATTAAATGCAACGGCCTGTTAAAGTCAACCCTGCAGTCTAACAGTGGAATTCCACGCTTTTGACAGGGGGCTTTGGACATGCTATATCTAACGTCAAGCCCCATCATCACCTGGTTGAGCTTCATTTGATAAACTGGCACTATCTAACGTCAAGCCCCATCATCACCTGGTTGAGCTTCATTTGATAAACTGGCACTATCTAACGTCAAGTCCCATCCTCTCACCTGGTTGAGCTTCATTTGATAAACTGGCACTATCTAACGTCAAGCCCCATCATCACCTGGTTGAGCTTCATTTGATAAACTGGCACTATCTAACGTCAAGTCCCATCATCACCTGGTTGAGCTTCATTTGATAAACTGGCACTATCTAACGTCAAGTCCCATCATCACCTGGTTGAGCTTCATTTGATAAACTGGCACTATCTAACGTCAAGCCCCATCATCACCTGGTTGAGCTTCATTTGATAAACTGGCACTATCTAACGTCAAGTCCCATCATCACCTGGTTGAGCTTCATTTGATAAACTGGCACTATCTAACGTCAAGCCCCATCCTCTCACCTGGTTGAGCTACATTTGATAAACTGGCACTATCTAACGTCAAGTCCCATCATCACCTGGTTGAGCTTCATTTGATAAACTGGCACTATCTAACGTCAAGCCCCATCATCACCTGGTTGAGCTTCATTTGATAAACTGGCACTATCTAACGTCAAGTCCCATCATCACCTGGTTGAGCTTCATTTGATAAACTGGCACTATCTAACGTCAAGCCCCTAATCACCTGGTTGAGCTTCATTTGATAAACTGGCACTATCTAACGTCAAGCCCCATCATCACCTGGTTGAGCTTCATTTGATAAACTGGCACTATCTAACGTCAAGTCCCATCATCACCTGGTTGAGCTTCATTTGATAAACTGGCACTATCTAACGTCAAGCCCCATCATCACCTGGTTGAGCTTCATTTGATAAACTGGCACTATCTAACGTCAAGCCCCATCATCACCTGGTTGAGCTTCATTTGATAAACTGGCACTATCTAACGTCAAGCCCCATCCTCTCACCTGGTTGAGCTTCATTTGAGAATCACTGCCTTATGGAAAGATCGAAGGTCTACTTTAAAGTCTACTTCAATATACCCTCCTCCCCCACCCCTCCTCATTCCATGACATGTAATAAGGGGGTAGATAAACCAGGAAACTGATAAAAAAAATTGTAGGAACAACGGGGTTTTATAAATAGCTACCCCCCCCCCTTCCCCCTCTCTCCTTACCTTCCCCCCTTCACGACCCTCATCTCTCCTTCGTCAACGTGTAAACTAGGTTCGTCCTCCTTTTGACGGACATATTATGTGGGTTAGGGACCGAAAGTAAAGTTGTCTGAGGAGAGAGGTGGTTGGATGGTGGCGGAGGGTGACATTCATCTGTGGAGTTCGGGGAGGAGGGGGATCCGGGGGCGTGTGGTGGTGGTGGTGGCAACAAGTAGGCGGTATGTAATATAGTCGCCCTGTCAGGTTCGTGCCCTACAAGTTTCACCACTCCAGAAAATGTCTTAGAATGTTTGAAATAAAAATATGGTAGGGAAGAGGTGTGTTCCGGTATGATGAATTGGGTTTAGTTTACTTTGCATTATCTATTGTATTTGACACAGTCAACTATATTGTAACACTAGACTATGACTAGGCCATTGGATTAATGACTTCCTTACTCGAGCTTTTCTGCGGGATTTCTTACACATTGTTTTTTTATTACGGTGAATGCTATACTTGTAAATAGGATTATATAACCTAATAAGGTAGGCAGGCCCACGTTTTAAGATTATACATCCTACTTATAATTAGCTTCCAATTTAATTGTTTTATAATTACAACGCATTGTTGTATAAGAATAAGTTAATAGTTTCATATACTGTTTAAATATATACTCGACCTCTGGGTTTAAATTTAATAAATGTATACCGTACACATAAAACACTCGTTGAATTTGTGTGTAGGCTATAGGCTACACTTTAATTAATTAATATTAAATATCTTTGAATATACCTGAATTTATTGAATCTGTTGGTATAAAAAGTTATCCATGTCTAAACCATCAACCTATGGGGCAACGGCAAGTGAAGGAAAATCTGTGGTCAGCTAATGTCATATAGGCCACCATCTAAGGTCATGTAGGCCTATTACGTAATGTCATATAGGTCCATCATGTAATGTAATATAGGTCCACCATCCAATGTCATGTAGGCCTATTATGTAATATCATATGGGCCCATCATGTGATGTCATATATGTCCATCATGTAATGTCATATAGGTCCACCATCCAATGTCATGTAGGCCTATTATGTAATATCATATGGGCCCATCATGTAATGTCATATATGTCCATCATGTAATGTCATATAGGTCCACCATCCAATGTCATGTAGGCCTATTATGTAATATCATATAGGCCCATCATGTGATGTCATATATGTCCATCATGTAATGTCATATAGGTCCACCATCAAATGTCATGTAGGCCTATTATGTAATATCATATAGGCCCATCATGTAATGTCAAATATGTCCATCATGTAATGTCATATAGGTCCTCCATCCAATGTCATGTAGGCCTATTATGTAATATATAGGCCCATCATGTGGTGTCATATATGTCCATCATGTAATGTCATATAGGTCCACCATCCAATGTCATGTAGGCCTATTATGTAATATCATATAGGCCCATCATGTAATGTCATATACTATTAATATAGGTCCACCATCTAATTTCATATGTGCTCCCCATCTAATGGCAAATACCCATTAGAACTGGGCAGTCTTAGGGGCACTCATGGTTGAGCTGGTTTAAACATCATTGATTTAATTAAGCTTGGGTTTTCTTGATTGTGTGAGTGAAATCGGAATGTTCAGCGTGTACTGTAGTGTAGATGTGTTTTTTAAATCACTTTATACAAGTACAGATAACAACAACAACAAACAGCCCAGTAAACTCGACGTATCACCATGTGATAACTAGATCCTTGATTAACGTTACGCTGTGTGTGTGTGTTGTTCTTTTTTTTTAAACCCTGGCGTGGGCGACCGCTATATCTTCATGTATTTGGAAGATAGTTTTCTTCATTGTGGTGTTTCTCTTTCCAGAAGTTTAGTCTTTTCATAGCTGTATGTGTGTAAGTCTATTGTTTTTGCTTTCTTTTATATTTCTGCGGACTTGGCACTATATAGATGTGTAGCTTCCAACCAATATTTTTGTCATTAACCTCTGTTGAAGACAACTTTTGTGTTGAATAGTCACGGATTCTTGTAATAGTCACGAATTCTTGTATTATGATATGAGGATAGTGGTTTTCGGAAAATTCGGCAACGGTAATTTCGGCAAAACTATCAAAACGGTAATTTTGGCAACCGAATTTACCCTTGCCAAATGTACAGTGATTCAATAATAGTATGATTACAATATAGGCCTACAAAAACAGGGAACTTACAATTCTTAATTTCAGGATAATGTTTCGTTGGGCTGATTCTGGCGACTTATATTTTAGTAAGAAGACCCGTAAAGGCAATTCAAGTCTCTTCTGCATAAATTGAGTGGTAGAGCATGATCGCTTTTAGGCTGTTGGCACACTGAATGAATTAGTAATCCTACTTTGGCACGCTGTTATCTAAAGGTTGCCGACCCCTGACATAGATAATATATCATTAGAACAATAGTTTCTGGTATGTACACCGGAGAACCCTATTTTCATTGCGCTCTTTGGAGACCTTGGCGCAATTTCCGAGTTAGTTTCCATGATAAATAATCCCAGCTTAGTACAGTGGTGATTCTAATTCTAATCTATTTTGTACACGACATTTTTGAATATCTGGAATATAATTGAGTCAATTAGTACAATTATTATTAGTAGGCCTACTATAAGAATGAGGGATGTATCCATGGCCATTGGTATTAATTCGCGTTTCTGTATATTTGAACGTATTATACAGCTGAACAGTTATACTGGCGCATCGTTTATGTTGTTGTTTTTAATGCCGTCGTCAAGTGTAGAGTTTGTAGATGTGTATGTTGGTATGTATGTGTGTGTGTATTTTTGGCAACTAAGCAGAAAACGTGTTGTCCCAGTTTCATTTGGGTTTTGTGCCTGTACACTGGATTCTAAAGTCACAAGACGTTTATGTGTGTGTGTCGCAAACTTGAAGTGGTGTATATTGTGGTAGTTTAAACTTGACATATATAGTTGTAGATGTGTTGTAGATTTTCGCGCTTAAATTTGATTTAATGTACAAGTGTGTATGTCCTGTAACTAAAGCATATCCCACATTAACACTTGCAATAACAAATAATGCGTCAAGTGTCACCAAATGGCCAGTAGGTAGTAGACCATCAATTGACCAGTAGGCTGTATGTCACCTGTTGACCAGTAGGCAGTAGGCCACCAATTGACCAGTAGGTAGTAGGCCACCAGTTGACCAGTAGGCAGTAGGCCACCAATTGACCCGTAGGATGTAGGTCACCTGTTGACCAGTAGGCAGCAGGCCACCAATTGAGCATTAGTCTGTAGGCCACCAAATGACCCGTAGGCGGTAGATCACCAATTGACCCGTAGGATGTAGGTCACCTGTTGACCAGTAGGCAGTAGGTCACGTAGACCACCAATTAAAAAATAAAGTGTCAGTTTCTTATGGCTGCTACCTTGTCCTATTTAATTAGGTCATTGTGTGTGTTTGTTTTGAATGTGTGTATGTGAGAGAGAAGAAGAGAGAACATGCCAAACAATCTTTTCCCTGCACTTTCCAACACCATCTTTACTCCACTTGGTTTTTTTGGACTCGTTCATTGAAAGGCCAATATCTCCCCTCCCCACTCTTACTATTTGAGACAGGCCATGGCGACACTAGGGCAAGAGTTTAGTGGGGGAAACAAAACAAAAACAATACAAAAACCCTGGAGGAAAGTGAAGAGAAGATTGTCTCCGCAGTAGGTGCCAGCCCAGTTGCTGAATGTGTTCATCGATGTTTGGGACAGGTCTTTAGGCTTTCCTGTGTCCCCCGGTCGGGAGAGGGGGAGGGGGTTACATGTTTACTTGACCTTGTAAATAAGAGGTAGTGGGCTAAGTAGGGAGGGAAAAAGAGAGTCTTCCTGTTGTGTGTTTGGTGTTTTGTTTGTTTTGTTTGATGTTTGAAGTGTATAGGCGTACTTAGATGTAGACTAGAAGAAATAAATTGCTTTGGTTAATTTGAAAACAAAACACACACACATACATTTAGAGGCACATATTGACACCTCAGAGAGTTTAGGGCCTTTATCTCACACTTAGGGCCTACTTTTGTTTTACCTGTACTATTTCTAAAAACAAAGATTAACAACTCCTGTCAGCACAGAGAAGGTTCCCATGGGGCCCTGTGTTGTGGATTATCCTTATCACACTAAACCGAGTCAAATCTTTTTTTTTTTCAAATAGAAATACATTGTTAAAAAATAAATTGTTCACCTTTGTTATCGCTACTTTGAAATACTTTGAATATTATTATCCCTGTATCACACCGACCCCAGTAATTCCCCTTGGACTGGGATGCAGCAAAAAAATGCTTGTTAAAGTTAACCAATGTTTCTGTATTTCAAACATGGCCATTGTTTACTGTTTATTTTATACATTTTTTCACTTTCCTTAATTTGTGTAGTTTGTTCATTGTTTTTTTGTACTTTGACTTTGTCTGCTACATGCCTGTTGGTAATAGTCAACAAGTATTATTGCACCTTTTGTTTGTTTGTTTACATATGATTGAATGATTGTTTGGCAGACAGATAGATAGCCTAGAGATAGATATATTGAAAGATTTCACCGTGTGTTTTTTAATGCTTGATAGCGTTGTTCCATTTTATTGTGAAGTAATTCAAAATTCAAACCAAACACAAACTAATGAAGATTGACTTTAAGTTTCAGTACTAGCACTTGACATCAGTGTAATGAAACATGTATAGTTGTTAATTCTTTATGTGAGTCAGTCTCTTACTCAGTTCATTGGAAGAAATCAGAATGATGAAACCTTAGATATGACTTTAAGAAATCAGAATGATGAAACCTTAGATATGACTTTAAGAAATCAGAATGATGAAACCTTAGATATGACTTTAAGAAATCAGAATGATGAAACCTTAGATATGACTTTAAGAAATCAGAATGATGAAACTTTAGATATGACTTTAAGAAATCAGAATGACGAAACCTTAGATATGACTTTAAGAAATCAGAATGATGAAACTTTAGATATGACTTTAAGAAATCAGAATGATGAAACTTTAGATATGACTTTAAGAAATCAGAATGATGAAACTTTAGATATGACTTTAAGAAATCAGAATGATGAAACTTTAGATATGACTTTAAGAAATCAGAATGATGAAACTTTAGATATGACTTTAAGAAATCAGAATGATGAAACCTTAGATATGACTTTAAGAAATCAGAATGATGAAACCTTAGATATGACTTTAAGAAATCAGAATGATGAAACTTTAGATATGACTTTAAGAAATCAGAATGACGAAACCTTAGATATGACTTTAAGAAATCAGAATGATGAAACTTTAGATATGACTTTAAGAAATCAGAATGATGAAACTTTAGATATGACTTTAAGAAATCAGAATGATGAAACTTTAGATATGACTTTAAGAAATCAGAATGATGAAACTTTAGATATGACTTTAAGAAATCAGAATGATGAAACTTTAGATATGACTTTAAGAAATCAGAATGATGAAACTTTAGATATGAATTTAAGAAATCAGAATGATGAAACTTTAGATATGACTTTAAGAAATCAGAATGATGAAACTTTAGATATGACTTTAAGAAATCAGAATGATGAAACTTTAGATATGACTTTAAGAAATCAGAATGATGAAACCTTAGATATGACTTTAAGAAATCAGAATGATGAAACTTTAGATATGACTTTAAGAAATCAGAATGATGAAACCTTAGATATGACTTTAAGAAATCAGAATGATGAAACTTTAGATATGACTTTAAGAAATCAGAATGATGAAACTTTAGATATGACTTTAAGAAATCAGAATGATGAAACTTTAGATATGACTTTAAGAAATCAGAATGATGAAACCTTAGATATGACTTTAAGAAATCAGAATGATGAAACTTTAGATATGACTTTAAGAAATCAGAATGATGAAACTTTAGATATGACTTTAAGAAATCAGAATGATGAAACCTTAGATATGACTTTAAGAAATCAGAATGATGAAACTTTAGATATGACTTTAAGAAATCAGAATGATGAAACTTTAGATATGACTTTAAGAAATCAGAATGATGAAACCTTAGATATGACTTTAAGAAATCAGAATGATGAAACTTTAGATATGACTATAAGAAATCAGAATGATGAAACTTTAGATATGACTTTAAGAAATCAGAATGATGAAACCTTAGATATGACTTTAAGAAATCAGAATGATGAAACTTTAGATATGACTTTAAGAAATCAGAATGATGAAACTTTAGATATGACTTTAAGAAATCAGAATGATGAAACTTTAGATATGACTTTAAGAAATCAGAATGATGAAACTTTAGATATGACTTTAAGAAATCAGAATGATGAAACCTTAGATATGACTTTAAGAAATCAGAATGATGAAACTTTAGATATGACTTTAAGAAATCAGAATGATGAAACTTTAGATATGACTTTAAGAAATCAGAATGATGAAACCTTAGATATGACTTTAAGAAATCAGAATGATGAAACTTTAGATATGACTTTAAGAAATCAGAATGATGAAACTTTAGATATGACTTTAAGAAATCAGAATGATGAAACCTTAGATATGACTTTAAGAAATCAGAATGATGAAACTTTAGATATGACTTTAAGAAATCAGAATGATGAAACTTTAGATATGACTTTAAGAAATCAGAATGATGAAACCTTAGATATGACTTTAAGAAATCAGAATGATGAAACTTTAGATATGACTTTAAGAAATCAGAATGATGAAACTTTAGATATGACTTTAAGAAATCAGAATGATGAAACTTTAGATATGACTTTAAGAAATCAGAATGATGAAACTTTAGATATGACTTTAAGAAATCAGAATGATGAAACTTTAGATATGACTTTAAGAAATCAGAATGATGAAACTTTAGATATGACTTTAAGAAATCAGAATGATGAAACTTTAGATATGACTTTAAGAAATCAGAATGATGAAACTTTAGATATGACTTTAAGAAATCAGAATGATGAAACTTTAGATATGACTTTAAGAAATCAGAATGATGAAACTTTAGATATGACTTTAAGAAATCAGAATGATGAAACTTTAGATATGACTTTAAGAAATCAGAATGATGAAACTTTAGATATGACTTTAAGAAATCAGAATGATGAAACTTTAGATATGACTTTAAGAAATCAGAATGATGAAACTTTAGATATGACTTTAAGAAATCAGAATGATGAAACTTTAGATATGACTTTAAGAAATCAGAATGATGAAACCTTAGATATGACTTTAAGAAATCAGAATGATGAAACTTTAGATATGACTTTAAGAAATCAGAATGATGAAACTTTAGATATGACTTTAAGAAATCAGAATGATGAAACTTTAGATATGACTTTAAGAAATCAGAATGATGAAACTTTAGATATGACTTTAAGAAATCAGAATGATGAAACCTTAGATATGACTTTAAGAAATCAGAATGATGAAACTTTAGATATGACTTTAAGAAATCAGAATGATGAAACCTTAGATATGACTTTAAGAAATCAGAATGATGAAACTTTAGATATGACTTTAAGAAATCAGAATGATGAAACCTTAGATATGACTTTAAGAAATCAGAATGATGAAACTTTAGATATGACTTCAACGCCATTCACTAGGGCGTTAAATTTTCATTCATCCCATTTTACGTTGGTTCTGATGACAATTTATCAATGGCCGGAAATGCCATTGTGATGTCGTTTCAACTGCATTGCTTGTAATAATAAATAGTATTCAACTACAATAATAGTCATTTTTCATCATTTTTCATTTTTCATCATTCGATTACCATTTAAACATTCCTTTTTTTTTTTACAAGTAGCACAATATATTATAAATAAATATTTGTGTGTTTGAAAATGCTAGTTTGTTAATCATGTATTGAGGCAATACTTGTTCTATTCCGATTTCAATGTTCTCTCTCTCTCACAGGTCTATAGAAAGCCCAACATTAGTATGTGGCTAATACATGGATTATATACAGTTGGCGTGACAGTATGTGTTAACTGAGGAGGGGAGAAGTTTTCCTTGTATCGGTAAGTAAACTCTGTTGTATGTTGTGTGTGTATGTGTGTGTATGCTATGTGTGTCACCGCGTCACGTCTTCTGTCACTGTCAGCTCCTACCTTCCCGGGACTATGGCCTACATTTTGGTTGGGCAGGTCTTCAGTGATGCCTTCTTGTGTTTGTTGGCTGTTCATATCTCCTCTATGTAAATATAGAAGATTATTTGCACGTAGATATTACGTATGACCCCTAGTAACAAACTGTATGGTTTATCACATATAAATATAAAGAAAACAGTTATCTCACTCCACGAAGAATAGGCTGACCTCTTCCTCAACTTGAAATATCTTGTTAGTTTAGGACTACAATATTAAACGTGTTATTTTGTTCTATAGAGCCTACCTTCCCTCCAATTTTTTGGGGAAAAAATGCGGTCTGCTATAGTCACCTGTAATGCTTCAAATACCTTGTCGGTTGAGCTTACTGGTAATACAAATCTGTACTCTAAAAATCTAGCACCATGCTTACGATTTGAAAGCATACTCGTACAATTTTGTAACACGGCTGATTATTCTCAAAGATATAGGCCGACGTTTTGTTGCTTTGGGATAACTTGATATTATTTTGATAAACGACTAGGGCGTACCAAAATAAAATATTAATATATTCCATGGGATCATAGTTTTTCATCAAGAAGATGACCTTTACAAAGTTCCTGCTTGACCTATCCCTGAACTACCCACCTTCATGGAAGACTCTACAATGGCTTCCGTTCGGACGGTTCACTAAAGTCCCAAAGGGATTTATCTATGTACGCTGTAAACTTAAGAGCTTTAGCAGTGCAGTTTTGTCTCTAGTGTAAAAGTCGGATACATTGATTTTTTTCCATCTCTGTTGAACGAACTGATGAGACCATTTTAGACCGCACGGCCTCGTTTTGATTCAGTCCCCGGAAACACTAAGTACAAAATGTACAACAAAATGACTGAACCAGGGTTAATACATTCAGTTTCATTCATTGATTCGAGTGGGATATAGAAATGAACGAAAGTGATTTGAGGGTTTGTTTGGCTACTTCCATCTAGTCGAGGGCGTTTGCAGTAGATTACATCTAGATCTATATGTTCTCAGAACTAGTGATTTGAGGGTGTGTTTGGCTACTTCCATCTAGTCGAGGGCGTTTGCAGTAGATTACATCTAGATCTATATGTTCTCAGAACTAGTGATTTCAGGGTTTGTTTGGCTACTTCCATCTAGTCGAGGGCGTTTGCAGTAGATTACATCTAGATCTATATGTTCTCAGAACTAGTGATTTCAGGGTTTGTTTGGCTACTTCCATCTAGTCGAGGGCGTTTGCAGTAGATTACATCTAGATCTATATGTTCTCAGAACTAGTGATGGTACTGTAAAGACAGTAGGCCTACTTTTTTTTAAAATCAGTATCGCCCCTTGTTGCCAAAGTAACACACATAGAGGCTATGAACTCAAATGGCGTATATTGATTAGTCATTACCATGGGGTGTACTCGGTTTGGAGAATTTTGTGGTATCCCTCCCTGCCCCCCTCAGTACTACACACAAGACTTGTGTATGTTCACCCCTGTCTCATGAATAATGTATTCAGACATGTAATGTATTATCCACCACTATTTAGTGTGTATTGTTTAACTCGATATGCCATTGAACAAAACAAAAGGCAACAATAAAAGATCAAGATGGCATTAGAGAAATAATGAAAACAAAACAAGATAGTTGATAGAATTTAATCAATATTAGTATTAGATCTACGTATTGACATACAACAATTGTTATTCCATTATTTATTCCTGGGATGTTGAGAATTTAATCAATATTAGTATTAGATCTACGTATTGACATACAACAATTGTTATTCCATTATTTATTCCTGGGATGTTGAGAATTTAATCAATATTAGTATTAGATCTACGTATTGACATACAACAATTGTTATTCCATTATTTATTCCTGGGATGTTGAGAATTTAATCAATATTAGTATTAGATCTACGTATTGACATACAACAATTGTTATTCCATTATTTATTCCTGGGATGTTGAGAATTTAATCAATATTAGTATTAGATCTACGTATTGACATACAACAATTGTTATTCCATTATTTATTCCTGGGATGTTGAGAATTTAATCAATATTAGTATTAGATCTACGTATTGACATACAACAATTGTTATTCCATTATTTATTCCTGGGATGTTGAGAATTTAATCAATATTAGTATTAGATCTACATATTGACATACAACAATCGTTATTCCATTATTTATTCCTGGGATGTTGAGAATTTAATCAATATTAGTATTAGATCTACATATTGACATACAACAATCGTTATTCCATTATTTGTTCCTGGGATGTTGAGAATTTAATCAATATTAGTATTAGATATACATATTGACATACAACAATCGTTATTCCATTATTTATTCCTGGGATGTTGAGAATTTAATCAATATTAGTATTAGATCTACATATTGACATACAACAATCGTTA
The DNA here is from genome assembly GCA_949126835.1 of Anisus vortex. Classification (NCBI taxonomy): domain Eukaryota; kingdom Metazoa; phylum Mollusca; class Gastropoda; family Planorbidae; genus Anisus; species Anisus vortex. The sequence continues at coordinate 2,470,154 of OX421506.1, read as the reverse complement.
TTCCATTATTTATTCCTGGGATGTTGAGAATTTAATGAATATTAGTATTAGATCTACATATTGACATACAACAATCGTTATTCCATTATTTATTCCTGGGATGTAGAGAATTTAATGAATATTAGTATTAGATCTACATATTGACATACAACAATCGTTATTCCATTATTTATTCCTGGGATGTTGAGAATTTAATGAATATTAGTATTAGATCTACATATTGACATACAACAATCGTTATTCCATTATTTATTCCTGGGATGTTGAGAATTTAATGAATATTATTATTAGATCTACATTTTGACATACAACAGTCGTTATTCCATTATTTATTCCTGGGATGTTGTGGTCTAGTTACAGGGTGTGGGGAATGTCATCATGAAGGTCCTGGGTTCAAATTGGAACTGCGGGATGGGGGGGGGGGTTCCTTTGACACTATCAGTGAGAATCTTTCAAAAGAATCATCAGTCAGCCAGAAAATACAATGGCTAAATAGCTGACTGCTAATTGATACTTTTTCTTGTATGATAAATGGTACGATAGTGTGTGCGAATGTCTATTGTGCTTTGAGTACAAATGGTTCTTTAATATTGTTTTAAGTACTGGTATGCTGAAAGACACAATTTATGTAATCAAGTCAAATTTCCATTTATTTGGATCAATAAAGCAATTTTATCTAATATAATACGTGAAGGCCGGCCAACACAATCCCTATTGCATGTCATGACTTAAATGAAAGTCCAACCCTGCCTGCCACTTTGGACAAAAATGGTCTGACAAGATCATTGCTTTTGTACTTGTGTAATGCCATCCACATAACACTCAGTAAGAATGCAAGCTTGAAATAGCAGAATAACACAATGATTCACCGTACGTTTGGTGTTGACATTATGAAATTACCCCGCCCATGTAATTGTGCTGTATCAATCATAAAGTGTATAGGCTCGTTCTTAGATTCTCTTGTTATCCACTAATATTATTACGTACGATTTTGGCCTGTGTGATCAAGCTTGTTGTTTTCTTGAATAGCCCTGTGGTGCTGTGCCTTTTTCAGTGACAAACGATTTACACAAGAGAACGCGCGCGCTTATATTAACCAGACATTACAGTTCAGCATGATTACATAGGTTCGTGTACTTGGCCCGCTGAGACAAAGAGATAGAATCATTTAATTGGCGCTCTGTGTAACTATCAACATATACAATGATCTTCAGTTTAGATATATTATATGCGTATATAAAGAGTGTTTGTGCTCGCTTTGGACTCCCAGGCCGTTACACTGATCGGGACAAACGTTGTGTTATACATTTCTAAGATTTGATTACTTTTGTAGTTCCTCTCTGACCAAATTTTTTGGGCCACGGCATACTAGGAGATGTGTGGCCAGCACAATGCTCAGCCGCCTTTACTTTACCCCAACTATTGTCAGGTACCCATCAGAGCTGGGGGCAACGGCATACTAGGAGATGTGTGGCCAGCACAATGCTCAGCCGCCTTTACTTTTCCCCAACTATTGTCAGGTACCCATCAGAGCTGGGTAGACTCAGGGACACCCTCCAATCCCGGGATAAAAATCCTAGTCTTCACCAGGATTCGAACCCAGGACCTTCAGATCGATAGTATCTCCTCCACATTACAGTTTTTAGTAGATATACTTGTACTCGTTGCTCTTTGTTTCTCTGACTTTTAAAGTGTTAAAAAAATACTTATTATAGATTACGCTAATTTAAGCGGAGAAACAATGTTAGCTAAAAATTGATTATGCTAATTTAAACGAAAAAACAATGTTAGCTAAAAATAGATTATGCTAATTTAAACGGGAAAACAATGTTAGCTAAAAATTGATTATGCTAATTTAAACGAAAAAACAATGTTAGCTAAAAATAGATTATGCTAATTTAAACGAAAAAACAATGTTAGCTAAAAATAGATTATGCTAATTTAAACGGGAAAACAATGTTAGCTAAACATAGATTAAGCTAATTTAAACGGGAAAACAATGTTAGCTAAACATAGATTAAGCTAATGTAAGCCGAGAAACAGTTTCAGCATAAAAGTGTTTGTTTTTTCAAGCCATGAATAAAAAATGATTTAGTAAACCTGCTCCGTTATATACCGTTTGGGCTATGTGCATGTACCTTTAAAATAGTGACTTTAACTATATAGTAGCGGCAAGAATTTCTTGGCAACCAGTCACTTTGTGTGACATAGCCATATCCTGTAGCAAGTCAAATCTGTTCCAGACATTTAAATGCACAGGTTGTGGTTTTTTATCTGTCCAGGTACGAACAATGAACACTCCCTTCTATATGACTGTGTCCACCCCCGCAGTGATTAAATAAACAATCACAGTGTACACATTTATTTCAGTCTGTTCCGTATTTATGTACTGTTCTGCCTAATGTTTTTTCAAGAGTAATTTGGGTATTGTAGTCATCGAATATTGATCTTTTCTCGAAAATTTATTTTGCTATATACCTATATATATATATATATATGGTCCAGCCACCATTCTTTCAACATAACAAGAAAAAAAGACAGGCTAAAATGTATACAGGTCAGTTATTTTAGTATGCTGTTTTTTCTTTCTATTTGTGGTAAAAAGAAGGGAACACCAGAGTGTAGGTTGTATGCTGCCCAAATACATCGACTATTTCCTCTCACGATCATTTAGATCTAATTGTTCTGCGACAGGTCTGTCTAATTGTTGAACTGATTAGTTTTGTCACTCAAGTAAAGTACTCACCCAACAGACCAATATCATCAGTAGGATCAGTGACGAAGCGGTGATAAATTTCCGTGGCCAGGGCATACTAGAAGATTGTGCGTAATGTGAGGTCCAGGATCACCCTCCAGGAGGGAGTTTTTTTTTATCCTTCAACATGATTCGAACCTGGAATCGGTAACGACATTTCCAACGCGCTGCTGATAGACCACTGTGACTACACAGAGGTCATTTTAAGACTTGAAAAAAAAATGTCCCTATTTGTTGCCGAAATATTCCCAGAAAATTATACTATGTTACACTGTAAAAGAAACTAAATGAAAAAATACATTGTGTGATGAAATAAACCAATTTCTTTTTATAAACCAGGGTTCGTATGCGTGGGGAATAAATAAATAGCATAACAACGCAAACATTATTTATACATTACAAATAGTTAATAAGAACGTCTGTAGTCTTAACTCAATACCAGCATTGTTTTATTTTTCGTAAATTTTGTAAGAGCAATTTTTATGAGTTCTCTATATATAGATACTGAAAAGAATAATCGACCAATAATATGTTTGATAGAACTTTCCCTATCTACTCCACCGACTTAGCACTAAAACAACTGTCTTGGTATATGTGGGTTTGTGAAATGTTGGCAACGTTTAGGAATAGATTTGTGAAAAGTTTTCGAATGTAGAAATGATTTAAAATTTTGAACCCTGAGTACATAGAATAATATAAAGTACACGGTTCACAGTGTTTACTCTATAGTATTGGTACTGGTCAAATATATTGGTACTGGTCAAATATATTGGTACTGGTCAAATATATTGGTACTGGTCAAATATATTGGTACTGGTCAAATATATTGGTACTGGTCAAATATATTGGTACTGGTCAAATATATTGGTACTGGTCAAATATATCCATCATCATCATCCACACAGCCCTCCTGTATTAGTACTGGTCAAATATATCCATCATCATCATCCACACAGCCCTCCTGTATTAGTACTGGTCAAATATATCCATCATCATCATCCACACAGCCCTCCTGTATTAGTACTGGTCAAATATATCCATCATCATCATCCACACAGCCCTCCTGTATTAGTACTGGTCAAATATATCCATCATCATCATCATCCACACAGCCCTCCTGTATTAGTACTGGTCAAATATATCCATCATCATCATCCACACAGCCCTCCTGTATTAGTACTGGTCAAATATATCCATCATCATCATCCACACAGCCCTCCTGTATTAGTACTGGTCAAATATATCCATCATCATCATCCACACAGCCCTCCTGTATTAGTACTGGTCAAATATATCCATCATCATCATCATCCACACAGCCCTCCTGTATTAGTACTGGTCAAATATATCCATCATCATCATCCACACAGCCCTCCTGTATTAGTACTGGTCAAATATATCCATCATCATCATCCACACAGCCCTCCTGTATTAGTACTGGTCAAATATATCCATCATCATCATCATCCACACAGCCCTCCTGTATTAGTACTGGTCAAATATATCCATCATCATCATCCACACAGCCCTCCTGTATTAGTACTGGTCAAATATATCCATCATCATCATCATCCACACAGCCCTCCTGTATTAGTACTGGTCAAATATATCCATCATCATCATCCACACAGCCCTCCTGTATAGATAGTACGTTAATGTTTGTAGTGATTGTGGCTGTGTTGTGATACATACATAGAATGATAGTTAGATAGATGGATATATAGATGGGTGAATCGATTGACAGGTGGATAAATAGAATATTTATATATATATACATAATTATATAGATATATAGATGGGTGAATCGATTGACGGGTGGATAAATAGAATTTATATATATACATAATTATATAGATCGATAGATGGGTGGAAGGCTAGATAGATGGGTAAATAAATAAATAAAAGATACATTGAAATATAATCTAAGATAGATCGATAGATAGATAGATTGGTACATAGATAGATCACAGACAAGCCTCTATAACGTTTGATAGAACAGCTAGTGGATAATGTTGGCCTAGAATCTAAGTACTTCTCGTGTGTTCGTTGTGTAATTCAATACTCCTTCCAGATCGTTTTTGATCTATAGGGTATTAAATCAGCGTTCGCCACAATCTTTGTCACGGCATTGATTGTGTGGCCAGCGCGAAGCACACAAAAAATTCAGGCATTGTTTTTAAATGTTTAATTTACAGACACGTTTCAACTATAAGCTAACAGCAATTTTAAATTCACTATATTTGGCACATTTCTATAGTATAGAAGTCCGACGGGTAAGATTGATACATAGAGTTGGTGAAGCCGGTTTCTGTGGGCACGGCATACTAAGGGACTGTGTGGCCAGCACAATGCCAATCCGCCTAAACTTTACCCAAACTAAGGTCAGGTACCCATCAGAGCTATGTAGACTCGGGGACACACACCAGACCAAGAAAGAAATCCTAGCCTTCGTCAGGATTTGAACCCAGGACCCTCGTACGCCAGCCGAACGTTCCTAATCCCCATGTGTTCCATTTGTGTCCATTAAAGTCTACGTACTTTGGGAAGGGTGGATGAGTTGAGGTGGACATTTGGTATTTGGCGTAGAATCAATCCTACAGAGTCCACTTTCATTAAACATAAGCTCCCATCATATCAATGTGGCCGTGTGTTAAGACATTAATATTGCTCTCAATTTTAGAAGAAAGACTTGCTTTCCTTTGGACGATCCTTACTGTCCGTGACCTGAATTTTGCATGTTTAAACAATAGCATACTGCCTTGACAATGTATTGGGAGTGATTGTGGCTGTGTTTGTTGTATAACTAGTAGGCTAGGCCCGGGTCGGCAACCTTTTGATAATCGTGTGCCAGAGTAGGATTTCTAATTCATTCAGCGTGCCAACAGCCAAATAGTCACCCCCCTCTGGCACTGATTTTCGCGTAGGAGAAGACTTAAATTGCCATTCTGGGAGGTCTTCCGCGTTCCATTGGAAATTGCGTGACATAGGTTGCCGATCCCTAGGTTAGGCTATTGTGTTCTCCTTTTACAAAGGGGGATTACGCCATCGTCCCTTGAGGACGGACGGATGCCATATAATCATATATTGTTTGGTGTTATTGTGGCTGTGTTGTATAACTAGTAGACTATTGTTGGGTGTGATTGTTGTCTTGTATAACTAGTAGGCAATTGTAGAGAGTGACTACGGCCTGTCGTCTTCGACTCTTGTCGTTAACCAATGGCGCGCCCTGACCTTGGTAGGTGCTTTGCATAACGGACACCTTGTCTTAAAACATGAGCCACCGTTGACCTACATAAATCTCCTATTTCTACAGACACCCCCCCCCCCTACCACCACCCGCCACTTACGTCAATAGAACAAAATAAGTATACAGTGGAGCGTTTTTAGTCACGTGTCCCTTATGACTGAATTGTCACTGAATGGATATGTAGAGTAAAAACAGAAGGTTCATTATTGTGTGTGCTTAGTGTAGAATGTACTTGAATGTTTCTAGCATTTAGTCGTCTTCAGGTCAGGATTTATTCTATGCACAAGCGTCATCGGGAGAGGCAGTGCTAAATAACGTACATAATTTGTATACGTTGTTTGGCCTCTTTCAATAGGTCGCGGGGCTATGACATGAGCTTTGTGTATCGTTACTTTGCTTCGTTGGCACTTTCTCTGTGTCAGTCACAGTATATATTTATATGGACCAAAGAAGAGGCTTTTTTTTATTGTTGTCAAAAATGACGCTTTAATTGTTAGGTGTGTTGATTGTTGACCTTATTGATCCAAAGTAATCCGCATACTTTGAATATGTAAGTAAAGTACCCGTCGAACCCAAATTGATCATAGGGCCGGTGAAGCAGCGTTCACCAGTTTCCGTGGCCACGGCATACTAGGAGATGTGTATGGCTAGCACAATGCTCAGCCGCCTTTACTTTTACCCTAATTATTGTCAGTTACTCATCGAAGCCGGGTAGACTCAGGGATACCATCCAATACCGGAAAAAAACAAATAGTCTTCACCAGGATTCGAACCCAGGACCTTAGGATTGCCAGTCGAACGCCCTGCCTCCCGGCTACCGTAGCCCATGCTTTGATAACGTTGCATGGAATAATTTCAAATCCCATTTCATTATTGGTGTCCGATGTTTAAAATGTGTCCAACTATGTTTCACTGATGTTTGAGTTACGCACTGATCGAATTGTAATTGCGCAGTATATAAACTGGGCAACCAAAAATGAAATACAGTAAATGAATCCATTCTGGTCAGTAACATAAAAGTTGAGTAATTGTATACGTATAAAACATAACCCATGAAACAAGAGGGAATAAAACATAACCCATGAAACAAGAGGGAATAAAACATAACCCATGAAACAAGAGGGAATAAAACATAACCCATGAAACAAGAGGGAATAAAACATAACCCATGAAACAAGAGGGAATAAAACATAACCCATGAAACAAGAGGGAATAAAACATAACCCATGAAACAAGAGGGAATAAAACATAACCCATGAAACAAGAGGGAATAAAACATAACCCATGAAACAAGAGGGAATAAAACATAACCCATGAAACAAGAGGGAATAAAACATAACCCATGAAACAAGAGGGAATAAAACATAACCCATGAAACAAGAGGGAATAAAACATAACCCATGAAACAAGAGGGAATAAAACATAACCCATGAAACAAGAGGGAATAAAACATAACCCATGAAACAAGAGGGAATAAAACATAACCCATGAAACAAGAGGGAATAAAACATAATCCATGAAACAAGAGGGAATAAAACATAACCCATGAAACAAGAGGGAATAAAACATAATCCATGAAACAAGAGGGAATAAAACATAACCCATGAAACAAGAGGGAATAAAACATAACCCATGAAACAAGAGGGAATAAAACATAACCCATGAAACAAGAGGGAATAAAACATAATCCATGAAACAAGAGGGAATAAAACATAATCCATGAAACAAGAGGGAATAAAACATAACCCATGAAACAAGAGGGAATAAAACATAACCCATGAAACAAGAGGGAATAAAACATAATCCATGAAACAAGAGGGAATAAAACATAACCCATGAAACAAGAGGGAATAAAACATAACCCATGAAACAAGAGGGAATAAAACATAACCCATGAAACAAGAGGGAATAAAACATAACCCATGAAACAAGAGGGAATAAAACATAACCCATGAAACAAGAGGGAATAAAACATAACCCATGAAACAAGAGGGAATAAAACATAACCCATGAAACAAGAGGGAATAAAACATAATCCATGAAACAAGAGGGAATAAAACATAACCCATGAAACAAGAGGGAATAAAACATAATCCATGAAACAAGAGGGAATAAAACATAACCCATGAAACAAGAGGGAATAAAACATAACCCATGAAACAAGAGGGAATAAAACATAACCCATGAAACAAGAGGGAATAAAACATAATCCATGAAACAAGAGGGAATAAAACATAATCCATGAAACAAGAGGGAATAAAACATAACCCATGAAACAAGAGGGAATAAAACATAATCCATGAAACAAGAGGGAATAAAACATAATCCATGAAACAAGAGGGAATAAAACATAATCCATGAAACAAGAGGGAATAAAACATAATCCATGAAACAAGAGGGAATAAAACATAACCCATGAAACAAGAGGGAATAAAACATAACCCATGAAACAAGAGGGAATAAAACATAATCCATGAAACAAGAGGGAATAAAACATAACCCATGAAACAAGAGGGAATAAAACATAACCCATGAAACAAGAGGGAATAAAACATAACCCATGAAACAAGAGGGAATAAAACATAATCCATGAAACAAGAGGGAATAAAACATAATCCATGAAACAAGAGGGAATAAAACATAACCCATGAAACAAGAGGGAATAAAACATAACCCATGAAACAAGAGGGAATAAAACATAATCCATGAAACAAGAGGGAATAAAACATAACCCATGAAACAAGAGGGAATAAAACATAATCCATGAAACAAGAGGGAATAAAACATAATCCATGAAACAAGAGGGAATAAAACATAATCCATGAAACAAGAGGGAATAAAACATAACCCATGAAACAAGAGGGAATAAAACATAATCCATGAAACAAGAGGGAATAAGTTCAGCAATTCAATCCATGAAACAAAGATATACGTATAAAACATAATCCATGAAACAAGAGGGAATAAGTTCAGCAATTCAATCCATGAAACAAAGATATACGTATAAAACATAATCCATGAAACAAGAGGGAATAAGTTCAGCAATTCAATCCATGAAACAAAGATATACGTATAAAACATAATCCATGAAACAAGAGGGAATAAGTTCAGCAATTCAATCCATGAAACAAAGATATACGTATAAAACATAATCCATGAAACAAGAGGGAATAAGTTCAGCAATTCAATCCATGAAACAAAGATATACGTATAAAACATAATCCATGAAACAAGAGGGAATAAGTTCAGCAATTCAATCCATGAAACAAAGATATACGTATAAAACATAATCCATGAAACAAGAGGGAATAAGTTCAGCAATTCAATCCATGAAACAAAGATATACGTATAAAACATAATCCATGAAACAAGAGGGAATAAGTTCAGCAATTCAATCCATGAAACAAAGATATACGTATAAAACATAATCCATGAAACAAGAGGGAATAAGTTCAGCAATTCAATCCATGAAACAAAGATATACGTATAAAACATAATCCATGAAACAAGAGGGAATAAGTTCAGCAATTCAATCCATGAAACAAAGATATACGTATAAAACATAATCCATGAAACAAGAGGGAATAAGTTCAGCAATTCAATCCATGAAACAAGAGGGAATAAGTTCAGCAATTCAATCCATGAAACAAAGATATACGTATAAAACATAATCCATGAAACAAGAGGGAATAAGTTCAGCAATTCAATCCATGAAACAAAGATATACGTATAAAACATAATCCATGAAACAAGAGGGAATAAGTTCAGCAATTCAATCCATGAAACAAAGATATACGTATAAAACATAATCCATGAAACAAGAGGGAATAAGTTCAGCAATTCAATCCATGAAACAAAGATATACGTATAAAACATAATCCATGAAACAAGAGGGAATAAGTTCAGCAATTCAATCCATGAAACAAAGATATACGTATAAAACATAACCCATGAAACAAGAGGGAATAAGTTCAGCAATTCAATCCATGAAACAAAGATATACGTATAAAACATAATCCATGAAACAAGAGGGAATAAGTTCAGCAATTCAATCCATGAAACAAAGATATACGTATAAAACATAATCCATGAAACAAGAGGGAATAAGTTCAGCAATTCAATCCATGAAACAAAGATATACGTATAAAACATAACCCATGAAACAAGAGGGAATAAGTTCAGCAATTCAATCCATGAAACAAAGATATACGTATAAAACATAACCCATGAAACAAGAGGGAATAAGTTCAGCAATTCAATCCATGAAACAAAGATATACGTATAAAACATAACCCATGAAACAAGAGGGAATAAGTTCAGCAATTCAATCCATGAAACAAAGATATACGTATAAAACATAACCCATGAAACAAGAGGGAATAAGTTCAGCAATTCAATCCATGAAACAAGAGGGAATAAGTTCAGCAATTCAATCCATGAAACAAAGATATACGTATAAAACATAACCCATGAAACAAGAGGGAATAAGTTCAGCAATTCAATCCATGAAACAAAGATATACGTATAAAACATAACCCATGAAACAAGAGGGAATAAGTTCAGCAATTCAATCCATGAAACAAAGATATACGTATAAAACATAACCCATGAAACAAGAGGGAATAAGTTCAGCAATTCAATCCATGAAACAAGAGGGAATAAGTTCAGCAATTCAATCCATGAAACAAAGATATACGTATAAAACATAACCCATGAAACAAGAGGGAATAAGTTCAGCAATTCAATCCATGAAACAAGAGGGAATAAGTTCAGCAATTCAATCCATGAAACAAAGATATACGTATAAAACATAACCCATGAAACAAGAGGGAATAAGTTCAGCAATTCAATCCATGAAACAAAGATATACGTATAAAACATAATCCATGAAACAAGAGGGAATAAGTTCAGCAATTCAATCCATGAAACAAAGATATACGTATAAAACATAACCCATGAAACAAGAGGGAATAAGTTCAGCAATTCAATCCATGAAACAAGAGGGAATAAGTTCAGCAATTCAATCCATGAAACAAAGATATACGTATAAAACATAACCCATGAAACAAGAGGGAATAAGTTCAGCAATTCAATCCATGAAACAAAGATATACGTATAAAACATAACCCATGAAACAAGAGGGAATAAGTTCAGCAATTCAATCCATGAAACAAAGATATACGTATAAAACATAACCCATGAAACAAGAGGGAATAAGTTCAGCAATTCAACCCATGAAACAAGAGGGAATAAGTTCAGCAATTCAATCCATGAAACAAGAGGGAATAAGTTCAGCAATTCAATCCATGAAACAAGAGTGAATAAGTTCAGCAATTCAATCCATGAAACAAGAGGGAATAAGTTAAGCAATTCAATCCATGAAACAAGAGGGAATAAGTTCAGCAATTCAACCCATGAAACAAGAGGGAATAAGTTCAGCAATTCAATCCTTGAAACAAGAGGGAATAAGTTCAGCAATTCAACCCATGAAACAAGAGGGAATAAGTTCAGCAATTCAATCCATGAAACAAGAGGGAATAAGTTCAGCAATTCAATCCATGAAACAAAGATATACGTATAAAACATAACCCATGAAACAAGAGGGAATAAGTTCAGCAATTCAATCCATGAAACAAGAGGGAATAAGTTCAGCAATTCAATCCATGAAACAAGAGGGAATAAGTTCAGCAATTCAATCCATGAAACAAGAGGGAATAAGTTCAGCAATTCAATCCATGAAACAAGAGGGAATAAGTTCAGCAATTCAATCCATGAAACAAGAGGGAATAAGTTCAGCAATTCAATCCATGAAACAAGAGGGAATAAGTTCAGCAATTCAATCCATGAAACAAGAGGGAATAAGTTCAGCAATTCAACCCATGAAACAAGAGTGAATAAGTTCAGCAATTCAATCCATGAAACAAGAGGGAATAAGTTCAGCAATTCAACCCATGAAACAAGAGGGAATAAGTTCAGCAATTCAATCCATGAAACAAGAGGGAATAAGTTCAGCAATTCAATCCATGAAACAAAGATATACGTATAAAACATAACCCATGAAACAAGAGGGAATAAGTTCAGCAATTCAATCCATGAAACAAGAGGGAATAAGTTCAGCAATTCAATCCATGAAACAAAGATATACGTATAAAACATAACCCATGAAACAAGAGGGAATAAGTTCAGCAATTCAATCCATGAAACAAGAGGGAATAAGTTCAGCAATTCAATCCATGAAACAAAGATATACGTATAAAACATAACCCATGAAACAAGAGGGAATAAGTTCAGCAATTCAATCCATGAAACAAGAGGGAATAAGTTCAGCAATTCAATCCATGAAACAAAGATATACGTATAAAACATAACCCATGAAACAAGAGGGAATAAGTTCAGCAATTCAATCCATGAAACAAAGATATACGTATAAAACATAACCCATGAAACAAGAGGGAATAAGTTCAGCAATTCAATCCATGAAACAAGAGGGAATAAGTTCAGCAATTCAATCCATGAAACAAAGATATACGTATAAAACATAACCCATGAAACAAGAGGGAATAAGTTCAGCAATTCAATCCATGAAACAAAGATATACGTATAAAACATAACCCATGAAACAAGAGGGAATAAGTTCAGCAATTCAATCCATGAAACAAAGATATACGTATAAAACATAACCCATGAAACAAGAGGGAATAAGTTCAGCAATTCAATCCATGAAACAAGAGGGAATAAGTTCAGCAATTCAATCCATGAAACAAAGATATACGTATAAAACATAACCCATGAAACAAGAGGGAATAAGTTCAGCAATTCAATCCATGAAACAAAGATATACGTATAAAACATAACCCATGAAACAAGAGGGAATAAGTTCAGCAATTCACAGACATGCCTACCGTTCCGCTTTTGGCGTATTTGTTCCGCTTTTTAATTAAAAAACACACTTTGTTACGCTGTTACGCTTTTTACTAGTTTTGTTACGCCAAATTGGAAAGTTTGGGTTTTTCATGGGTTGAAATATAGTCCGTGTCTAGGTTGATAAAACAAAGGCACAAAAAAGTCGCAATGCTATAATTATCATTACTTGGGTTTTCTGGGTTTATTAAAAGAGATATTGTGGGCTTTTCTAACGTTTTTTGCGGTATTACTCGTGTTTGGCAATTAATATTCTTTTCCTTTACTGTATTGCTAAGATTGTGAAAATGTCTAAACGTCCTGGCTCAGAAAGTTTAAATATGACTTGTTCAAATTGTAAAAAAACGAATTCAGTGTTATTGGAAGGAATATTCAGAGGAGTTTATTCAGCAAATGTGAATTTAATGTTCTTTGTAGGCCTACTAGATCTAGATCCATTGCGAATCGTCTGTGAAGCGTAAGCCTACCTACATTTTAAATCTAATAGTAGGCCTAGAGTCTAGTCTAGAATTTAGCTTTTTATTAGTTTTTTTTTTTTTTTTTTTTTTTTTTTTTTTTTTTTTTTTTTTTTTTTTTTTTTTTTTTTTTTTTTGTTTGTTATGAACGATTGTCAGATAAAGAGTGTTCCGCTTTTTTGATGAAAAATCCTCTTTTTCATCAAGATTGTTCCTCTTTTTAGTCCTTAGGGGTAGGCATGTCTGAATTCAATCCATGAAACAAAGATATACGTATAAAACATAACCCATGAAACAAGAGGGAATAAGTTCAGCAATTCAATCCATGAAACAAAGATATACGTATAAAACATAACCCATGAAACAAGAGGGAATAAGTTCAGCAATTCAATCCATGAAACAAAGATATACGTATAAAACATAACCCATGAAACAAGAGGGAATAAGTTCAGCAATTCAATCCATGAAACAAAGATATACGTATAAAACATAACCCATGAAACAAGAGGGAATAAGTTCAGCAATTCAATCCATGAAACAAAGATATACGTATAAAACATAACCCATGAAACAAGAGGGAATAAGTTCAGCAATTCAATCCATGAAACAAAGATATACGTATAAAACATAACCCATGAAACAAGAGTGAATAAGTTCAGCAATTCAATCCATGAAACAAAGATATACGTATAAAACATAACCCATGAAACAAGAGGGAATAAGTTCAGCAATTCAATCCATGAAACAAAGATATACGTATAAAACATAACCCATGAAACAAGAGGGAATAAGTTCAGCAATTCAATCCATGAAACAAAGATATACGTATAAAACATAACCCATGAAACAAGAGTGAATAAGTTCAGCAATTCAATCCATGAAACAAAGATATACGTATAAAACATAACCCATGAAACAAGAGTGAATAAGTTCAGCAATTCAATCCATGAAACAAAGATATACGTATAAAACATAACCCATGAAACAAGAGTGAATAAGTTCAGCAATTCAATCCATGAAACAAAGATATACGTATAAAACATAACCCATGAAACAAGAGGGAATAAGTTCAGCAATTCAATCCATGAAACAAAGATATACGTATAAAACATAACCCATGAAACAAGAGGGAATAAGTTCAGCAATTCAATCCATGAAACAAAGATATACGTATAAAACATAACCCATGAAACAAGAGGGAATAAGTTCAGCAATTCAATCCATGAAACAAAGATATACGTATAAAACATAACCCATGAAACAAGAGGGAATAAGTTCAGCAATTCAATCCATGAAACAAAGATATACGTATAAAACATAACCCATGAAACAAGAGTGAATAAGTTCAGCAATTCAATCCATGAAACAAAGATATACGTATAAAACATAACCCATGAAACAAGAGGGAATAAGTTCAGCAATTCAATCCATGAAACAAAGATATACGTATAAAACATAACCCATGAAACAAGAGGGAATAAGTTCAGCAATTCAATCCATGAAACAAGAGGGAATAAGTTCAGCAATTCAATCCATGAAACAAGAGGGAATAAGTTCAGCAATTCAATCCATGAAACAAGAGGGAATAAGTTCAGCAATTCAATCCATGAAACAAGAGGGAATAAGTTCAGCAATTCAACCCATGAAACAAGAGTGAATAAGTTCAGCAATTCAATCCATGAAACAAGAGGGAATAAGTTCAGCAATTCAACCCATGAAACAAGAGGGAATAAGTTCAGCAATTCAATCCATGAAACAAGAGGGAATAAGTTCAGCAATTCAATCCATGAAACAAAGATATACGTATAAAACATAACCCATGAAACAAGAGGGAATAAGTTCAGCAATTCAATCCATGAAACAAGAGGGAATAAGTTCAGCAATTCAATCCATGAAACAAAGATATACGTATAAAACATAACCCATGAAACAAGAGGGAATAAGTTCAGCAATTCAATCCATGAAACAAGAGGGAATAAGTTCAGCAATTCAATCCATGAAACAAAGATATACGTATAAAACATAACCCATGAAACAAGAGGGAATAAGTTCAGCAATTCAATCCATGAAACAAGAGGGAATAAGTTCAGCAATTCAATCCATGAAACAAAGATATACGTATAAAACATAACCCATGAAACAAGAGGGAATAAGTTCAGCAATTCAATCCATGAAACAAAGATATACGTATAAAACATAACCCATGAAACAAGAGGGAATAAGTTCAGCAATTCAATCCATGAAACAAGAGGGAATAAGTTCAGCAATTCAATCCATGAAACAAAGATATACGTATAAAACATAACCCATGAAACAAGAGGGAATAAGTTCAGCAATTCAATCCATGAAACAAAGATATACGTATAAAACATAACCCATGAAACAAGAGGGAATAAGTTCAGCAATTCAATCCATGAAACAAAGATATACGTATAAAACATAACCCATGAAACAAGAGGGAATAAGTTCAGCAATTCAATCCATGAAACAAGAGGGAATAAGTTCAGCAATTCAATCCATGAAACAAAGATATACGTATAAAACATAACCCATGAAACAAGAGGGAATAAGTTCAGCAATTCAATCCATGAAACAAAGATATACGTATAAAACATAACCCATGAAACAAGAGGGAATAAGTTCAGCAATTCAATCCATGAAACAAAGATATACGTATAAAACATAACCCATGAAACAAGAGGGAATAAGTTCAGCAATTCAATCCATGAAACAAAGATATACGTATAAAACATAACCCATGAAACAAGAGGGAATAAGTTCAGCAATTCAATCCATGAAACAAAGATATACGTATAAAACATAACCCATGAAACAAGAGGGAATAAGTTCAGCAATTCAATCCATGAAACAAAGATATACGTATAAAACATAACCCATGAAACAAGAGGGAATAAGTTCAGCAATTCAATCCATGAAACAAAGATATACGTATAAAACATAACCCATGAAACAAGAGGGAATAAGTTCAGCAATTCAATCCATGAAACAAAGATATACGTATAAAACATAACCCATGAAACAAGAGGGAATAAGTTCAGCAATTCAATCCATGAAACAAAGATATACGTATAAAACATAACCCATGAAACAAGAGGGAATAAGTTCAGCAATTCAATCCATGAAACAAAGATATACGTATAAAACATAACCCATGAAACAAGAGGGAATAAGTTCAGCAATTCAATCCATGAAACAAAGATATACGTATAAAACATAACCCATGAAACAAGAGGGAATAAGTTCAGCAATTCAATCCATGAAACAAAGATATACGTATAAAACATAACCCATGAAACAAGAGTGAATAAGTTCAGCAATTCAATCCATGAAACAAAGATATACGTATAAAACATAACCCATGAAACAAGAGGGAATAAGTTCAGCAATTCAATCCATGAAACAAAGATATACGTATAAAACATAACCCATGAAACAAGAGGGAATAAGTTCAGCAATTCAATCCATGAAACAAAGATATACGTATAAAACATAACCCATGAAACAAGAGTGAATAAGTTCAGCAATTCAATCCATGAAACAAAGATATACGTATAAAACATAACCCATGAAACAAGAGTGAATAAGTTCAGCAATTCAATCCATGAAACAAAGATATACGTATAAAACATAACCCATGAAACAAGAGGGAATAAGTTCAGCAATTCAATCCATGAAACAAAGATATACGTATAAAACATAACCCATGAAACAAGAGGGAATAAGTTCAGCAATTCAATCCATGAAACAAAGATATACGTATAAAACATAACCCATGAAACAAGAGGGAATAAGTTCAGCAATTCAATCCATGAAACAAGAGGGAATAAGTTCAGCAATTCAATCCATGAAACAAAGATATACGTATAAAACATAACCCATGAAACAAGAGGGAATAAGTTCAGCAATTCAATCCATGAAACAAAGATATACGTATAAAACATAACCCATGAAACAAGAGGGAATAAGTTCAGCAATTCAATCCATGAAACAAAGATATACGTATAAAACATAACCCATGAAACAAGAGGGAATAAGTTCAGCAATTCAACCCATGAAACAAGAGGGAATAAGTTCAGCAATTCAATCCATGAAACAAGAGGGAATAAGTTCAGCAATTCAATCCATGAAACAAGAGTGAATAAGTTCAGCAATTCAATCCATGAAACAAGAGGGAATAAGTTCAGCAATTCAATCCATGAAACAAGAGGGAATAAGTTCAGCAATTCAACCCATGAAACAAGAGGGAATAAGTTCAGCAATTCAATCCATGAAACAAGAGGGGATAAGTTCAGCAATTCAACCCATGAAACAAGAGGGAATAAGTTCAGCAATTCAATCCATGAAACAAGAGGGAATAAGTTCAGCAATTCAATCCATGAAACAAAGATATACGTATAAAACATAACCCATGAAACAAGAGGGAATAAGTTCAGCAATTCAATCCATGAAACAAGAGGGAATAAGTTCAGCAATTCAATCCATGAAACAAGAGGGAATAAGTTCAGCAATTCAATCCATGAAACAAAGATATACGTATAAAACATAACCCATGAAACAAGAGGGAATAAGTTCAGCAATTCAATCCATGAAACAAAGATATACGTATAAAACATAACCCATGAAACAAGAGTGAATAAGTTCAGCAATTCAATCCATGAAACAAAGATATACGTATAAAACATAACCCATGAAACAAGAGGGAATAAGTTCAGCAATTCAATCCATGAAACAAAGATATACGTATAAAACATAACCCATGAAACAAGAGTGAATAAGTTCAGCAATTCAATCCATGAAACAAAGATATACGTATAAAACATAACCCATGAAACAAGAGTGAATAAGTTCAGCAATTCAATCCATGAAACAAAGATATACGTATAAAACATAACCCATGAAACAAGAGGGAATAAGTTCAGCAATTCAATCCATGAAACAAAGATATACGTATAAAACATAACCCATGAAACAAGAGGGAATAAGTTCAGCAATTCAATCCATGAAACAAAGATATACGTATAAAACATAACCCATGAAACAAGAGGGAATAAGTTCAGCAATTCAATCCATGAAACAAAGATATACGTATAAAACATAACCCATGAAACAAGAGGGAATAAGTTCAGCAATTCAATCCATGAAACAAAGATATACGTATAAAACATAACCCATGAAACAAGAGGGAATAAGTTCAGCAATTCAATCCATGAAACAAGAGGGAATAAGTTCAGCAATTCAATCCATGAAACAAAGATATACGTATAAAACATAACCCATGAAACAAGAGGGAATAAGTTCAGCAATTCAATCCATGAAACAAAGATATACGTATAAAACATAACCCATGAAACAAGAGGGAATAAGTTCAGCAATTCAATCCATGAAACAAAGATATACGTATAAAACATAACCCATGAAACAAGAGGGAATAAGTTCAGCAATTCAACCCATGAAACAAGAGGGAATAAGTTCAGCAATTCAATCCATGAAACAAGAGGGAATAAGTTCAGCAATTCAATCCATGAAACAAGAGTGAATAAGTTCAGCAATTCAATCCATGAAACAAGAGGGAATAAGTTCAGCAATTCAATCCATGAAACAAGAGGGAATAAGTGAAGCCGGCTGGTCCAGCGGTTAGAACACCGGACTGTCAACCAAAAACCATCGGACAGGTCGCGGGTTCGAGCCCTGCCACCGGCGGATCCCTGTCGCCCTGCAGGAGTTTTGGGACTAGTAGTCGTAATAATCTACTAGAGCGCACTGAGCATGCTAATAGCATGATAGAAGCGCTATATAAAAACAATTATTATTATTATTATTATTATTATTAAGTTCAGCAATTCAACCCATGAAACAAGAGGGAATAAGTTCAGCAATTCAATCCATGAAACAAGAGGGAATAAGTTCAGCAATTCAACCCATGAAACAAGAGGGAATAAGTTCAGCAATTCAATCCATGAAACAAGAGGGAATAAGTTCAGCAATTCAATCCATGAAACAAAGATATACGTATAAAACATAACCCATGAAACAAGAGGGAATAAGTTCAGCAATTCAATCCATGAAACAAGAGGGAATAAGTTCAGCAATTCAATCCATGAAACAAGAGGGAATAAGTTCAGCAATTCAATCCATGAAACAAGAGGGAATAAGTTCAGCAATTCAATCCATGAAACAAGAGGGAATAAGTTCAGCAATTCAATCCATGAAACAAGAGGGAATAAGTTCAGCAATTCAATCCATGAAACAAGAGGGAATAAGTTCAGCAATTCAATCCATGAAACAAGAGGGAATAAGTTCAGCAATTCAACCCATGAAACAAGAGTGAATAAGTTCAGCAATTCAATCCATGAAACAAGAGGGAATAAGTTCAGCAATTCAACCCATGAAACAAGAGGGAATAAGTTCAGCAATTCAATCCATGAAACAAGAGGGAATAAGTTCAGCAATTCAATCCATGAAACAAAGATATACGTATAAAACATAACCCATGAAACAAGAGGGAATAAGTTCAGCAATTCAATCCATGAAACAAGAGGGAATAAGTTCAGCAATTCAATCCATGAAACAAAGATATACGTATAAAACATAACCCATGAAACAAGAGGGAATAAGTTCAGCAATTCAATCCATGAAACAAGAGGGAATAAGTTCAGCAATTCAATCCATGAAACAAAGATATACGTATAAAACATAACCCATGAAACAAGAGGGAATAAGTTCAGCAATTCAATCCATGAAACAAGAGGGAATAAGTTCAGCAATTCAATCCATGAAACAAAGATATACGTATAAAACATAACCCATGAAACAAGAGGGAATAAGTTCAGCAATTCAATCCATGAAACAAGAGGGAATAAGTTCAGCAATTCAATCCATGAAACAAAGATATACGTATAAAACATAACTCATGAAACAAGAGGGAATAAGTTCAGCAATTCAATCCATGAAACAAAGATATACGTATAAAACATAACCCATGAAACAAGAGGGAATAAGTTCAGCAATTCAATCCATGAAACAAAGATATACGTATAAAACATAACCCATGAAACAAGAGGGAATAAGTTCAGCAATTCAATCCATGAAACAAAGATATACGTATAAAACATAACCCATGAAACAAGAGGGAATAAGTTCAGCAATTCAATCCATGAAACAAAGATATACGTATAAAACATAACCCATGAAACAAGAGGGAATAAGTTCAGCAATTCACAGACATGCCTACCGTTCCGCTTTTGGCGTATTTGTTCCGCTTTTTAATTAAAAAACACACTTTGTTACGCTGTTACGCTTTTTACTAGTTTTGTTACGCCAAATTGGAAAGTTTGGGTTTTTCATGGGTTGAAATATAGTCCGTGTCTAGGTTGATAAAACAAAGGCACAAAAAAGTCGCAATGCTATAATTATCATTACTTGGGTTTTCTGGGTTTATTAAAAGAGATATTGTGGGCTTTTCTAACGTTTTTTGCGGTATTACTCGTGTTTGGCAATTAATATTCTTTTCCTTTACTGTATTGCTAAGATTGTGAAAATGTCTAAACGTCCTGGCTCAGAAAGTTTAAATATGACTTGTTCAAATTGTAAAAAAACGAATTCAGTGTTATTGGAAGGAATATTCAGAGGAGTTTATTCAGCAAATGTGAATTTAATGTTCTTTGTAGGCCTACTAGATCTAGATCCATTGCGAATCGTCTGTGAAGCGTAAGCCTACCTACATTTTAAATCTAATAGTAGGCCTAGAGTCTAGTCTAGAATTTAGCTTTTTATTAGTTTTTTTTTTTTTTATTTTTTTTTTTTTTTTTTTTTTTTTTTTTTTTTTTTTTTTTTTTTTTTTGTTTGTTATGAACGATTGTCAGATAAAGAGTGTTCCGCTTTTTTGATGAAAAATCCTCTTTTTCATCAAGATTGTTCCTCTTTTTAGTCCTTAGGGGTAGGCATGTCTGAATTCAATCCATGAAACAAAGATATACGTATAAAACATAACCCATGAAACAAGAGGGAATAAGTTCAGCAATTCAATCCATGAAACAAAGATATACGTATAAAACATAACCCATGAAACAAGAGGGAATAAGTTCAGCAATTCAATCCATGAAACAAAGATATACGTATAAAACATAACCCATGAAACAAGAGGGAATAAGTTCAGCAATTCAATCCATGAAACAAAGATATACGTATAAAACATAACCCATGAAACAAGAGGGAATAAGTTCAGCAATTCAATCCATGAAACAAAGATATACGTATAAAACATAACCCATGAAACAAGAGGGAATAAGTTCAGCAATTCAATCCATGAAACAAAGATATACGTATAAAACATAACCCATGAAACAAGAGTGAATAAGTTCAGCAATTCAATCCATGAAACAAAGATATACGTATAAAACATAACCCATGAAACAAGAGGGAATAAGTTCAGCAATTCAATCCATGAAACAAAGATATACGTATAAAACATAACCCATGAAACAAGAGGGAATAAGTTCAGCAATTCAATCCATGAAACAAAGATATACGTATAAAACATAACCCATGAAACAAGAGTGAATAAGTTCAGCAATTCAATCCATGAAACAAAGATATACGTATAAAACATAACCCATGAAACAAGAGTGAATAAGTTCAGCAATTCAATCCATGAAACAAAGATATACGTATAAAACATAACCCATGAAACAAGAGTGAATAAGTTCAGCAATTCAATCCATGAAACAAAGATATACGTATAAAACATAACCCATGAAACAAGAGGGAATAAGTTCAGCAATTCAATCCATGAAACAAAGATATACGTATAAAACATAACCCATGAAACAAGAGGGAATAAGTTCAGCAATTCAATCCATGAAACAAAGATATACGTATAAAACATAACCCATGAAACAAGAGGGAATAAGTTCAGCAATTCAATCCATGAAACAAAGATATACGTATAAAACATAACCCATGAAACAAGAGGGAATAAGTTCAGCAATTCAATCCATGAAACAAAGATATACGTATAAAACATAACCCATGAAACAAGAGTGAATAAGTTCAGCAATTCAATCCATGAAACAAAGATATACGTATAAAACATAACCCATGAAACAAGAGGGAATAAGTTCAGCAATTCAATCCATGAAACAAAGATATACGTATAAAACATAACCCATGAAACAAGAGGGAATAAGTTCAGCAATTCAATCCATGAAACAAAGATATACGTATAAAACATAACCCATGAAACAAGAGGGAATAAGTTCAGCAATTCAATCCATGAAACAAAGATATACGTATAAAACATAACCCATGAAACAAGAGGGAATAAGTTCAGCAATTCAATCCATGAAACAAAGATATACGTATAAAACAACCCATGAAACAAGAGGGAATAAGTTCAGCAATTCAATCCATGAAACAAAGATATACGTATAAAACATAACCCATGAAACAAGAGGGAATAAGTTCAGCAATTCAATCCATGAAACAAAGATATACGTATAAAACATAACCCATGAAACAAGAGGGAATAAGTTCAGCAATTCAATCCATGAAACAAAGATATACGTATAAAACATAACCCATGAAACAAGAGGGAATAAGTTCAGCAATTCAATCCATGAAACAAAGATATACGTATAAAACATAACCCATGAAACAAGAGGGAATAAGTTCAGCAATTCAATCCATGAAACAAAGATATACGTATAAAACATAACCCATGAAACAAGAGGGAATAAGTTCAGCAATTCAATCCATGAAACAAAGATATACGTATAAAACATAACCCATGAAACAAGAGGGAATAAGTTCAGCAATTCAATCCATGAAACAAAGATATACGTATAAAACATAACCCATGAAACAAGAGGGAATAAGTTCAGCAATTCAATCCATGAAACAAAGATATACGTATAAAACATAACCCATGAAACAAGAGTGAATAAGTTCAGCAATTCAATCCATGAAACAAAGATATACGTATAAAACATAACCCATGAAACAAGAGGGAATAAGTTCAGCAATTCAATCCATGAAACAAAGATATACGTATAAAACATAACCCATGAAACAAGAGGGAATAAGTTCAGCAATTCAATCCATGAAACAAAGATATACGTATAAAACATAACCCATGAAACAAGAGGGAATAAGTTCAGCAATTCAATCCATGAAACAAAAATAAACATGTGCAATTGTTGTGGTCTGGCTAATGTCAAGAAGACGCATGAACAGGGCAATGACACTATCTGGGTGCGACATTGATAGTTTAACTTAGTTAACAAAATGATTATATAACGCTCAAAGATGTCTAAATTCAGAAATCTGTTTCTGGGGGTTTCTGTTGTTGAAATAATCTGCGCTAAGATAGCTGCAGGGTTCTAATTACGTTCACGTTCCTTGTAAGGACAACAAGCCCCTGTTGGTCTTTCTGGAAAGGTTTAGGTTTAGAAACTCACTCAGTTCGTCAACGTCCTCCCACTTGAGTGGGATTTGTTATTGTACATTCTAGTAGGCACGGTAGCCGAGCCGGTAGCGCGTTCAGCCGGCGTACCGAAAGTCCTGGTGAAGGCTGAGATTTGTTCCCGGGTCTGGTGGGTGTTACTGAATCTACCCAGCTGTGATGGGTGCCTGACTTTAGTTAGGGTAAAGAGTACAAGCGGATGTGCATTGTGCTTGCCGAACAATCTCCTAGTATGCCCTGTCCACAGAAACTGGTCCTATGGATCAATTTGGTCCTACGGGATACTTTACTTACAGTGTAATAGACACTTCTGTATAGTACCGAATGATATAACAGTCTCTACTTTGTTCACTTTAAATGTTCCATACAATCAGAAATAAAAGGCTATTCACGTTTTCCCTCCAGTGTTGCGCAAGATCTTACGGTTTTCCATTCTTCCTTTTTTTGACCGTGTAACTTACACGGGGGCCCATTAGTCTAGATTTCCAACCGTAGATTATCGGCCCTTGTTACGCCACCGGAACTGAATGGATCAGATTAAATTACACATGGACGCGATGGATGGGAGAAAAAAGGAAGGAGGGGGTGGGGCCCATTTACTGAAAGTTCTGTTTCTTTTTTTCTGCTGTTCTTTTTTTGACTTTGAAGTCCGGGGGCTGGTGACAAGACTAGGTAGTGGAGATACTGCTACCCCCACACACGCAGATACACGGACACGCAGATACACGGACACACAGATACGTGGGTTTTGATCTTGTGTGAGACAGTTCAGTGGTGTAGGCCGTGTGTGATATCAGCGTCTAGGCTAGCTTTGAACTTGAGCTAGGTTTGTTTTATTTATTTCTTTTGAACATTTAAATGTCGTACAGTTGTATCTATCGTTTTGGCAATCACATATATCTAGTCAAGGTGACATTAAATCTAGGGAATGAATAATGGATGGCGGATGAGACGGTTTTTCGACGTCCCATTCAACTTGCATGTCAAACTGAGCTTTTTTTTTTTTTTTGCTTTGGGAAAATGATTAAAAGTATCGAATGACAACTACACATTTTAAAAAGGGATGTGGAGTAACTAGAGATGTGATGTAATGTACATGTGTAGCAAATGGAGTAGTGCAATAAATGTGTACTTATTTAAACGGGGCTATCAATGCCCAGTATATGAACTGTGGTGTGAATGTATAACTGTATAGTAAATAGAGCAGTGCTGTGAATTTACAGTATATGAACTGTGGTGTGAATGTATAACTCTATAGTAAATAGAGCAGTGCTGTGAATTTACAGTATATGAACTGTGGTGTGAATGTATAACTGTATAGTAAATAGAGCAGTGCTGTGAATTTACAGTATATGAACTGTGGTGTGAATGTATAACTCTATAGTAAATAGAGCAGTGCTGTGAATGTATAACTGTATAGTAAATAGAGCAGTGCTGTGAATGTATAACTGTATAGTAAATAGAGCAGTGCTGTGAATGTACAGTATATGAACTGTGGTGTGAATGTATAACTGTATAGTAAATAGAGCAGTGCTGTGAATGTACAATATATGAACTGTGGTGTGAATGTATAACTGTATAGTAAATAGAGCAGTGCTGTGAATGTACAGTATATGAACTGTGGTGTGAATGTATAACTCTATAGTAAATAGAGCAGTGCTGTGAATGTATAACTCTATAGTAAATAGAGCAGTGCTGTGAATGTATAACTGTATAGTAAATAGAGCAGTGCTGTGAATGTACAGTATATAAAGCAGTACTGTGAATGTATAATAAATGAACTGCAATACAAGACAATATCGTACCAAAAACCCTGCATTAAACGTGACATTGATCCATTGCTTACAATGGGCTGCCTATTAACACTTACTTCACAACGTGCCTGTTCTCGTTTGTGCTTTCTATTCAGTCTGGATATATGAATATGATAGAAACTTTACAGCGTTTGAACTGAAACTTGTGTCCGACTCAATGCACAGATGCTCTTGCTTTTTTTCCCAACATATATTTCAGGTTGCGGAATCTGCTGCTGATTAGACTCTGGTACATGCTCTTATGCATTAGGAAAAATGTCAGCCTTATCGCAATTTAACCCACTTTGCTTACCCACTGCCCGAAACGCCGTTGACGCCTAGAGCACCATCGGTCATATGCGAGAACACTGATACTGATACTGCCTAGGAATGATATCTGTCTCATGAAGCTCGGTAAATTCGGCAACGGTATTTTCGGCAAGGTTAATTCGGCAACGGTAATTTTGGCACAACTATCAATCAACACGGTAATTTTGGCAACGGTAAATTTGGCAAACTTAAATTATCCGCATTTACCCTTGCCAAATTTACAGTGATTCCTGTCTCTTATCTCCTGTTATTTAAATTAGTCATTTGGAGTAACTGTAGAAATTTATGGCATCTGTTTGAGAATAGTAGTCCTGTTTCTATTTTTTTTGTAACCGTTTCATTGTTTTCTAGAAGAGAGTGGTTAGCCCTGTGCCAAACCACCGACTTGGAGGACCAGGATACTAGCCTTAGTTTGAACCTAAATCGCACAGGCTCTTCCAGCTTCTTGGAATCTGCCAGGATTTTAACTGTAGCGTGTACAGCTATGTGTGTTGTAAAGACCATGTCAAGGCCTAGTAGCAATGATTGCTGGACTTCGTTTGACCTCGTCCAATATATAGACATATATTTATTTGGCTGAGCATACCTACAGATCTGATCATCTTTTGTCCATCAGTTAGTTATCTTGGTAGCCAAGACACATATTGGTATTACTTTGTACCACTGAAGTAGGACCACGAAAAGGACAGATCACATACGTTTGACCCTCAACTGTGCAATCGTTAACACTTTCTTTTCGCTTTGTTTAGCATTCTTCTAGTTTACTTCTAGATGAGCAAATTATGTTGAGAAAAGCACCACAAACCACCATTTCTTGTTATGTAGAAAGTATTCTCTATAATGTAATCAACATTTTTTTACTCCTGTACATTTGAGTCATCTGAAGAGTACAGGAAACAAGGGATACATACATTTTTTATGAAAGTTATTTGTTAAAGCATAGTTTCAATTGGATGACTATTGTTGACACCTTCCTCCACCCCTCACCACCCCCGGACATTGTAGAAGTACAATGTGTGAAATGTAAACACTGCTAGTATTGTTGAGCTCCATTTCGTGCTTCCAGTTTTCATTACAAATAAATGATGCTTCTTAATATATATAGCCACCATGGGCGCCCACTGGGCTGTGTGGGGTGTTCGCCCCGTGTTCCTTCTAGATCTTTTATCGCTTTTACTATAAAATAAAAAAACAAAAGTGGAATTTGTAATTCCTCCTGGAATTATAAACTCTCTCTCTTCCCCTTTGTAAAAATTCTCTTCGGACACGTATGGGGACCGGACCACCATTTTCAACTCCTTTGCATTATGGTGGACCCTAAATGATCAGACAGATAAATTCTCTAGGAATAGCATTGATACTTTGTATTGCGTTAATATATTTTTCCAATATATCAATCCACTGCCACGAAATATTAGAGAATGTATTGTGCCATTAATATTATAAAATGTCGCAAGGGTTATCTGACCCAAGTTGTACGTAGCGGTATATATCTACCAGATAAATGGGTGTGTATGGCGAGGGTGAACACTGAACTTCACAAACGTGACAATAATAAGGGGGTGGTGGTCACAAGTTAAAAAAACTTAACAAAACAAAAAACATCAGATAAAACTAAAGGAAATTGGCAGAGAAGTTTTATCTACTGGCTGCATCAATGTCTCAGAGCCGTGTGACACACACACAGACACACACATACAGACACTTTCAGAAGACGAGAGCCTCTAGATGTATTGGCGTTCTGTTTGCCGTTGGCGGGACGTGAATGTCTCGCTATACAGTGTATAGTAGTGTAAGACTAGGGATCGGCAACCTACGGCACGCGTGCCAGACGGTCTGGCACGCTGAACGATTTTCAATGCCACGCGGAAGACTCCTTAAAAAAAAAAACTGTTCAAGTACCTTCCATTAGAAATAGAGTGTTAAAGCAGGGTGACTTTTAGGCCGTTGGCACGCTGAATGAATTATAAATCACACTTTGGCACACTATTATCGAAAGGTTGCCATAGACAATCTCTAGAAGTAAGGACGTTTGATACTTCTCTTGCATGTTTGTTTGCTTGTTTTGTATGTGTCTGTATGTGTTTGTATGTGTCTGTGTTTGTATGTGTCTGTGTTTGTATGTGTCTGTGTTTGTATGTGTCTGTGTTTGTATGTGTCTGTGTTTGTATGTGCTGGAGGAGGGAAAGGCGTAGGGCGTGTTCAGTATTGTTTTCAAAACTGTTAATACGTTGTTGTAGTTTTTTTTTTTAATGTGACTCTATAGCTTTAGAAATTCTGGAATTCCAGGAATGTTTCTTGAAATAATTTTGAGGTTTTATTTGACCTTCTTTTTTATCTCAGCTGATTTTGTTGCTATTTTTAGGGTGAAGATTTTAAACATTTCATGTACCCGTGTTAGAGGCCTTTAACTTGTATATTCAATTCAAATCAATATTTAGTAGCCCCTTTATTCATTTATGTACTTTCATACAGTGGTCTGAAAAGAGATTTGAATGGTTCAAATAAAACCACATCTCGTTATAGCAAATATTTAATACAGTAAGACGTTTTTATTAATTGAACAAAACAACTAGAAAGGATCAACAGCAATAAGATGAAATAGAACTGAAAAGCTAAACTTAAGTTTTAACATGCAATAAAGCAGGGGTCGGCAACCCACGGTTCGCGTGCCAACGCAGAGCGATTTATAATGGCACGCCGAAGACCTTCATAAAGGCGATTCCGCAATTAATTTAGTGCTAGAAAAGGATGACTTCTAGCATGTTGGCACGCTGAGTAAATTAGAAATCCTACTTTGGCACGCCATTAACTCAAGGTTGCCGACCCCTGTATTAAAGCAATCATTGAGGGTTGTCTGTTTTTTTTGTTTGTTTTCTTTTTATACTATAGACACTTAGCCGGAACCAAAACACTATATCAAGAATTGTGTTGAGAAAAAAACAACAGATTCTTTTCAACAGAAGATTTAGTCTAGTTTTTTTTTTTAGGAAGGGGGTACGCTTTATTGAATAGCCTTAATGCGATCAGAAAGTTCATCCTATTATGCAGGCAATGTTCAATACCAGATATTGGCATTAGCCAACGCCCCCGCCCGCCCCCTTCCTTCCCCCCAAGCCGCCTCCTCATTTTCAGGCCGGCGGCATGTATCGAATTCTAAATGAGTTTTTTTGTGTTTTCATGCCAGTAGGTGGCTGGGTTATTTCCCTTGACCCCCTTTACCATTACTCATTACTCCCACTGGACGTAGATAACAAATTGATGTCCCCCACAGTAGCAAAGCTAACTAGGGTCGTCTTGGTTAGAGCCCACAGTACCGTAGCTAACTAGGGTCGTCTTGGTTAGAGCCCAAATTAGCAGTACCGTAGCTAACCATGGTCGTCTTGGTTAGAGCCCACAGTAGCAAAGCTAACTAGGGTCGTCTAGGTTAGAGCCCACAGTAGCAGTAGCTAACTGGGGTCGTCTTGGTTAGAGCCCACAGTAGCAGTAGCTAACTGGGGTCGTCTTGGTTAGAGCCCACAGTAGCAGTAGTTAACTAGGGTCGTCTTGGTTAGAGCCCACAGTAGCAGTAGTTAACTAGGGTCGTCTTGGTTAGAGCCCACAGTAGCAGTAGTTAACTAGGGTTGGCTAGAGCCCACAGAAGCAGTAGTTAACTAGGGTCGTCTTGGTTAGAGCCCACAGTAG
Source organism: Anisus vortex (assembly GCA_949126835.1). Lineage (NCBI taxonomy): Eukaryota > Metazoa > Mollusca > Gastropoda > Planorbidae > Anisus > Anisus vortex. The sequence continues at coordinate 2,440,489 of OX421506.1, read as the reverse complement.
CAGTAGTTAACTAGGGTCGTCTTGGTTAGAGCCCACAGTAGCAGTAGTTAACTAGGTTAGTATTGGTTAGAGCCAAAGTAGCAGTAGTTAACTATGGTCGTCTTGGTTAGAGCCCACAGTAGCAGTAGTTAACTAGGTTAGTCTTGGTTAGAGCCCACAGTAGCAGTAGTTAACTAGGTTAGTATTGGTTAGAGCCAAAGTAGCAGTAGTTAACTAGGTTAGTCTTGGTTAGAGCCAAAGTAGCAGTAGTTAACTAGGTTAGTCTTGGTTCGAGCCCACAGTAGCAGTAGTTAACTATGTTAGTCTTGGTTAGAGCCCACAGTAGCAGTAGTTAACTAGGGTCGTCTTGGATAGAGCCCACAGTAGCAGTAGTTAACTAGGTTAGTCTTGGTTAGAGCCCACAGTAGCAGTAGTTAACTAGGGTCGTCTTGGTTAGAGCCCACAGTAGCAGTAGTTAACTATGGTCGTCTTGGTTAGAGCCCACAGTAGAAGTAGTTAACTAGGGTCGTCTTGGTTAGAGCCCACAGTAGCAGTAGTTAACTAGGGTCGTCTTGGTTAGAGCCCACAGTAGCAGTAGTTAACTAGGTTAGTCTTGGTTAGAGCCCACAGTAGCAGTAGTTAACTAGGGTCGTCTTGGTTAGAGCCCACAGTAGCAGTAGTTAACTAGGGTGTCTTGGTTAGAGCCCACAGTAGCAGTAGTTAACTAGGGTCGTCTTGGTTAGAGCCCACAGTAGCAGTAGTTAACTAGGTTAGTCTTGGTTAGAGCCCACAGTAGCAGTAGTTAACTAGGGTCGTCTTGGTTAGAGTTTTTTTATTTATTACATAGAATTATATTATTATAATGTAGTATAAGTTGAAGTACCATTTTAAACCAATGGGACAGTTTATCCGTCAGGAAAAGGATAAGCATAACTAAGATTTGTTCCAAGGTCTGGAGCTTTCCCTGAGTCTATTCGGACAGTACATTAGGATATGTAAGGCGGCTGGGTATTGTGCTGGCCACACAGCCCCTTGTATGCCGTGGCCATAGAAACCTGCAAGCACTGCTCTTGCCCTTTGTCTCAAATGGGTCCTAAAGAGACACTTTTTCCTTCTTTTAGTTTACACTACACACATGCTTTATAGGCAGCCAAAGCTTTTAGTGTGTGTGTGTGTGGGGGGGGGGGTAATCTTTGTTACTGGTTGTATCTAAATATATTATTATATTCATACACACTGTTATGTTGTGTAAACATTTAAGTTGCACTGATAACTTCATTCTTAACACATCTATAGACATATAGGGCATCTGTGAAAATAAAACAACTGCATTATCACTTTGTTTCTCACATAGTGGATGTCAGCTTTAATACTCAGTTGTTTATAAATGTTATATTTGTGGAACAGTTTACACAATTTAACACAGTTTGGCTGAAACATTTTTACCACTGGTACAGAATATGAAATTATTGAATACATGTAAAGCTCCACCTTAATAATAATAATGTTTTATATAGCACTGCCAACAAACATAATGAAAGCTCAGAGCATACAACTAAGAACACAGATATAACCCTCTAGGCTAAGAATAAAGTAATTTGATGATTTAAAACTTGACAAACATTTGAACAAATCAAATAAATGAAGCATTAACCTTTTCACAATTGTATCCTACACCAAAAAGTGGCAAATAATAACTTCACCAGTTTCTTCCATATCCATAGTTTACAGTTGATGATTATGATGGTAATTTCTATAGTGTGTCTGTCCATGTCATCCCATCCAGCCTGCTAAGTGTGCTCTCTATTTCCACTCTTGTGGATAGTATCTGAAATTGAATATTAATTCATAAACCATTATTCTAGAATGGCTTATCTCAGTAACATTTCACTGTGCCTTAGACTTAATGCCTAACAACATGTCCAGTCTTTTGAAAACCATACTAAAGGAAAATGCTATAAATATATTTAAAAATGAATATAATGTGTAGGGCTAGTAGGGCTAACAGAGTTAGCCAATCTGAAGGTTTCAATAAACCATAAAGTTTTCCCTGTGTGCTAATGACAGCCCTGACTTTACCCAGTTCTGAAGACTACATGAATGTTGTGAGATCTGCTTAACAAGTACAATAGACTATACAACTTCCTGGGATTCTTTAAAAAAAAAGTTATTTATTTAGTCAACCCATGGTTTACGAGCTTAATTCTTTCCAATGTATTTTTAATTTATAATTAATGTACATTGTAAATCATCTGTTTCTGGCTCTCAAATGATTAATTATTTAAACTAATGTATTTTTAATGTATAATTAATGTACATTGTAAATCATCTGTTTCTGGCTCTCAAATGATTAATTATTTAAACTTTTCAACAGTGCACAATCCGTTAACATTGAAAGCTATAAAAAGTCTTCATTACCACAAAGCAAAATATATTTACAAATATAGAACTAACACAGACATTATAAAGTGTTTATTACTTAATTTTTTGTAAAACTTTTTAAGTTTTTTAGTATTTATAATTTATAATCTGATACATTTGTAAACCCGGAGTTTAATAGATTACATCTACTTTTAAACTAAATGATCAAGCAATTGTAATGTATGCTTTCAGAGATGGTATACATTATAAGTTTATTTCACTATTTGTTTTCACAGAGTCCCACTGGAGAGGGTGCAAGGATTAACAAGCAGGCTACATTCCAAGCAAGAAAGTGATACTAAAAAAAGTGATACTCGTAGAAAGTCTTCATGGCTCAGCCCGGTGGTTGACTCACCAAAACCAACTCTCTTCCAATTAGAAAGTATTTTTTATCCTGAATAGAGCCATCAGGTATTTCACTTTTTTACACCTCATTAGCTAAACAGGCTAGTGTGTAAATAAAATGTTTATCTCTGAAGGTAAAGAAATAAAGATATGAAGAAAACATTCACATAGTCAACGACTAGGCTGTGTTGTTGTTGTAAGCAATCCTATTAGGGCATGGAATGGGTTGCCTGAACAAACCAGGAAAACCTGTAACTAAACATCATTTAAAACATTTATTAAGATGTAAGACTAGACTCGGACCATGGATGAGCCTAGGACACAATAATCTTCTTTATAGAAGGAGCGTCTGTAATATGTAAGAAAAGATATTCAAATGGCAGTACTGAAGGCAGTTAAACCTAGTGAAATTATTGAAATAATAAAAGATATTTCTTATCAGCTTACACAATAACCCATGCACTTTGTATGAAATAACCATTTTTTTTTAAATTTGACTTGCTGCTAGGTGCAGAGCTATAAATAGACAATCAAAATTACACCTGTGTAATCCCTTCAAGGGGGAGGGGGTGGGATGAAATAAGAATATTGCAGCTGTAGGTTTTAGCTAGAAGAGAAATGTATGCAGAGGGCTTTGTTATAATGGAGCCATTGGGTTGTAAAGCAGTAATAAACTAAAGTAGACTGCTCTTCCATTCTTTTAGTATTCATAAAAAAAACAAGTAGTATCGGGTCTTAGGGCTATTACTTTAGATAAATTCTAGAAAAAATGTTTTTAATAAAAAGCAATCATTAAAATATGAACAAAATGTTAAGTGGCTCATTGGTCGAGAGGATGTTTTGGATTCTACTCAGTTCCAATGGGCACCTGACATTAGTTGGGGGGAAACTTAAGGTGGCTTTGCATTGTGCTGGTTACAGAATCCCCTTGTGTACATTAATATTAACCATGGAAACTTGTGACTGATGCTTTATTGCCCAATGAACCAATAAAGTCTGAAAGTAATATCCTTTAAACTTCATTAAAAAAAAAAAGTTTAAAAAAATGTATGTAAAAGCATTGATAACATTGTTTTTGTTGTTTTTCAATGTGAAAAATGGATGATGATAAATTTCTGTATTCTTCTTGTTTACTTGTTAAAGATTGATTGATGAAACATAGAAAGTTGTTTCAACTTTATCACAGCTGCTTGTGTTGTTTTGTTCTGTTCTAGATAAAAAAAAGGTTCAAGGCGAGCTGACTGAACAGGATAGACAAGGACACTGATTACTGGCTACACAAGTAGAGACACACATAGAGACACACATAGAGACACACGTAGAGACACAAGTGAAGAAATAAATTTTTACATGGAGGCCAGCTGCTCCACTGGCCCTCCTTACCCTCTACAGTTACACATTGAACAATATTTCATTTCAGGTGATCATTTTTGTTTTCTCTCTCTTCTGTCTTTAATTGAAATTTAAAATGCAAACGGCAGCACGTTTGGCTGGCGTACCAAAGGTACTGGGTTCAAATCCCAGTGAAGACAAGGATTTGTTCACACGTCTGGACGGTGTTCCTGAGTCTACCCGCTGATAAATAGCTAACTTTAGTTGGGTAAAGTAAAGTAAAGGCAGATGCGCATAGTACTGGCCACACAATCCCCTAGTATGCTGTGGCCACATAAACTGTTGAGCGCTGCTTCACTGGCCCTATGGATCAATTCGGTCAGACGGGATACTTTACTTTTACAAGAAAAAAAACATCGTTCCTTAGGTCATTATAACTGTATTAACTGTTCATGCTTTTGCATTAGATAGGGTTAATCAAGAAATATAATTTGGTTCAAATAATTAAAAAAACAATTCTAGTAAGGAAAATGAACTAAAACTTCCCTTAAAATATCTATAATTCTGTCAAAATATACCAACCTTTGAGCTCTTACCTCCGGGTGGACGATGTTAAGGGGTGGATCAAAGGTGGACACGCCAAGATCATGTACGAGATCCTTCAGTGTCAGATTTTCACTGTATATCTCATATACACTCACTATTGAACATTATACCCTGAATAGCCGACATTGTTTCCCACTGGTCTTTCCCCAATGTGGTTAACAACAATGACAGTTTTGCACACAGAAATCTCAATAATTGATTCTTGAAAAAGTAACACCAAATGTTATTGCTGAAGGGCTAAAGTCACACTTAATTTCAAGTGCAATTTTTTAAAGTGACCAATAAATAGAACAATTCATGATCAACTTAGTAATTTATTTGTTGCAGTATGGCTTTAGAACTATTCATGATCAACTTAGTAATTTATTTGTTGCAGTATGGCTGACATAAAACATCAGGTATAGAGAGAATTTGTCTTGACTGCCAAATAACTTCTGTTATCCTGAACCTCTAATATATCTATTTTTATTGCAGTGCCATCATCATGGCTCAATCCAGCACAGTAGATCCAAGGTCAGAGGTTCTTGCTTCCAGCCGAGTTCGCAGCGGCCTCACAAGGATGGAGGACGTGGAGAATTTGGCCCCAGCTGACGGCAAGACCTCGTCTCAGTTTCATTCTATCCAGAAGCGGTTTCAGGATAAGGACGCTGCGCAGGGCTCCAGACCCACCACATCAAGTCAACTGTTTGGCTCCAGTGTCAGCAAGATCAAAGAAAGGTTTCAGCAGCAGACTGCCGACGGATCTGGCGACGTACACCACGTGTCTCACGCCCATGTGCTATCTCAGTCTCTAGCAGTGAAAAGCTATGATAGTGGCGATAAATCTCCGGATGCTAAAAAGCAGAAAGCCAACGAGGCCCACATTCACGGCTTGGCACCGGCACTTGACCCCAAGAGGAGGGCCTCTTCGTTAGAAAACACTTTGGCCTCATCAGCTGCTCCTCATCATCATCACCCTAACTTTACTCCGCCACTCTCCCCACCTCACCGGCAGTCTGCGATTCAACAAACATCATCCTCACCGTCGCATTTAGGCATAACCATCGAGTCCAAAAGGAAAAAATCTGATTCTAACGCCAGCCCCCGCAACTCTGCTTCAGACAATGCAGTGTCCCACTCTGAGCCATCTCTCCTTGAGGCCACCAGCCACGTGCAGAGGTTCAACTACACCAGGGCGCTCTTTGCTCGCATGGAGGAGGAGACCATTCGTGCTCAGGAGAGAGAGAAGGTCATGAGGAGGAAAGCCTCGCCATCGAGGTTTATGTCTGGAAACACGTCCCCAATGCTGTCTCCCACAGCTGTCTCCCCGATTCAGGAAAATAAAAGATTCCCAACTTTCAAAGATCAACAACAAGCATCGAGAAGGTCAAAGTCGCTGCCCGATGTCACGACTGCTTCCCATGAGCCCGTGGCAAACAATGCATCCGATTCTTTCAGACATTTCAAGGAATTAGAGAAAGCAGAAGTGCGCAAAACTGACCACAAATCTGACCAGAGCCGATCCCAGTTCGCTTCGTCCGTGTCTCGGTCGCTAGCCCAACAGGAGCACAACGGCAAAGACGGGGCAAACAGTGAAGATGGCGTGCTGCGGTCTTCAAGGAGAAGTAGAGCTGTGAGAAGGGAAGACAGTGGTGATCGATCAGGCAAATATTATAACAATGTCGATGCATTTAAAGCTTTGGCAGATGTGTTGGATAATGGTTCAACCAATCTAGAGGAAGACCAGGTGCAGGTGAAAAAAAGCGTCTCGGACAGTGATGCCAGCACGTCCGAGTCTGCCTCACCGCCAGCCACCCTCCCTCACAGTTCCAGGCTAGAGCATTCCAGCAGACCCTCCAATCGCATCAGAGCTCAAGCGACAGGGCTTTCATCCTCCCCACATTCCAAACCATCCAGCACAGACAGTGATTCCCAACATAATGTTTCTCCAGCTTTCCCAAAAGTGACCTCTCCGACCGCTGCCCCAAAGGTGACCTCTCCGACCGCTGCCCCAAAAGTGACCTCTCCGACCGCTGCCCCATCTGGGGTGACGAGGCGGCAAAGGAGGAAGCAGTCTGCTGAACAGGCTGAGGAGGTAGAGAAGAAGAGGCTGAGCAAGGAGGAGATAGAGGCCGCCATAGAGAAAGCTGACAGCTATTTGGCCAACAGAGACTCTCAGAGCAGCTCGAAGCCTGAGCCGGTGAAGGCTGAGAGAGAGAATAGGAGAAGTCAGAGTCATCAAGAGGCTGCTGCAGCTAGAAGGAAGTTTTTATATGGGGATTCTTCATCACCTGGGAAAGAAGTTGATGAAACGAAACAGGAAGTTGTAACTACGGAAGTTTCAACACCTCAATTGGCTCCACAACAAGAGGAGCCGTTGCCAGAATCAAAACAAGAGAGTTTATTTGTAGAAATATCCTCGTCATCTGTGCTCCCAACTTCTTTCCCTGAGAGCCTTTCCTCGCCGGTGATAAGTGGCTCGTACGTCCAGCTCCGGTCACCTCCCGCGCCCGTGAGCCTGGCAGACGTCACACCGGACACGCCGCCACCCTCGTACCACGAGGCCACGTCCATGAGGTCGTCTCAGAAGTCTCTCCTGGCCCAGCAGCCCTTGGGCGGCACAGACTCCTTGGGGCGGCCCGTTCCCATTCCCAGGCGGGCGGCGCCGCCCCCACCTCTGCCGGCCAAGCCACCGGCTGTGGCCAGGCTGACCAACGGTGACTCTGCCGTGCCTCCCCCAGCCCCTGAACCAGGATCTGTGGAGTACTTGCGTGATTTGGATACCGTTGTTGGGAGTAGGAATGCCATCATTCTAGACAGTGATATAGTGGATGATTTAATCCTGCCTGAGGAGCATATAGCCAAGCATGAAGAAATGTAAGTCTATTTTCTTTTAACATCTAATATTTCTAGATATGAAATAACAGAACTAAATGTTCACTAGTTAAAAATGTTTTCTTATTTATATATTAATTATAAGATTATTTATATTGCACTGCCAACAACCATAATGTATGCTCATAGTGCATTTAAGATCAAAGAACAAAAACATACAAAGGGTTCATTTGTGTGTAACAACAGGGCTAAAATTCTCTACGCTAGATTAAAAAATACTAAATACTAAATAAGTTTTACCAACTTATATTAAAAGTTATTTATCCAGTTTATTTCAGTTAATTTGTAAATGTACATATTTTAGCTATTACTAAAATGACATAAAGATGTACCCAGTCTTCTACATCCCATAGATAAACAAAGTTTACTTGCTAGTTTTCCATGAAAGCCACTGACTTTAACCATAGTTATCAAATAAAATATCCACGCCAACACACATATCATACTCTATTTGTGTTGATACATTCATTGAGAAGGCATCGATGCAATGATTCAGATAACAGACATTGACCACACTTCTAATGAAGTAAAACTGATTCATAGAACCTGCATTATAGTACTGTACAATACTAACTCCTCCAGTAGGGACAAGATAGGACAACTTGTAAAATCACTGGACTCTTTCGGACAAAAACTCGGTTACCTCCCCTTGATTACTTTTTTTAAAAGTATTTAAGAAACGTTGTGATTAGTTTAGTCACAAGACAGCTTGTGTTGTATTGAACATATATCTAATATATAAGATGGATTCAATAGAACATTTAGAGTATATTCATTATATTCAGTTTATCTACATATCTACTCTATGTTTGCCCTTGGTCTGAGCCCTATTAAAAGGAAATTTACTTTATTCTGTAATATACTTGACAACTCCCACAGAAACCGACTAGTTTAGGCTGTTAGTTTACAAATTGAAATAGATAGATCTACTAAGTTGTAAAGTTGTAGTCAGCTTTAATAACACTCTTTGATTCCAAATCAAAGGGGAATAATTCACAACGTGCTTGCTGAACTGTCACAGATGAGTTGTGCTAGCAGAGTGCTTGCCCCATTTTTTTAGCGCGTCCAATTGGGTTATATGGCTCGGTTGATTGGTTTTAGGGTTGAACCAAAAATGTGCTTGAAACTAATCTGTCCTGTCCCATTAGACTTAAACCCTAATTTGCTTATTCATGCGTAACCGTATATTGTTTTCTCGTCAGGGTTGTTTCGTGTTTTCTTACAATGTTTTTTATTCTTTCTATTGTTTTCATTTTGTGATACTTCTGTGTTCGTTATCTACGTTATTAACTCTGTGGGTGCCTTGTCTAAACTTTTACTTTTTACATCATCACTATTGACAGCAACAACAAAAAAGAATTTAACAAAAATGTCGCTTATGTAGATTATTGAAAGATTACTTTTTATTACAAAATAATTGTTTGTAAGTTTTTTTTTTACATTTATTTCTTTTGCTTCACCTCTCTTTCTCTGTCACTTTCATGTCTGTATCTTTCCATACACCCTCAAATATTGATCTATTTCTGCATAGGCCTACCTATAATTCCCACAGCTCCCTCTATCCCCCCTTCTCCTCTCTCCAAATTTCGTTACTTTCCCCGTTTCTTGCATTTTTTCCATACACATGCTCTCTCTCTCTCTTCCTCTCTCTCGATACAATATTTGCGTTTTCTTTCAACTCCCATTCTCACTTTTTCTCATCCTGACTTTCTCTCTCTCTCTCTCCGTTATTTCTCTCATCCCTATTACTCTCTCTGTCATCTAATCTCTCTCCTCCTTGTCTTGTCCTCTCTAACACACACACTCTCCCCCCCCCCTCTCTCCTTCCTGTATATGAATCTTTAGTGGTAAAACAGAAAGTCTTGACAATAACACGGTAAATATTTCTTCTCAGTTACACCCCCGCCCCCGCCCCCTCCCCCAAGCCCCAGCTCCTAGCCTTATTTTCCTTACCTGGTTAATCTAATGAACAATCTGTGGCACATGTAGCAAGCAAGCAGCATTCGACGTTGGACATGCAGGTCATGACTCACCCTCGAAGAGCCCCCCCCCCCCCCACACACACACACACATCCACACAAACACCCACACACACCCCCCCACACACACAAATCCACACAAACACCCACACACACCCACCCACACACACCCACACACACCAACGCACAGACACACACAGACACACCAACGCACAGACACACACAGACACACCAACGCACAGACACACACAGACACACCAACGCACAGACACACACAGACACACACCCACACACAGACACACCAACGCACAGACACACACAGACACACATAGACACACACACCCACACACAGACACACACAGACACACACCCACACACAGACACACCAACGCACAGACACACACAGACACACACAGACACACACACCCACACACAGACACACACAGACACACACACCCACACACAGACACACACAGACACACACAGACACACACAGACACACACAGACACACACAGACACACACACCCACACACAGACACACACAGACACACACAGACACACACAGACACACACAGACACACACCCACACACAGACACACACAGACACACACAGACACACACCCACACACAGCCCCCCCCCCCCCACACAGCCCCAATCTATGGCCAATATTCACGTTAATAGTTGACCAATTCACACACACATTGGAAGACAAAATACAGTCATTCTGTTTTCAGTCTCATTGCTATTGTGGCCAAGTACGCAAGTACACAAGTACACAAGTACTCAAGTACTCAAGTACTCAAGTACACAAGTACTCAAGTACACAAGTACACAAGTACTCAAGTACACAAGTACTCAAGTACACAAGTACTCAAGTACACAAGTACTCACACAAGTACTCAAGTACACAAGTATACTCCTAATTTAGGGCACAGTTGCCGAGCCGCAGCAGTTCGGCTGGCGTATCGAAGGTCCTGGGTTCGAGTCCTGGTGAAGGCAAGACCTTTTTTCGGGGACTCGAGGGTGTCCCTGAGTCTACCCAGCTCTGATGGGTACCTGACATTAGTTGTTATAAAGTAAAGGTGGCTGGCATTGTGCTGGCCACACAATCCGCTAGTATTATGTGCCCTTCACCGCTGCTTCACCGGCCCTATGATCAATTTGGTCCGACGGGATACTTGACTTACTTTTATTCCTAATGGAAATTCATGGCATGCAACTAACATATCACCATAACTGGTGTTGCTATAATTATTCTGCCTCTAAGTATACGTCTTGCTGAGGTGACAGAATGCGTTAAGCAGTAAATGTGAAGGAATTTGGGTTGCCAGACGTCTGTCAAAAGCAGGACATGTCCTAATTGTCCTCCAATTTAACCTTATGTCCTCCGTCCGACAGGTAAAGCGAAAAATCGTTATGTAATATGTATTGTAGAATTACAGTTTTAATCATAATAAAATGTTGGCTCGTTGTGTTATGTATCAGTTGTTAAAAAGACAGTTTAATTTGCAAATAATACTTTTGGCATTTCAAAAACAATCTACCGGTAAATACAATTTTTAACATGACATGACAGTTTCTTGGTCGGTTTACTAAATTATTATTGGCAGCTATTGTAATAAAATTGTACTGAATGATATTTTTATCTGGAACGATTCTAATGAAACACTCAATACATCCTCTTTTGTTCTTCTTTTTGTCTCTCTAAGTCCTTCTTTTGGTCCCCACGTATCTGGCAACTCTGGATGGAATAAAACTTTGTGAAAATCTATGCAAGCTCAATATTGCCTCAGTTACAGGGTGTGCTGTGGTGTAGCGGCTTGATGTTCGTCTCTGAAAACTCTGTGGTTCAAATCCTGACATATACTCAATGCATTTTTTCCATTGACATCGGTTGGGGTGTGATGGCCACACTATCTCCTGACATGCGTGTGTTAGAAAAAAAAAATTGCTGCTGCAGTTCTACTGAACCCAAAATGCCCTCTAAAAACTGCCTCGGTGATAGTGACATTGGAAAATAATCTGTAGTGCGCGTGTCTACGAACTATCTTCAGCTAATACATTACAGACGCTCCTTCTATAAAGAAGATGATTGCGTCCTACGCTCAACCGTGTCCGAGTCTAGTCTTGCATTTTTATTAATGAATAATGTTTTAAATTATGTTAAATTACTGGTTTTCCTGGTTTGTTCAGGCAACCCATTCCTTGCCCGAATGCCAGTAGAATTGGTATTTGTGTTCTTCACGTATATAATATCTACCGGTACTCACTAACTAGAATGTGTGTGTTGGCGGTCTTCAAACTCCATTTACTAACAAGGCGTTTGTGATTGAGTTGTCTGTGGTGGTGGTGAGGGGGGGGGGCTGTTTCAACTTGGATACACTTCCACCACGGCTGCCCTGGTTTTCTCATTTCTCGCCTGAGTGCCATCAATCAGCCAGCAGCAGTTATTGTTGTTGTTATTGTTATTGTTTTTGTTGGCCCCTCTGCAATAAGCCATCATTCTCCCAGCGCAGGGATGGAGAGAAGGAAGGAAATGTTGCTAAGAAGTGAAAGAAAGAAACGATGGGTGTGATAGGGTATCTTTTTTTTTAAAGCTCCCCCCCCCCCCCACCCTTTTTCTTTCCACTTCTCTTCTCTCCGGCCTGGTTGGAGGGAAAAAAAGGGGGTGGAATTGTGGAATGCGGCGGGGTTGGCAGGACACAGGGCTTTGTGCTTTACTTCCTCCCCCCTTTCAGTAGTGAGACTGGAGGCCAGACAGACAGAGAGAAAGTGAAGGAGGTAGGTTTGTATTTTTATACCTGCTTGTTGTGTCTGTATGGATTAGCCTCACGTGATGTTGATTTATTATATGCATGTGGGCCAAGGCAGATACGGTTTTCTTAGTTATTTTCTTAATTCTGTTCTTTTTTAAAACCTTCGGGGATTTCCGAATTAAAAGGCTTTATAAAAGGCTTTACTTGTTTTTTTCACATGTATTTTTAGGCTCTGTACAAAAAATTGTAAAGTAATGTTCACATTTTTTAGAGCACAGGTTACAATAACTCCATTGTTCCTTAATAGATCTTCAACTCAATGCACGCTTCTGTCCTTTTGTGATAATGAAATCAGTAACATCCAAGACGAATTTCTCAATGTCTAGCCTTTAAAACATGTTTTATAGGATAATAGATTATATATAAATATGATTGGAATAAAGTAGGTTCATATTTAATTGGCGGCTGGGGCGGGCCATTTAGTAAACCTAGGCCTATTGGCGAACTAAGTTGGTGCACCAATTTCTTTACTGTGAAATCCATTTGTATAGAGAGATTGTATGGCCAGCACAATTCACTTCCGTCTCTCCGCACAAAAACAACATAACATACTTATCTCGGATGTGGGGCAGGCCACGGCCACCTTATGTACTTTTTATGTTGGTCTTGGGCAGGCTCGGGGGGACACCCTTCTCCAAATCTGGGAACAAAACATTTCCAATCTGTATTAGGATTTGAACCCGAACCCATCGGAATGGCAATCCAACTGTAGAGAAATATTATTAGCACTGTGTTTTGAACTTTGTGTGAACGACTTGTGAAATTGAAGTGCGTCTATATCTCCCACCGGCATCGTGGCGTAGGCTACATAAATATAAATATTGTATTGTATTGTTATATAAAGACATCCATTCATGAAGAAGTTCTGTATGTCCATATAATATAAAGCTGTCTCTATGTTATCACTGTGTGTTTGGGAAGACTCAAGGAACTTGTTTGATGGATGCTGTCAATAGGTTGGCTTTGATTCCGTTCTGGTAAAGAAATTCAAATCTTGGACACTTGCCCAAACACACACACACACACACCAATAAAAAACACATTAATAGACAAAGTTGAATGGAATATATCTCTTGTATTACTGTTGTTATATTCATTGCTTTATACTCTATACACTCAAGTTTTTTATTCTCGATCACCATCTCACCATTCATGCTACACACTCTCCCACACTCTCTTCCTTTCTCCCTCTATAATCTTCTCATTTCTCCCTTTTCCCTCTTCTCATTTTCTCTCACTCTCATCTACTAATCTTTCTCTTATTTCCCCATCTCGAATAATTCTCTTTTTTATATTGTATCTTTCTTTCTCTCCACTACTCTACAACTCTCTTCCCTTTTCATTATACTTATCATGTATCGCCCCTGCTTATTAATTGTTTATTCCTTTTCATTGTCTTTCTCTATTTCCAATGACTTTTTTTCTATTGTTCTCCCCTAAATCACAATTTCTCAACTCTATCCCACACTCTCATATCTTTTCTCTCTATTTCACTCCCATATACTCTCTATTTCACTCCTATATACTCTCTATTTCACTCCTATATACTCTCTATTTCACTCCCATTATATACTCTCTATTTCACTCCCATATACTCTCTATTTCACTCCCATATACTCTCTATTTCACTCCCATATACTCTCTATTTCACTCCCATATACTCTCTATTTCACTCCCATAAACTCTCTATTTCACTCCCATATACTCTCTATTTCACTCCCATATACTCTCTATTTCACTCCCATATACTCTCTATTTCACTCCCATATACTCTCTATTTCACTCCCATATACTCTCTATTTCACTCCCATTATATACTCTCTATTTCACTCCCATATACTCTCTATTTCACTCCCATATACTCTCTATTTCACTCCCATATACTCTCTATTTCACTCCCATATACTCTCTATTTCACTCCTATATACTCTCTATTTCACTCCTATATACTCTCTATTTCACTCCCATTATATACTCTCTATTTCACTCCCATATACTCTCTATTTCACTCCCATATACTCTCTATTTCACTCCCATATACTCTCTATTTCACTCCCATATACTCTCTATTTCACTCCCATATACTCTCTATTTCACTCCCATATACTCTCTATTTCACTCCCATATACTCTCTATTTCACTCCCATATACTCTCTATTTCACTCCCATATACTCTCTATTTCACTCCCATAAACTCTCTATTTCACTCCCATATACTCTCTATTTCACTCCCATATACTCTCTATTTCACTCCCATATACTCTCTATTTCACTCCCATATACTCTCTATTTCACTCCCATATACTCTCTATTTCACTCCCATATACTCTCTATTTCACTCCCATAAACTCTCTATTTCACTCCCATATACTCTCTATTTCACTCCCATATACTCTCTATTTCACTCCCATATACTCTCTATTTCACTCCCATATACTCTCTATTTCACTCCCATATACTCTCTATTTCACTCCCATATAGATTTGTGTGTACAACCTCCCCTGTCTCTCTTATATTTCTCTTTCTCTTATGTACCTCGTTGTCTCCAACATTTTTTTGTATTTTCTCTCATTCTTTCATCTCCCCAGCTCTCTATTTTTTTTCCTTTTTTTCGCCTTACTTCTTTCTTACTCACGTTCACTCTCTCTATCTCTCTTCCATGCCTTCTCCCAACCCCCCCTCTATCATATATTTCTCCCAAATGAGAGGTTAAGTCTTCAATAGAGTCAATATAAAAAAAAATAGTTCCATGCGCTGTTTAGTTACTCCATCGTAAAGGTACCTGTGATGCTGCCTGTGTAGTTAATTTAAAACAAATGGAGTGTTTTTGATGTATCCACACCTGCTGGCCCCCAAACACACCAAAGCTTTTCACACTTGTGCACCTCACTAGCATCAAAGTTGGCAGGAGAAGGAGATGATAACTTAACTCTAACTTTTCCTTCAAACAAAACAAATTGATGTAATAAGGTTATTGTTTGCGGGGGTCGGTAGTGAGCCGTTCAGGGCTATGACATATTTTATTACTGGCTTTAATTTAAACTGAAATAAAAGTTTGTGGCAATCGATAAATTAGAAGTTGATATCTTGGCCCGTGTGACTTTTAATACATTTTGGTATTAGAATGGTTGTACTTTTACACAGAACTGTTCAATACCACTCGACTGTTCCAATCAATCATTCAATCGATCTAAAATCTAAACAATACATATATTTTGGGATTGGCTTCTCTTTTCACACAATCACTAGATATTTTCAATAAGATATAACGTACCGCCTACGGCTAGGGTAGGATGTTTCAATTATTTTCAATAAGATATAACGTACCGCCTACGGCTAGGGTAGGATGTTTAAATTATTTTCAATAAGATATAACGTACCGCCTACGGCTAGGGTAGGATGTTTCAATTATTACGTGAAAAGGTGTAGGCCTAAATCGGTCTATGTTGAAAACACAGTCGTTGCGCTCTTCATTACGTTAGAAAAAAAAAGAAAGGGGATTGTGTGGTCAGTACATTGCTCAGTCTACTCTCCCTTACTGAAGTCACTTGAACTCTTGTTTAGCTCTCTATGCGTCCATAGTAATGTACGTGTTTACATCGGACAGTTTTGTCTATCCGTGGGGGCGTTGCAGGCAGCGGGCGAAGTCCCCCTCGACAGTTTCTTATCGCCTATCTGGACTCACCCCCCCACCCCACCCCGGGGTGGTATAGAGGTAGCATCACAGGTTTATAATGAATAAATACCGCCACACGCCACTCGCCACACGCTGTGGCAGAACGGCAGAATACTTGTTCTTGTCCCCCCCCCCCAACTTGTGTTAATACTACTGGAGGGGTTGGGGGGAGGATACAAATGAGTTTTGACGTGGTCCTGGAAACATCACTAAGTACTGAACGATGGTTTGTGTGGGTGGGAAAGAGTGTGTGTGTGGGGGGGGTGTGTGTGTGTGGGGGGGTGTGTGGGTGGGGGGTGTGTGGGTGGGGGGGGGATCTCAGAGGGTTACAGGGTGTCAACTTTGATTAAGTCTTATAGTCGTTTCTGTGATAGGATACTTAGTTACTGCTAACAAACGATATACTTTTCAAGGTCGTTGTAGGAAGTTGGGAGGAAGGTACGTCTAGACTGGATAAAACTCTACATCCCCGCTTCCCCCACCTCCTGCTCACTAACTAAAGTCGTTGATATGCCATAGATGCTCCAGCCAAAGGTAGGTAGAAAGAAATGTGCTTTATTTCATCACCATCCTTATGTTTTTTTTTTCTTTCACTGCTTCAAGTTCCTGATATTAAGTGTAAAACACGTGGATCAAGTTTCTTATCAATTGACCAATCTCTATACTCTGGGATATGATGCACGCACGTGTAGTTGGAATGATGTCTAGAGCAGCGGTCGGCAACCTCTTGATAATACTGTGCCAAAGTGGGATTTCTAATTCATTCAGCGTGCCAAGAGCCTAAAAGTCATCCTGCTTTAGCACTTTTGGGGGGCCTTTCGCTTTCAATTGAAATTCGCTCCGCGTGCAAAGTCTGGCACGCATCCGTAGGTTGCCGATCCCTTGTCTAGAGGTCGGGTGTGGAGTTTGATTTTGTGGCTGGTGAATGAGACACTGTGGACTCAGTTTTCTTAACCCAACGCACACACAGCCATTAACTCACACAGTCATTAACTCACACAGTCATGTCTCTGTATCCTGTTTTTGTGACTAAGAATAAAATATTTTAAAACATACATTTTACTGACAGGGTCCACCCCCCCTTTCCCAGTCCAAGTGGTAACTTGGTCAGAAGGTCTACTAATGTCTATGCGTTTTCAAAGGTGTATATAAACTTGTGATCTTGTATCATTATGGACACAGAGTAATGTTTTATTGGCCGCATGGTACAATAGATACAATACAAGGAATACATTAAATGAATGCATACAATTGTTAGAACACTTCAAAAGATAATCCCACACATACACTTATAATACACTTATACTTTTTTCTTATACTTCTCTTATAATAGTATTATAGCTTACACATATATTCTATTAATTTTAAAATGGTGAGAAATTTACTTGTAAGTTGTTATACTCTTATGCAAACACATATTATATTGAGCCTACATTTATTTATAGAAGGATCGTCTGTAATATATAAGATCGTCTGTTATATATAAGATAAGATAAAATCCATGTTCAATTCGCATTTTTTTAAAAATCAACGAATTTAGTCTACCCTTTCTTTTTTTAAATATTCTTTTATTTCACCTCAGTGTTTTGTAGGGGTACCAGGTCTCACAAAATAAAAGCTTCTTTCACCTTTCTGTCTGACGCTTAACTTGTGTGTGAGCCAATGCGTGACGCGTCACATTTCTCCTGGAACAAAAATGTCTACTCATCAGCCCTTCCACCCCTCCCCTTCCACCCCTCCCCTTCCACCCCCCCTTCCACATCCCATTTCCTTTATCGCTCACCTTTTCAAACTGTTCTAGTTTCAGTTTACGCTGATTGGTGGTAAAAGGGAGGGGGAGATCATCTACAATTTCTCGGTAAAACTAAAGAGATGATGGAGGCATATAGGTGTAATAGAGGGTAGGGGCGTGGAGGGGGAGCCCCACGGTGAATCCTGCCCTAGATATAATTTACCTTCACATATCTGAGTGCACGAGAAGTGTGAGCGTGCTCCAGGTCGACCTGAATGATGGGTTGTTCTCCAGTTTGAAGGCCCCCCGTTACATTTCTGTGCGTGACCGTGGACTTTTACGTGGAATCGTGGAAAGGGAAAAGTTTTGTTACACCTGTGCAGTGCCTGCTTCTACCTGCATGTGTGTGGAGACTTTAGTTGTGAATCGTTTTTCTTCAAGGATAACTGATTCATGCAGTGTATACAATAGCAGTGGATATAGTATGAAACGTAATTATTGTGTTATTTTTTGCACTGTGTGATATACCGGACATTTAAAATTTAAATCAGGTTTAGTTGTCCACTCACGGAACTGTGTGTATTGCCGAGGGTATTAATACAGTAACTGGTGGACTCTAGTATTTGTACATCCATTCTCTGAATTGTCATAGTTTGTATATGTTGTTTCTAGTATTTGTACATCCATTCTCTGAATTGTCATAGTTTGTATATATGTTGTTTCATTATCATATTTGAACTCAATATTTCATTTTTTAACGTAACCAGATATTTCTGGAAGAATCACTAAAACAAATGAATTGTTGATTATCTCTCTCTTAACAAACGTCAAACACTAGGCCATTATTTTAATAGTTCTTGAAATATTGGCAAAACATAGTTTACACAGTCTAGGCGGCTTGGTATTGTGTTAGCCACACAATCCTCCTTTTATTTCGTGTCTGAAACTTTAATTCTTGAGTTTTCCTTTATTTGTCTGATTCTTGGGTGATTTCCCAACGAATGGTCAGCGACTTGGGAGCTTGGTTCTATATGACTATTTCAAACTTTAACTGGATATAAACATTGAGAACTACAGCATAATCGAAATATGTTGCCTTTAAATAAAACCTTTAAATCACCAGTGATTACATTTATACAGTATTATTAATTACTTTTGTTTGTTTGGTGTTTTAACAAATGTAAGCGGATAAAAGCCATGAACACAATGTCATGTAAGTGAAATCCAGTTATTGTTTTGCCACCCTATGCTTGGCCACATCTAGATATTATAAAACATGTAGTGTTAGGCCACTTCTAGATATTATAAAAACACCGTAGTGTTAGGCCACATCTAGATCTAGATCTTAAGCACTCATGTGCTTGCCATTGCGCTTGCGCGGTGACCTGTCTGCGGACTCAAGGTCTCGTAACTCTAGGGTGTTTTTTTTTTTCAATCTGCTCATTGGCCTTCAGCATTGACCTCGTTTTCACCCGACAGTGATAGTGTGAGGAGATTAGCGGGGCGGGTGTGATGGGTGGGTGAGGTAGTGTGAGTATGTGTGTGTGTGTGTGTGTGTGTGTGTGTGTGTGTGTGTGTGTGTGTGTGTGTGTGTGTGTGTGTGTGTGTGTGTAATTTGGTATAGAATTGATGAAGGCGAGACTGATGGCAAAATGTCCTGATGGCCGTAATTTATAGCGTGGAATCGGGTTCCCTTCTCATTACCTTCACGGTAATGGTCCGATCTGCCTTCCTGAACATCTGCATCAAATGTTACTTCAATATTACTTTCTGTTTCCCATTAACCTACGTTATGTTTTTCTTTCCCAGTGGGTTATTTTCATCAGAACCAATCTTGCTAGAATTATACGTTAAATGTCCATCTGATTCATATTATACAGCATTATTTAGCCAACAAGGAACTGTTTATGCATGTATTTATTTACTTGTACATGTAAAACATTCTTATGGTACTGTTAGTGGTACAATCAGAAGTACAGTTTCTGTCCAGTCAGAAGTACAGTTTACGTCAATTGTTACCTTGTAGTACAACATGTGTACATTTGAGGTACAGTAATAATTTTCCGTGTGTATAAACTTATTGTTTGTTTTTTTTTACGTACGACGGGATATTGTAGTTCCCCCCCCCCCCTCATCCATTAGCCGATCTCCTATTGAAGTAGGTCCAGGTAACATCTACTGCTCATGTACATCCCGTGGCTATGTCTGATTCACAGTCTGTCTATTACTTACACCGGAGGCAGGAGTTTCTGCTTTGGTCTGTGAATTCACTCAGCTTTACACTGGCACACGTAAAGCAAGGAGGCATGCTGTAATATCTAATAGGGATCTATTTATTACTCTGACGACGTTTACAGTAAATTATATGATTATATTAACGGTAAAGCAGTATAATAAACTTGTTATTGTAATCTAGTGAGATACTTGTAGTATATTATATACTTTCCATATATTGAACACCAATTTAATTATTTTAAAAAAAAGTAAAGAACAGGATGCAATTACTAAATTGTATGTGTTAGTTCAGGGGTTGGCAACCTTTTGATAACAGTGTGCCAAAGTAGGATTTCTAATTCATTCTGCGTGCCAACAGCCTAAAAGCCATCCTGCTCTACCACTCAATTTATTGTAAAATAGATTTGTATTGCCCTTTTATGGGTCTTCCGCGTGCCATTGGGAATCGCTCTGCGTGCCAAATCTGGCACGCGTACCCAAGGTTGCCGACGCCTATGTTAGTTATTAAAGACGTAAGAGACATTATAAAGCGTAGAATGAGATTCTCTGTAACATTGAATATAAGGAATAAGATAAACTGTCTTGGTCATAGTTTGATGGTGAGGGCAGGAGGAGCTTCTCTTCATTACACTGTTCTGACACTAGGACCCTCCACTACATAAAGCAATGGGTAGATGTAACGCCTGCGAAGATTTCAGTTGTGTGCACACTACATTTTACTTCTCGCCTCTTTCTGTACACCTTACATAATGTGGTGGGGAGAAATATTACAGGAAGCTGCTGTTCTCAGAACAGGTGCACTCTGGGACTACCCGCCCCACCTCACCCCTTTGAATTTTTTCTTTTGTATGTCTTGCATGTTGAGCGTTTACTCTTATTTTTTAGTTTTTTTAAAAGACATATCAATATTCGGGTATTTAATAGCACCTTTACATTTAGCACCTTTACATTTAGCACCTTTACATTTAGCACCTTTACATTTAGCACATTTACATTTAGCACATTTACATTTAGCACATTTACATTTAGCACATTTACATTTAGCACCTTTACATCTAGCACATTTACATTTAGCACCTTTACATTTAGCACCTTTACATTTAGCACCTTTACATTTAGCACCTTTACATTTAGCACCTTTACATTTAGCGCCTTTACATTTAGCGCCTTTACATTTAGCGCCTTTACATTTAGCGCCTTTACATTTAGCGCATTTACATTTAGCGCATTTACATTTAGCACCTTTACATTTGGCACCTTTACATTTGGCACCTTTACATTTAGCACATTTACATTTAGCACATTTACATTTAGCACCTTTACATTTAGCACCTTTACATTTAGCACCTTTACTCACACGGACACACGTACACTCAAAGTATAAAGCGAGCATTTATTATTTGTTCAGAAAAAAACAAAGCCACAAAAGTGCTAGTTTCGGAGTTTGGACAAATTATGGACAAATTATGTGGACTTCCTACGAGTGAACAACCAGCTCCTACAGTAGACTTGTATTGCCATTTAATGCCAAGTTATCTCCATTTCTTGTTCTAAAAAGTACTAAATAACTGTGTGTATCCGCCATCTTCTCATCCCTAGACTCACATACACTAGAGTTGAACTTGTAAATACAACAACACTCAATCTTATTTCTTCTCATCCCTAGACTCACATACACTAGAGTTGAACTTGTAAATACAACAACACTCAATCTTATTTCTTCTCATCCCTAGACTCACATACACTAGAGTTGAACTTGTAAATACAACACTCAATCTTATTTCTTCTCTACAGGTAGACTCACATACACTAGAGTTGAACTTGTAAATACAACAACACTCAATCTTATTTCTTCTCTACAGGTAGACTCACATACACTAGAGTTGAACTTGTAAATACAACAACACTTAATCTTATTTCTTGTCTACAGGTTTCTTTGTCCTTTGATGTTCCGAAGGTTGAAATCATGTCTGTGTTGAGGGGCGGGGGTGTAGATAAGTCTGTCCAGCTTTCTCGGGTAGCCGACATCATTTGTAGAAAACATGGTAGCTGAGTGTCCCATCTTAATGGAACAAACCTCTTTAATTAATCTGGAAAATATCAAACAAATTGAGCAAGTGAAATATATCCCACTTTCTGAATGCTAAAATGTTGGCAGCTATGGGGGAGGTTTTGTGCTTGGCCACAGAATCCCAGTGTGCGCCATGTCCATTTAAACTGAAGACATCTGCTTAACTCGTACTGCAGAGGAAAAGCAACCATTATCAAAGAAACACTCTATGGAACTAGAATGTGTTGTTGGTTGGTTGGTTGGTTAGGTTCTGTTAACTTAGAATTGCTCCAAGTGGGAAGTCATTTAGTTCTAATTGTTTAGTGAGCAGACGTGAGTCGTGAGATAGCAATACAATCTTCCATGATATCTCATCCCGCCACCCTTCCCCCGAGGCAGAGTCTACAGCGATGATATATTTATTACCTGCTGGTTTCATCCCACGATAAAGATCTGCACTGCGATGTATGCTTGTCTTGTACAGGGTTTGGATGTACGCCAGGCGCCTTCCTTCTCCCACCCTACGCCATCCCCTCCCTGGCCTCCCCCGGACCCGTTTGTTACTTGAAATAAACTAGGTTTGTAATCCCGGTGCTGATGGTGTACCAGTGCACCAGATAGAAGACACTTAGTACTACTGTAGTATAGATACATCTACAAGATTGAAGAACTAGAGCTGAAGTGATGAGATGAATGAACTTGTTAGCATAAGCTTGTGCACCAGATCGGTGCCATGGGCATCGACGGTAATCTTTGACATATAATTGTACTCGAATCTTAATTAATGCAGTGAATGTACCATTTAGAGTATCGTCTTTGCCCTAATGTACTTAAATGAAGTGTTCTCTTAATAAATTTCTCTCTCGTTATTCTCTTTGTCTTTTTATTTTATCTATATCTTTGACAATATTCTTCTCCTCCTGAATTGGGGGGGGGGGGGAGGGGGTCGACAGCTGCTCACAGACGGCAGTCCAAATGTTTGAATGGCATCGAGTAAATGCTGTGTATGTTATTTGAACTTGGAACATTCTTAAATAGACTCAGTTTTCTTAAATAGACTCAGTTTTCACTGAATAGAATTCTAATCATAGGACAAAATAGGGGAGAAAATATGGGGAGGCCCGAGTGGCTATGCGTTCGGCTGGAGTACCGAAGGTCCTAGGTTCGAATCCTGGTGAAGGCTAGGAGTTTTTTTACTTGACTGGAGGGTGTTCACGAGCCTACCCAGAACTGATGGGTACCTGACTTTAGTTGGGTAAAGTAATGACAGTTGGCTTTGTGCGGGTCACACAATCCCCTAGTACGCCGTGGCCACAGTAACGGGAACGCTGCTTCACCGGCCCTATGGATCAATTTTATCCTACGGTATACTTTAGTGTGTGTAAAATCTTGAAATAGGATTGGTGTATAGTTTACACACAGGGTATCAAATAGGATTGGTGTATAGTTTACACACAGGGTATCAAATAGGATTGGTGTATAGTTTACACACAGGGTATCAAATAGGATTGGTGTATAGTTCACACACAGGGTATCAAATAGGATTGGTGTATAGTTTACACACAGGGTATCAAATAGGATTGGTGTATAGTTTACACACAGGGTATCAAATAGGATTGGTGTATAGTTTACACACAGGGTATCAATTTTCGGCTATTGTGCTTCTTAGACCTTGTCATTGAACTGTGTTTAACATAGACGACCTTGACCTCCCCCCCCCATACATGTCAACACTGGAGTTGAAACATCTGTCGCGGTGTTCACCCTTTGACAACAGCAGTCTCCCACCGTGCCGCGTGAGATTGAGCCTCGTGTCGCCCTGTGCGGGGCGTAGGGGGATCCCTACTGGTAGGAACCATAATGTACAGCTTTGAAGATCCTATTGATATATTGATACATGGAACAAAGACTTGTATTTCAAACAAAGAAATGTATCCAGATTGGGAGAGGGTAAAAACTGTGCGTGTAAAACACAAAGTAAATGTAATTAATTAGTGCAAATTGTCCCAATTGAGTTGTGTGTGTGAAACAGTTATGACCCCCATTTTTCATACTTGTTTAAACGCTACTTGTCGACCTTCATTTTAATCTACGTGTTTATCTTCTTTCACCGTGTGTTACAGGGGCTCCAAAGATGTCAAAAGATTATTGTGTTCGAGTATCTCTATTTTTCTCTACGCTCGAATATCGGAAATCAACAAATATAAAATACTAACTCCGTTTGATTTTACTACCACAGTTTACCCACCTCACCTATATTCTAAATTATGTCCTCCCCACCACTACCTCCATGCAAACAAGTTATCGGCGTAAATAAAGCCACCTTTTTATATATGACAACAAAATACCGCTAATCGGTTAATGTTGATATCATTGATTTTTTTTCTTCTATTTTTGTGAATACCAAATTGTAAGCTTTTTTTTTTATCAAGTCATTGACCAAATAATAGAAGAAATGCCATTCATTAATGTTGGACTAATTTGATATTTATCAGACACGGTGGTCTAGTGAAAACACATTGGGCTGGCGAACTGAAGTTTCGAGGCTAGAATTTGTTCCTGGGTCTAGAGAGTTTCCCTGAGTCTACCCAACTGTGATGGTAGTTGGGAATAAAGTAAAAGCGCTGGGCATTGTGCTGACTACTCATCCCCTAGCATGATATGGCCACATTAACTTGTGCTTCACTTTGACTTTACCCCATGAATCAAATTGGACTGAAATGAATATAAAAAAAAATAATTGAAATAATTTATTTAAGAAAATTAAATCAGTCAATTTGTTGGTAAATCTGATCAACTGAAAATGTAGTTAAAAATATAAAAAAACAACATAATGTAGTTTTAATTGGTTCTTTTAAAAAGTTGCTTTTAAAAATAATGTTAATCCTGGTTTAATCATGAAATTTTGTTTGAAAACTGAAGAAAAAGACATTTTCAACGCATACACACACTGGCGATCATATAGAGTGGCACACATTCAAGCTATAGCCCCTCCCCTTCACACACATACACAGAGAGAGAGAGAGAGAGAGAGAGTATGACGAGTTTAGAAAGCGAACCTTGAAAAACTAGAAGAGAATGTAAAAAATTGGACCAGGAATGCACAACGAGTCAAAAGTATTTCTGGTAGTTTCAACTGACACCTCTGTATTTAACCAACTTGTCAGATTTGTCTTCTCTGTGCCTTCTCACGGCTTCTTCCACTTCTATATATACCATGTAATAGAATTCTTGGTCAGCATTGGTTACATATGTGCATTTATTCTGTGGATTTACCTGAAGTCCTGCTTGGAGTTCTCCTGAATCCGTATGATATTTTAATGAATGGCCAAAGCATTGGTGTGTTTCTCTGTAGTCTAAGTTGTTTGCTATTTTAGTGTTTGGTTTGTCTGCAAGTTTGTATTGGGTTTGTATGTGTTTGTGCAGAGTCAGTGGGTTTGTTTTTCTTTCAATTAGTACATATCACTATCATAGTCATTTTCACTCCATAGTTTTCATCGACAGTATCAACTGAGTAGAGTGGGGAACAACTACAAACATATTGAAGGTTTGACAATATCCTCCTTGGCCTAGACATTCTTTGCCAAGTTCTGTACAGGCTCATTTGTTTGTTTGTCTTCTGTCTCCCAATAGTTTAGAACAATGTAAGCTTCATTGTTTAGACATCTCTGGCTTATTGTACATTTTCGTTGATATCTGTGGTGGATACTGTGGATGGGGAAGAGGGGGGGGGGTAAGTGCGTGTTGTTATATGACCAATTGTAGAATAAAATAAAACAGCGGATCAGTCATTAATTGAATTGGTATTGAGCGGTAGTGACTAATTGACAACAACGTATGGCCGTCGCACTCAATGAACACAAAGGTTATAGTGACTGTGATTTACAGCATGATTGGCGTGGACAGGTTTGGTGGGGTCAAGTAAAGGTCCGCAGTGGGTGGAGGGGGACAGGGCGGAGGCGTGCTCCCTTGATGAGTCAGTTTCTCACTTGTACTGTCCACCCCAGCGTAGCGGACATATTATGATGGTCAGAATTGTTCAGGTACGACATCTGGTGATCGAGGTCAAGGTTGACAACAACAACAACAACCATAAACAACAATGGCAATGTTGTCAATAATTCAATATCGTTGTCCGGCACAGCTTCCTCATTCGCAATTATTTTTATTAAATGTATGGTGTATTATTGGATGTGTTCCAACAGCAACATAGCTACAGCTGCAATTCTTTGCATCGGGACAAATTCCCATGTCTGCTTTATCAAGTTAACACTAGAAGAAAATATACTTACCAAGATAACTCAATTCTCAAAAACGTTTTTTAATGTTTTTTTTTTTAAATAAATTTTTTTTATATTTTTCAATTAAGGCTGATTGTTTTCTTTTTTCCATTCCCTGTTTTTTTTTTTTAGATCCATAATTTTGTCCCTAGTCTTTTCTTTCAATTAGAACTACATGGTCTGTTACTAATTCAGTAGACGTGGACACTATGTAATTAATGAATGACGACCGCTGGACTGCTGGGGACACTATCTAATTAATGAATGACGGCTTCTGGACCCTGGCTATTTTAGGAGTCTGTTTGAATACTTGTTTAGGTGGAAGAAAACAAAACACCACCACGGAATGCAATTAACTTCAGCCTTTGATTAGTGTCTGGACATTAGCTTAATTGCTGGACCGTCCACTTGATATGGAGTAGTAGGTTTGTGGTGGCCAGTAGTTCCGTCGTACATAGCTCTCGTCCATTAGGAGTTGAAGGATGTTAGGGAATTAATGGATCTTTAAGTATGTGGATCTTTGTTTGATTATGTGGATCTTAGTTCTGATTATGTGGATCTTAGTTTGATTATGTGGATCTTTGTTTGATTATGTGGATCTTAGTTCTGATTATGTGGATCTTAGTTCTGATTATGTGGATCTTTGTTTGATTATGTGGATCTTAGTTCTGATTATGTGGATCTTAGTTCTGATTATGTGGATCTTTGTTTGATTATGTGGATCTTAGTTCTGATTATGTGGATCTTAGTTCTGATTATGTGGATCTTTGTTTGATTATGTGGATCTTAGTTCTGATTATGTGGATCTTTGTTTGATTATGTGGATCTTAGTTCTGATTATGTGGATCTTTGTTTGATTATGTGGATCTTAGTTCTGATTATGTGGATCTTTGCTTGATTATGTGGATCTTAGTTCTGATTATGTGGATCTTTGTTTGATTATGTGGATCTTAGTTCTAATTATGTGGATCTTTGTTTGATTATGTGGATCTTAGTTCTGATTAAGTGGATCTTTGTTTGATTATGTGGATCTTTGTTTGATTATGTGGATCTTAGTTCTGATTATGTGGATCTTTGTTTGATTATGTGGATCTTAGTTCTGATTATGTGGATCTTTGTTTGATTATGTGGATCTTAGTTCTGATTATGTGGATCTTAGTTCTGATTATGTGGATCTTTGTTTGATTATGTGGATCTTAGTTCTGATTATGTGGATCTTAGTTCTGATTATGTGGATCTTTGTTTGATTATGTGGATCTTAGTTCTGATTATGTGGATCTTTGTTTGATTATGTGGATCTTAGTTCTGATTATGTGGATCTTTGTTTGATTATGTGGATCTTAGTTCTGATTATGTGGATCTTTGTTTGATTATGTGGATCTTTGTTTGATTATGTGGATCTTAGTTCTGATTATGTGGATCCTTGTTCTGATTATGTGGATCTTAGTTCTGATTATGTAAATCCTTGTTTGATTATGTGGATCTTAGTTCTGATTATGTGGATCTTAGTTCTGATTATGTGGATCTTAGTTCTGATTATGTGGATCTTAGTTCTGATTATGTGGATATTTGTTTGATCATGTGGATCTTAGTTCTGATTATGTGGATCTTAGTTCTGATTATGTGGATCTTTGTTTGATTATGTGGATCTTAGTTCTGATTATGTGGATCTTAGTTCTGATTATGTGGATCTTAGTTCTGATTATGTGGATATTTGTTTGATCATGTGGATCTTAGTTCTGATTATGTGGATCTTAGTTCTGATTATGTGGATCTTAGTTCTGATTATGTGGATCTTAGTTCTGATTATGTGGATATTTGTTTGATCATGTGGATCTTAGTTCTGATTATGTGGATCTTAGTTCTGATTATGTGGATCTTTGTTTGATTATGTGGATCTTAGTTCTGATTATGTGGATCTTAGTTCTGATTATGTGGATCTTAGTTCTGATTATGTGGATCTTAGTTCTGATTATGTGGATCCTTGTTTGATTATGTGGATCTTAGTTCTGATTATGTGGATCTTAGTTCTGATTATGTGGATCTTAGTTCTGATTATGTGGATATTTGTTTGATCATGTGGATCTTAGTTCTGATTATGTGGATCTTAGTTCTGATTATGTGGATCTTTGTTTGATTATGTGGATCTTAGTTCTGATTATGTGGATCTTAGTTCTGATTATGTGGATCTTAGTTCTGATTATGTGGATCTTAGTTCTGATTATGTGGATCCTTGTTTGATTATGTGGATCTTAGTTCTGATTATGTGGATCTTAGTTCTGATTATGTGGATCTTAGTTCTGATTATGTGGATCTTAGTTCTGATTATGTGGATATTTGTTTGATCATGTGGATCTTAGTTCTGATTATGTGGATCTTAGTTCTGATTATGTGGATCTTTGTTTGATTATGTGGGTCTTTGTTTGATTATGTGGATCTTAGTTCTGATTATGTGGATCTTAGTTCTGATTATGTGGATCTTTAATTAAATTTAGTTTATCGTGACTTTTGATGCAATCTTGTGAAATTATGTCAGTTATAAACTCATTGTTACCGTTTCATTAATATTCGTTCAATTTGAAGTTCAATTGTGTTTTAGTATTGATGTCCATTCAATATTCAAGCATTGAGTATTACAGGTAGAAGTTAAACACCTGGGAAGGTGGTCTCTTGTGCTCCAGTGAGTTTGATGGTTTTATAAATCTTATCCCGTTCATCTTTTGTCCAGAGCACACATCTGTTTCATCACGCGCACACACAGACAAAGAACGGCGTGAGCAGACACGTCTGATTAACCTCCCCCGTCACGGCTGACTGCAAGCATCGATTACTTTACTGAGCCACTATAGAGGTGTAGTATAGAGCAGGGATCGACAACCTTTTGATACAAGCGTGCCAAAGTGGGATTTCTAATTCTTTCAGCGTGCCAACAGCCTAACAGTCATCCTTCTTCAGCGTTCATGTAGAAGAGACTTGAATTGCTTTTTGTGAGTCCTTCGCGTGCCATTGAAAATCACGCTGCGTGCCAAGTGTGGCACGCGTGCCGTTGGTTGCCGATCCCTGGTATAGAGTATAGAGTCAGTACTGACCACGTAGTACATGTACAGCTGCGGAGAAGCTTTAGGTTTAAATAGTGTGGATACTCTATTCTAGTGGACAGAACTTACCACAAGTCATGGATAGATTAGAACCCTATTTCTGTATTTACTCAAGAAAGGAGTAGAGAGTTCTATGTGGAGAAATGTAACAGATAACTGTAACAGGACTGTTGCTAGGGGCAAGACCCATTTTGTTAGATGGAGCAGCAACAGCTTCATTCAGAAGGCCGGTACAGCGCTCTTGCCCTCCCCCCCCCCCCCCCGACCACAGTGGAAGCACTTTGTGTACATATTCATATAGATGTATCTATTAGTGAAGGACCTGTACTAAATAGTACTAAAACATTTCTCTTGTCCCCCACTCCCCTGAGAAAATGTCCACTGCTATTGTATAAAAAAAACTGAATTCGGTAGCTTTGTATAAACACTGAGATAAAAACATCGCTATTAGTATTTGATTAGTTGTAAATGTTCCCAGTTCATTACCGACCAAGACCGTACTTAGGTCAACAGCTGGTCAGTCCATGGTGTATCTCTAGCAGTTTAAATGCATGTGCCCTACTGTAGCTATTGTATCAGATTCAAGTGAGCAATGTTGCTGTGTCCCCTCACAGTGAGTGCATACTGCATAGCCCTCGCCCGCCTCCTCATCCCCTCCACCGTTAGCCCAAATCGCTCGTTCGCCTTCATGCGTTTCCGCCGCATATTGATAAACGCGTGAGATTACTGTGCGTGTGTGTGTGGTTGGGGGGGGGAGGGCAGGAGCGTCGGCGGTGGTTGTGTGAGCAGCACGTGTTGGTATACCAAGGAATGAGTCAGTCTTGTGAGAAGGTTTGTTTACTAGTGAAGTGGTCATCTGGCGTGTCGTTGTCGCCAAGATAGAGAGTTGTACGTAAAGGTTGTAGAGTACAGTTTTACAGTTTGGATTCTAACGTGCCTCTACAGTGTGACCGTGTCTCTACAGTGTGTCCGTTTCTCTACAGTGTGTCCGTTTCTCTACAGTGTGTCCGTGTCTCTACAGTGTGTCAGTGTCTCTACAGTGTCCGTGTCTCTACAGTGTGTCCGTGTCTCTACAGTGTGTCCGTGTCTCTACAGTGTGTCCGTGTCTCTACAGTGTGTCCGTGTCTCTACAGTGTGTCAGTGTCTCTACAGTGTCCGTGTCTCTACAGTGTGTCCGTGTCTCTACAGTGTGTCCGTGTCTCTACAGTGTGTCCGTGTCTCTACAGTGTGTCCGTGTCTCTACAGTGTGTCCGTGTCTCTACAGTGTGTCCGTGTCTCTACAGTGTGTCCGTGTCTCTACAGTGTGTCCGTGTCTCTACAGTGTGTCCGTGTCTCTACAGTGTGCCCGTGTCTTTACAGAGTGTCCGTGACTACAGTGTGACCTTATGTCTGTGTGTGTAAGTAATTAACTTTCGTTTAGCTCAGCACCGTTTCGTTTGTTTATATCAAGATCAATCTAACGATTCTAACCTGATCGGTCAGTTAAACGGTTTCACTTTATCTGATTATTACTTTACCCGCCTGGTCTTGGCGTACCTTTCACCCAAGCCATTGATTGGTCGGTCATTGCTGTGAATATCTAACGGTCTGTTGAAGGCCCACATTACTTTATAGCATTGCGATCTTTAACGCGAAAAGGTGAACATGTATTTCCTGTGTTGTAAGTTTATATTAAACAGAATACACGTGTCAACATTTACTAAATTATAGATGTATTTGTTCTATAACAAGCCCACCATGGTCAAAGCAGTCAGCGTTTATATTTTGTATATGACATTGACAGTGTGTTAAACCAAAGACTATAAAATAATAAGATGGATCGATTGCTCTATTTTTAGAGCTTTTATGTCCTTTTTCCCTGCGCATCCAATAACGCTGTATTAAATGACTTCTACGCTCCTAAGTTTGCCTAAATGTTTCCGCTGTATACAACTTTCGATTTTAATTTTAATTTTTCATTTAGAAAATCATAGCGATTAAGTAAATCGGAAGTGCACAATACAAAAAGGGAATCGGGAATTCCGAAAAGAAGTCATCAAATAGCAGAAATATTAAAGCAAGCGGTCCATCTTATTATAGTATTTGGTTAAACATAGTCTGTAGATAGATTCGGTTAACTTAGACCTTGTCTCTAAACATAGTCTGTAGATAGATTCGGTTAACTTAGACATTGTCTCTAAACATAGTCTGTAGATAGATTCGGTTAACTTAGACCGTGTCTCTAAACATAGTCTGTAGATAGATTCGGTTAACTTAGACCTTGTCTCTAAACATAGTCTGTAGATAGATTCGGTTAACTTAGACCTTGTCTCTAAACAGTCTGTAGATAGATTCAGTTAACTTAGACCTTGTCTCTAAACATAGTCTGTAGATAGATTCGGTTAACTTAGACCTTGTCTCTAAACATAGTCTGTAGATAGATTCGGTTAACTTATACCTTGTCTCTATACATAGTCTGTAGATAGATTCGGTTAACTTAGACCTTGTCTCTATACATAGTCTGTAGATAGATTCGGTTAACTTAGACCTTGTCTCTAAACATAGTCTGTAGATAGATTCGGTTAACTTAGACCTTGTCTCTAAACATAGTCTGTAGATAGATTCGGTTAACTTAGACCTTGTCTCTAAACATAGTCTGTAGATAGATTCGGTTAACTTAGACCTTGTCTCTAAACATAGTCTGTAGATAGATTCGGTTAACTTAGACCTTGTCTCTAAACATAGTCTGTAGATAGATTCGGTTAACTTAGACCTTGTCTCTAAACATAGTCTGTAGATAGATTCGGTTAACTTAGACCTTGTCTCTAAACATAGTCTGTAGATAGATTCGGTTAACTTAGACCTTGTCTCTAAACATAGTCTGTAGATAGATTCGGTTAACTTAGACCTTGTCTCTAAACATAGTCTGTAGATAGATTCGGTTAACTTAGACCTTGTCTCTAAACATAGTCTGTAGATAGATTCGGTTAACTTAGACCTTGTCTCTAAACATAGTCTGTAGATAGATTCGGTTAACTTAGACCTTGTCTCTAAACATAGTCTGTAGATAGATTCGGTTAACTTAGACCTTGTCTCTAAACATAGTCTGTAGATAGATTCGGTTAACTTAGACCTTGTCTCTAAACAGTCTGTAGATAGATTCGGTTAACTTAGACCTTGTCTCTAAACATAGTCTGTAGATAGATTTGGTTAACTTAGACCTTGTCTCTAAACGTAGTCTGTAGATAGATTCGGTTAACTTAGACCTTGTCTCTAAACATAGTCTGTAGATAGATTCAGTTAACTTAGACCTTGTCTCTAAACATAGTCTGTAGATAGATTCGGTAAACTTAGACCTTGTCTCTAAACATATTCTGTAGATAGATTCGGTTAACTTAGACCTTGTCTCTAAACATAGTCTGTAGATAGATTCGGTTAACTTAGACCTTGTCTCTAAACATAGTCTGTAGATAGATTCGGTTAACTTAGACCGTGTCTCTAAACATATTCTGTAGATAGATTCGGTTAACTTAGACCTTGTCTCTAAACAGTCTGTAGATAGATTCGGTTAACTTAGACCTTGTCTCTAAACAGTCTGTAGATAGATTCGGTTAACTTAGACCTTGTCTCTAAACATAGTCTGTAGATAGATTCGGTTAACTTAGACCTTGTCTCTAAACAGTCTGTAGATAGATTCGGTTAACTTAGACCTTGTCTCTAAACATAGTCTGTAGATAGATTCTGTTAACTTAGACCTTGTCTCTAAACAGTCTGTAGATAGATTCGGTTAACTTAGACCTTGTCTCTAAACATAGTCTGTAGATAGATTCGGTTAACTTAGACCTTGTCTCTAAACAGTCTGTAGATAGATTCGGTTAACTTAGACCTTGTCTCTAAAAAGTCTGTAATATTCTCTGTGAAAAGTGCACAAAGTTTTATGTGCACCGGAAGTGTTGTTGCTTGGAGTATACAAAAAAAAGTTGACCAGGTAGAGAAAAAAATCTTCCGGCATCTTCCAGTCTTTAAGTTGAATGATTGGGCAATAATTGTAAGCACACTTGAGTTGAATAGACTGGCGAGGCTCGTGAAATGTAGTTGCTTGTGGTGAAGTTCTCGTGAAGTGTTGTGTTTGGTAGAAGGCTGTGTGTTGTAGTGTCGGAAAAAGTTTGTGAATAATTGTGCTGTGGCTTACGGTGGCTAGTTGTTTCTAATTTCTTGTTATGTCGTAGAGAAAAATATTTCTATCATGTTTCTGTGGTTAAGGTTCTCTAATTCGTAGTGTATCAGATGTTCCAGAATAGTTATATTTCTATGGTAGAAGGACAATGGCTTTGTTTCGTGTGTTGTGTGATTTACATGTTATATAATCGCGTTATATTATATGTCAACAGTTTTTATGAATGTATTCTCCACAACTCCCAAACCTAATCATCTACACTCTACACCATGGGTCGGCAACGTTTTGATGATAGTTTAGAAAAGTAGGATTTTTAATTTATTCAGCGTGCAAACAGACTAAAAGGCATTCTGCTCTAGCACTCTATTTCTTGTATTTTAATTTTCTTATTTGGAAATCTTCCGCGTGCCATTGGAAATCGCTTTGCCTGCCAAGGCTGGTACGCGTTTCGTAGGTTGACGATCCCTGCACATGTGTGCCTTTGTTGCTTTCCGTGTGAGTTCATTTTCTAGTCTGATCACACTGATAATACTGGATGGTCGCCTGGTAAAAGTTCCATCGTTTATTTACACAATACCCCCCCCCCCCCACACACACCCTTTTTTTAATTCTGGGTTGAAGGATTTAATGTGATTTAGAGTTGGTTGTTTGTTGAATAAAACGTGATCCCCCCCCCCCCCCCAATTCTATGTGGTGTAATAAATACCTGACTGCCTCCTCCAATTCTATGTGGTGCAAGAAATACTTGACCCTCATGTTTGTATTTGTAAGTAGTCGGCGTTACATTGACAGTAGCATAGTTTCAACAGTAGGCCCACAGCAAGATGTACGCCCCCTCCCCACTCTTCATCCTTCTACCCAGGTCTTGCCGTTAGGGCCTGAACACAAACATTTCATGTCACTCTAGCGTACGGCTGTATGTACCAGAATGAGCTCACACTAGAGGGGCGCCGCCCTGCATACCCCCTTCCTGCTGTGGTGTTTGATGGCATTTGATGACCTCGTTGTCAATGAAAGTATTTTTTATAAAGCTCAGCTCCATCCCCATTCCGCTTAGAATTGACAGGTACATTTTACAAATTCTACACCCACCCCTCCCCCAGGTCACATCCCACCCTTCCCCTGTGCACGAGATAAATGTACAGAAAGTTGAAGAACAAACAAGCCTCTATGTTACACCAGATGAATTTAGGATCTCCTCTTTATTGGGCTCTCGGAATAGAATAGTGTTGTTAAAATGAATTCAATGGAACTATTCTGTGAATATCTTTCTATCATGTCATAAGTTATATCTGTTTGCTATTAGTGCTCCCTCCAGAATCAATGTCTAGAAATTATGTGTTTTGTTTTTCCGTTTCTTCAATGGCATAGTGGTTTTAATTTATATTAAATTTCTATACGATAAATTTACATACATTAGATGCAAATCCGATTTCTTTGTCTGTTCATCAAATGAATCTCTATTACTCAGCAGTTACATTTGTTTATGAAATTGACACTGTCTAGTGTGGTCAATTATTAACCTGGACATAGTCACTGGTTGTGTTTTTCAAAAAGCTTCACTTGGAACAATTTATCGATACAATCTGACTCAATGTTTCCTTTACTCATACCAACTTGTAAAGTAACTTGATTGTTTTATTGGACCAACACCAAGTATTCCAATAGATGTTTTCCAATGCAAATAGCATTTGCCCAGTGCTTTTCATGGTTTCACAGAATGGAATTGTTGAATGTATGGATTGTACTACACACGTGTAAACAATGTTTTGACATATGGCCATGCACTGTGTTGTACATACAGTGACACTTTGAAGGGATGACTTGTGGACAGGGGCGTTACTACCCTCCACCACCTCACCGTGTTTAGGGCCAACACAGAGATAAGAGTGTTGTATTCCATTGTGTTCAGTCTAGCTGTAACGGTGTGTAGTTAGATGAATCGCGCGTGTGCAATTATTACACGGTGTACTTTGTGTTGTCGGCTTTGAACTGACTCGCTAGAGGAGAGGAGGGGGGAGGTGGCGACACACCTTTGGCTTTGGCGTGTCATGTCACCCCGGCCACGGGATTACTAAAAAAAAAATGCTGTTAATAGATAAGCCGACCACTCGGACTGTGCAGAAGCTGAAGGCTAAACAGTTAGCGCCATTGTAAGTATCTCTTGTGTGTGTGTATGTGCATGACGGTGCAGCATTAGTGCAGAAGTAGGCTCAGTGAGTAGTTAAGGTATCTGCGTGTCTAGGCCTATGTGTGTCTGTATGGTCCAGTTTGTGAGTAGTTGACGTGAGATGACGTGAATGGCTGACATTAATTATGTATAGATCAAAGCCACATTAAGCTTTAACACTGTGGGAGACTTGAAATAGAAAACATGTCTACATTTCTTTAGTTAATAAGACCTTAGGGCTTCAGACGTGTACATACGTATTAGGATCACCTGCTTCCTGTGAATGTCAAGATGTCTGATGATTCAAAGATAAATAACAACAACAAAAAACAACTCGTACATTTTAGATTGTATTTGTTAATCCATACTTGATTCTACAGGCTTTGACTATGAATGTGTATTTGTTAATCCATACTTGATTCTACAGACTTTGACTATGAATGTGTATTTGTTAATCCATACTTGATTCTACAGACTTTGACTATGAATGTGTATTTGTTAATCCATGCTTGATTCTACAGACTTTGACTATGAATGTGTATTTGTTAATCCATGCTTGATTCTACAGACTTTGACTATGAATGTGTATTTGTTAATCCATACTTGATTCTACAGACTTTGACTATGAATGTGTATTTGTTAATCCATACTTGATTCTACAGACTTTGACTATGAATGTGTATTTGTTAATCCATACTTGATTCTACAGACTTTGACAATGAATGTGTATTTGTTAATCCATACTTGATTCTACAGACTTTGACTATGAATGTGTATTTGTTAATCCATACTTCTTCTTCTTCTTCATAATACTGTGGAGACCCCGTTAGAACCGAGGAAAGAGTCCACAATTTAAATACACCTAAAATAAAAAGCATCACAAACAACAATTATAAACAGATGACAGAGTGTCACTTTAGGTTTTTAGACCAGTCCTTCAGTGACGATTTAAAAGCCTGAACTGTAGGGGCAGTGATGGAGGCCTGGTCCAGGGTGTTCCACAGCCTAATGGCTGACGGAAAAAAAGAATATTTGTAGACGTCGGTGCGTGCATGTGGGACATGCAGCTTGAGCTGATGGCCTCGGGTAGAGCGGGACACCTGTTGGATTCGGCCTGGCTGAGTGGACATTTCCACGTGGCGGTTCACGATCTTGTAAATAGTGGTGACTTTGTTTATCGCTCTGCGATGTTGTAGGGGCTCCAGTTGAAGTTGGGCCACCAAAGCTGAGGCGCTAGTTTTTTTTTTTGTTGGAACATTTATTAATAGAATGAATTTTATACAGTAATGCGGTCCATACAGTCTGAAACTTGTTGGGACATTTATTAATAGAATGAATTTTATACAGCAATGCGGTCCATACAGTCTGAAACTTGTTGGGACATTTATTAATAGAATGAATTTTATACAGCAATGCGGTCCATACAGTCTGAAACTTGTTACATTTCCAATAGAATGATTTAAAAAACAAAACAAACTGCCTTTTTAGGGAGCACAGAAAAGGTCTTGTGGGACCGCCTGATGCTCACCATGCTGTAATGCTCAGCCCTGTCAGTACGATGGTTATGATATGAATTACAAACACCATTGCTATCACCACTGTACCAGATATCGACCAAAACTCCCCTCCCCATCCCTCCCGTTAAATAAACACACACGGCTTAATATGTATGTTCGGGTGATATATGTAAGGGGGGGGGGGGCATTTTTGTCGACTACGTGGGCCATATGCAGCCCACAATGAACATTTTTGTCAACTACGTGGGCCATATGGGGGCCCACAATGAACATTTTTGTCAACTACGTGGGCCATATGGGGGCCCACAATGAACATTTTTGTCAACTAGGCGGGCCATATGAAGCCCACAATAAACATTTTTGTCCAGTCAGTCGATCCCCATTACTATGAAAACAAAATCTAATAAATTTGTGTTGAATTTGTGTTCGTTGGTTTGCATTCCACCAAAAATCAAAAAGAGAAAAAAAAATCTAGTTTTGTTTGACAAGCGTTAGACGTACATAGTCAAAAGCAATTGTTTAAAACTCTCTATACTTGACTAAAGAATGGTTTTTACTGACTAGTGTTGCCTGATTGTTCAGTTCATCCCCATTGACTGAATGAATAGTTCATTGTGAGCCACGACACATACCTTTCATCATCCCCGTCTTTAAACTAGTGACTTCGGTCTTAGTCAAATAAAATAATTTCAATGTTAGTTTTAAAATGGGAGCTACAAAATTTAGCATAAAATGTGCAGGTAAGGCAACACTAACCGTTTATTTATATTGGATCTTACTCTTTATTCACTCAATTATATACTCAACATTTTTTCATTTTTTGCAAGAAACATATTACTTTGATAAAATGCAGTTTAATTGGCAATTTTCTTTTAATGTAAAATATTGAACCATTTGGGATTTTGTGAGAAAAACCGATGGAAACATTTCTAAACCAATTAATGTTGTTGAAAAATAGTTTTTTTTTTCTAACCTTTAAAAGAAAAATGTTTGACTATATTCCCCACCCCCGTTGCGTACATACTATATGGAGAACCCCTTAGTCTAGTCCAAAATCACTATGATCACAATGATTGACTAATTCTCTAAACCTTCATTTAAATATGTGTATAAAACACAAAGATTTACCTAATAAAGGCAATTGATCGTAACAGCTTTCTTTGACATTTTATCGTAGGACAGGGGTCGGGAACCCATGGCTCGCGAGCCAGATGTGGCTCTTTTGATGGCTGCATCTGGCTCGCAAATAAATGTTCGATTATTTAAAAAAAATATTTTTAGACTTTTTGATCTACATATTAATTGCATATCAATATTTCATTCTACAAATGAGCTAAAGCCTACTGCAGCTCAAGATCAGCATCATTAGAATTCAGTTACATAATTATTGTACTTTTAGTGTTGAAATTATACAAAATGCACACATTTACTTGAATTTTTAGTTTTAAACAAAATTTATGGCTCTCATAGAATTACTTTTCAAAATATGATATGTGGTGTCCATGGCTCTCTCATACAAAAAGGTTCTCGACCCCTGTCGTAGGAGCTAACTTTGTCAATTGATCGTAACAGCTAAACTTGTACAATTGATCGGAACAGCCTATTCTAGGTTTGCCTAGTTAAATTTTATTCAGCCTTGACTACAAGGGCAATTACTCTTGAATTTATATAATTTTTTACACGACTATGTAATTGTTTTTATTTATTTCTTACAATAATAAGAAAAGGCCATCACAGTCCACTATTGACAGTATTTTAATGTTTTTTTAATTAGTTTATAGCACCCCCTTTCTCTTGTCTATTGTAGCGATGAGCTGGTTGACAATCTATACACTAAACGTGTGTTCATCTCGTCTTCTGTTGTAGCCAAAGCTCTATTGGATTCCACTAGCTCAACTAATTGTTGGAATACAAATAAACTGCAGAATATATTATAGAGATAGCACATGTTCAACCTAATATTACACTGCTGGTTTATAGAGATGGCACATGTTCAACCTAATATTACACTGCTGGTTTATAGAGATGGCACATGTTCAACCTAATATTACACTGCCGGTGTATCTGATCGTTTGTTTACATTTGCTTGCCGGTGTGAGTGAAAAGGTCAACCTGGCTTAACCTCGCCCTCGGGCTGGCACCCTGACACTCGGCTTACCCCCCCCCCCCCCCCAAAATAAAAAACAGGCTGACTGGGCACTGGGCACACCGTTTGCTTACAAAGATTTTCCGTACAGTTTATTCCACACGATCTCTTAAACAATCATTTGTCCATGAGAACAATTCCAGGCTGGCTTATTGTCATTGTTACCGAAACATATTGAGTGAAAGGAAATCTAAGGGCAATTAACTCCTAATCTACTTACTTGGCCCTTCCTTTTTAGAGTCGCCGTTTATGCATGTAATTAAGGGGGCATAATTCTAAGTGAACAATACTTCGTAAAGTCTTGGGAAATTATGAGTGAAAGTCCGTAGCTTTTGTCTCCACCAGTATACAGGTTAACAGTGAAAGTTATTGATCTCTAGACAGGGATTTGTTTATTAATATCACATTCTTTGCATACATAAACTCTGTAATATGTTACTGTTTCAACTGAACAATGAAACACGCTTTAAATATTGTTTTTTTGCCTTCAGGTTTGGGTAAACTGTAAAAAAAGATAAGTTTATTAGATTTACATTACACAGCCACTAGATTTACATTGCATATAGAGTCTACACAGCCACTAGATTTACATTGCATATAGAGTCTACACAGCCACTAGATTTACATTGCATATAGAGTCTACACAGCCACTAGATTTACATTGCATATAGAGTCTACACAGCCACTAGATTTACATTGCATATAGAGTCTACACAGCCACTAGATTTACATTGCATATAGAGTCTACACAGCCACTAGATTTACATTGCATATAGAGTCTACACAGCCACTAGATTTACATTGCATATAGAGTCTACACAGCCACTAGATTTACATTGCATATAGAGTCTACACAGCCACTAGATTTACATTGCATATAGAGTCTACACAGCCACTAGATTTACATTGCATATAGAGTCTACACAGCCACTAGATTTACATTGCATATAGAGTCTACACAGCCACTAGATTTACATTGCATATAGAGTCTACACAGCCACTAGATTTACATTGCATATAGAGTCTACACAGCCACTAGATTTACATTGCATATAGAGTCTACACAGCCACTAGATTTACATTGCATATAGAGTCTACACAGCCACTAGATTTACATTGCATATAGAGTCTACACAGCCACTAGATTTACATTGCATATAGAGTCTACACAGCCACTAGATTTACATTGCATATAGAGTCTACACAGCCACTAGATTTACATTGCATATAGAGTCTACACAGCCACTAGATTTACATTGCATATAGAGTCTACACAGCCACTAGATTTACATTGCATATATAGTCTACACAGCCAGTAGATTTACATTGCATATAGAGTCTACACAGCCACTAGATTTACATTGCATATAGAGTCTACACAGCCACTAGATTTACATTGCATATAGAGTCTACACAGCCACTAGATTTACATTGCATATAGAGTCTACACAGCCACTAGATTTACATTGCATATAGAGTCTACACAGCCACTAGATTTACATTGCATATAGAGTCTACACAGCCACTAGATTTACATTGCATATAGAGTCTACACAGCCACTAGATTTACATTACATATAGAGTCTACACAGCCACTAGATTTACATTGCATATAGAGTCTACACAGCCACTAGATTTACATTGCATATAGAGTCTACACAGCCACTAGATTTACATTACATATAGAGTCTACACAGCCACTAGATTTACATTACATATAGAGTCTACACAGCCACTAGATTTACATTGCATATAGAGTCTACACAGCCACTAGATTTACATTACATATAGAGTCTACACAGCCACTAGATTTACATTACATATAGAGTCTACACAGCCACTAGATTTACATTGCATATAGAGTCTACACAGCCACTAGATTTACATTGCATATAGAGTCTACACAGCCACTAGATTTACATTGCATATAGAGTCTACACAGCCACTAGATTTACATTACATATAGAGTCTACACAGCCACTAGATTTACATTGCATATAGAGTCTACACATCCACTAGATTTACATTGCATATAGAGTCTACACCCCCACTAGATTTACATTACATATAGAGTCTACACAGCCACTAGATTTACATTACATATAGAGTCTACACAGCCACTAGATTTACATTGCATATAGAGTCTACACAGCCACTAGATTTACATTACATATAGAGTCTACACAGCCACTAGATTTACATTACATATAGAGTCTACACAGCCACTAGATTTACATTACATATAGAGTCTACACAGCCACTAGATTTACATTGCATATAGAGTCTACACAGCCACTAGATTTACATTGCATATAGAGTCTACACAGCCACTAGATTTACATTGCATATAGAGTCTACACAGCCACTAGATTTACATTACATATAGAGTCTACACAGCCACTAGATTTACATTACATATAGAGTCTACACAGCCACTAGATTTACATTGCATATAGAGTCTACACAGCCACTAGATTTACATTACATATAGAGTCTACACAGCCACTAGATTTACATTGCATATAGAGTCTACACAGCCACTAGATTTACATTGCATATAGAGTCTACACAGCCACTAGATTTACATTGCATATACGAGTCTACACAGCCACTAGATTTACATTGCATATAGAGTCTACACAGCCACTAGATTTACATTGCATATAGAGTCTACACAGCCACTAGATTTACATTGCATATAGAGTCTACACAGCCACTAGATTTACATTGCATATAGAGTCTACACAGCCACTAGATTTACATTGCATATAGAGTCTACACAGCCACTAGATTTACATTGCATATAGAGTCTACACAGCCACTAGATTTACATTGCATATAGAGTCTACACAGCCACTAGATTTACATTACATATAGAGTCTACACAGCCACTAGATTTACATTGCATATAGAGTCTACACAGCCACTAGATTTACATTACATATAGAGTCTACACAGCCACTAGATTTACATTACATATAGAGTCTACACAGCCACTAGATTTACATTGCATATAGAGTCTACACAGCCACTAGATTTACATTACATATAGAGTCTACACAGCCACTAGATTTACATTGCATATAGAGTCTACACAGCCACTAGATTTACATTACATATAGAGTCTACACAGCCACTAGATTTACATTGCATATAGAGTCTACACAGCCACTAGATTTACATTGCATAGAGAGTCTACACAGCCACTAGATTTACATTGCATATAGAGTCTACACAGCCACTAGATTTACATTGCATATAGAGTCTACACAGCCACTAGATTTACATTGCATATAGAGTCTACACAGCCAGTAGATTTACATTACATATAGAGTCTACACAGCCAGTAGATTTACATTGCATATAGAGTCTACACAGCCACTAGATTTACATTGCATATAGAGTCTACACAGCCACTAGATTTACATTGCATATAGAGTCTACACAGCCACTAGATTTACATTACATATAGAGTCTACACAGCCACTAGATTTACATTGCATATAGAGTCTACACAGCCACTAGATTTACATTACATATAGAGTCTACACAGCCACTAGATTTACATTGCATATAGAGTCTACACAGCCACTAGATTTACATTACATATAGAGTCTACACAGCCACTAGATTTACAATGCATATAGAGTCTACACAGCCACTAGATTTACATTACATATAGAGTCTACACAGCCACTAGATTTACATTACATATAGAGTCTACACAGCCACTAGATTTACATTGCATATAGAGTCTACACAGCCACTAGATTTTCATTGCATATAGAGTCTACACAGCCACTAGATTTACATTACATATAGAGTCTACACAGCCACTAGATTTACATTACATATAGAGTCTACACAGCCACTAGATTTACATTACATATAGAGTCTACACAGCCACTAGATTTACATTGCATATAGAGTCTACACAGCCACTAGATTTACATTGCATATAGAGTCTACACAGCCACTAGATTTACATTGCATATAGAGTCTACACAGCCACTAGATTTACATTGCATATAGAGTCTACACAGCCACTAGATTTA
This sequence comes from Anisus vortex, assembly GCA_949126835.1. Taxonomy (NCBI): domain Eukaryota; kingdom Metazoa; phylum Mollusca; class Gastropoda; family Planorbidae; genus Anisus; species Anisus vortex. Next base: position 2,397,020 of record OX421506.1, on the reverse strand, counting down.
CATTGCATATAGAGTCTACACAGCCACTAGATTTACATTGCATATAGAGTCTACACAGCCACTAGATTTACATTGCATATAGAGTCTACACAGCCACTAGATTTACATTGCATATAGAGTCTACACAGCCACTAGATTTACATTGCATATAGAGTCTACACAGCCACTAGATTTACATTGCATATAGAGTCTACACAGCCACTAGATTTACATTGCATATAGAGTCTACACAGCCAGTAGATTTACATTGCATATAGAGTCTACACAGCCACTAGATTTACATTGCATATAGAGTCTACACAGCCAGTAGATTTACATTGCATATAGAGTCTACACAGCCACTAGATTTACATTGCATATAGAGTCTACACAGCCAGTAGATTTACATTGCATATAGAGTCTACACAGCCACTAGATTTACATTGCATATAGAGTCTACACAGCCACTAGATTTACATTACATATAGAGTCTACACAGCCACTCAAGTCAAATGCAGTTTTCCGTATGCTATCGTAATGACAGAATGGTAATGACAGAATTATATAGTCTAGTGATACTAGCGGGAGGGGGGGGGGACAGAGAGGGATAGGGGAGATAAGAACAAGAAAATGTTTCTACTTCACGTTTCCTGGGCCTTGGTGAGAAGTTGGTAAACTTTACATGACATGAGGCAGGACTACACTTGATACTATTTCTGTAGTTGACTGTCTCACTATACACACAATAACACTCCCCATGGGTGTTTAGGATTAATAACTCTTTGTTAGGTACTGAATAGCAAATATTTTATGTTCATTAGATAACAATAATAATGATGGTTATTTATATAGTGCTTCTATACATGCTATTTTGACATGCTCAATGCTAGATATTGATAGTATCAAAAGACTGACTCTTTTTATTTAAGTTACTGAAAAACAATAATGTTTTTTATATTAATAAGATTTCAGTAGAAATGTAATTGATAGTATCAAACAGCAGTCAAATCAGTCAAACAATCTGTACATGTTTATAGTCATCTTATCATTGAGTCCCAGTCAAACAATCTGTACATGTTTATAGTCATCTTATCATTGAGTCCCAGTTAAACAATCTGTACATGTTTATAGTCATCTTATCATTGAGTCCCAGTTAAACAATCTGTACATGTTTATAGTCATCTTATCATTGAGTCCCAGTTAAACAATCTGTACATGTTTATAGTCATCTTATCATTGAGTCCCAGTTAAACAATCTGTACATGTTTATAGTCATCTTATCATTGAGTCCCAGTTAAACAATCTGTACATGTTTATAGTCATCTTATCATTGAGTCCCAGTTAAACAATCTGTACATGTTTATAGTCATCTTATCATTGAGTCCCAGTCAAACAATCTGTACATGTTTATAGTCATCTTATCATTGAGTCCCAGTTAAACAATCTGTACATGTTTATAGTCATCTTATCATTGAGTCCCAGTTAAACAATCTGTACATGTTTATAGTCATCTTATCATTGAGTCCCAGTTAAACAATCTGTACATGTTTATAGTCATCTTATCATTGAGTCCCAGTTAAACAATCTGTACATGTTTATAGTCATCTTATCATTGAGTCCCAGTTAAACAATCTGTACATGTTTATAGTCATCTTATCATTGAGTCCCAGTTAAACAATCTGTACATGTTTATAGTCATCTTATCATTGAGTCCCAGTTAAACAATCTGTACATGTTTATAGTCATCTTATCATTGAGTCCCAGTCAAACAATCTGTACATGTTTATAGTCATCTTATCATTGAGTCCCAGTTAAACAATCTGTACATGTTTATAGTCATCTTATCATTGAGTCGCTTGATTTGATGCCTATCCTTCTATTATCTCTCTATGAGGTTAGTGTGGAATTGATCCTGAACTAGATTTGTTGTTTGATGTTTGTTATTTTATTACTCTAACAAACTTTTTTTTATTTTTTAATCTTCTCCAGTTTGGACAATGGTCATGTGGATCTAAGCACCAGTTTTGGCAAGAAGGAATTGTTGATTGCCAGAGAATCTGGTGATGGCAGAGAAGAGGACAGTGCTGAGCCTGAAGTTCTCTCTGATGGTAGGTTCTAGTACTCTTTATTTAATTATCTTGGAAGGGGAGTTGGTCTATAGCAGTGTATACCATGTGCTATAAATAGTCTTTGCTATAAATAATATAGTTTGTATACATTGGTTATTCTTAACTTAAGGTGTACATCTTTGTATAAATGCCTTTAATATGTGCATTTATTACTTAAAGCAGAGTTTACCAGTTTCACTTGCACTGTTGTGCAAGAAGATCATATGGGCAGCACAATGCCCAGTTGTCTACTTTCTCTAATGGATTTTGGGTACTTAACAGAGCTTGTTAGAATCAAGGGTTGGCCCCCTGGGGGGCTGGATGAAGGGGGGAGTAGTCGTGGGGTGACTCCCTCCTGGTGAACTCTATTTTATCTGCTCCCCTATAGATCTAATGGTCTGTAAGGCTGCCTCACTTCCCTCCCGTCCTTTATTATAGTTTACATCATTAGTATTGTCATAAGGAACCAGTGTCTGGAACATGAAAATGTCTGATATGTTGAGTACATAAACTATATACATAGTTCATGGAACATGAAAATGTCTGATATGTTGAGTACATAAACTATATACATAGTTCATGGAACATGAAAATGTCTGATATGTTGAGTACATAAACTAAATAATATACATAGTTCATGGAACATGAAAATGTCTGATATGTTGAGTACATAAACTATATACATAGTTCAGTACTAGGCTAGGTACTAAAAGCTATAACTGGTAGACCTGATGGCCTCAAGTCTGATTGGCTTCCTGATGGTCTTTGGTATAAATCCAAGCCAGGATTAGTATGTGGGGTCTGTAGGATGTATCTCTCTAAGTCTACCCAGCTCTAATGGTGTGCCTGACATTTGTTGGGGTTGGGGGGGGGTCATTGTAGAATGGTGGCTGGATATTGTGTGTTGGTAAAACAAACTTCCTTTATTCAAAGGCTATGGTAGAGTCTGCTTTACTAGCTCTATGATCCAACATGGTCTCTTCTTCAGCAACTTCATCTATCCCATAACCTGAGTTAGGGTCGTTGGGGCCCCATTTTTTTGACACATGGATGATTTTATGACATTCGTCTCGTTCCTGTGCTGACCTCTGGGAATCTGCAAGAGACAAGCCGGTCCACTCCTTGATGTTATTCTCCCATTGTCTCTTCTTCCTGCCTCTCTTTCTTCCACTCTTCACTGTGCCCTGCAGGGTGGTTTTTGCCAGGCCTTTGGCCGTTGCCACATGCCCGTACCATCTGATTTTTTTTTGCATTTAATGGCGCTGAGTATGGGGCGCGGTAGCCGAGCGGCAGCGCGTTCGACTGGCGAGCCGAAGGTCCCGGGTACGAATCCTGGTGCAGGCTAGGATTTTTTCCCGGGTCTGGAGTGTGTCCCTGAGTCTACCCAGCTCTGATGGGTACCTGACCTTAGTCAGGGTAAAGTAAAGGCGGCTGTGCATAGTGCTTGCCACACAATCACCTAGTATGCCGTGGCCACAGAAACTGGTGAACGCTGCTTAATCAGACCTATGGATCAACTCGGTCCGACTGGTACTTTACTTACTTACTATGGCGCTGAGTAGATCCTCGTGAGGGCAGATGATGTTGGTGATTCGTTCACAGACAGCCTCATTTGTAATGTGATGTTTGTAGGATATTTCAAAATTTCACGGATGCATCTTAGGAATATTTTTACTCTTTTATAAAAGCCATATTATACTTTGTTTTTATTGTAAAAGCTAATCCATTGATTGTTTCCATGACAACATCAGAACCACTGGAAATAGATTATGGCAGCCTGACATTTATAGAGATTCCCCCAATAGAGAGTGAATCTGAGGATGAGAGTAGCGGTGACGAGATAGAGTACCACAAGCCATCCAGGGTGGCTTTCAGTAAAAGTCCAATCAAGGTGAGTAGTGCTCATTCATTGAACAACAACCTGTGTGTGTGTGCAGGTCTCACTGTGCAGATAGTGTCAATAAAAAAAACCTTTCACTTCCTCTAACACTGCCCATGTACATCCCTACCCTAACATGAACACCATAGTTTTGGCTGATGTCTGTGATGAGAGTTCCTGTACACTAAAAGGGTTTGGGATGAATTCAACACATTATTTTTTATGCATTTTTCATTTTAGTGCACAATAAATCAATAACTCACTTGTAAATAATCAAGTAATGAGCTTGATTTTTTTGTATTTTTGTATATGTGTTTGCTCTGAAGACACAAACTGAACAAAGAGCTCTACATACACAAGTCTGTATTGAAGAAGGTTAAGACTTTTATTATATTGAAGTGAAAATATATCATGGATTTTTGGTTTACTTGTAGGAAGTACACTTGAAGATGATGATCTGTAAGAAAATGTCTCATATACTAGATACTTAGTTGGGGGAAGAAAGTAAAGTCTTGTGGGCACACCATCCCATTGTATATCATGCCCCCCCCCCCCCCCCCCCCCCAAAAAAAAAAGAAACTGGTTAAAACTGATTTGACAAACTGCATTAGATCAAGATTGTCGGAAAGAGATAGTTTAAATTTAATTTCTTAAATCAAACTTATATTAAATTCTAAAGGTTTCTTGAAGTAGGCCTACATAAAATTTTTCAAAATGTATTCTCACCAAACATAGAGAGTGCATTGTGTATAATTCGTCACATTGCAACTTATAATAGAGATAATGTTGACATATTTGAAACAAAATTAAAAAGCATACTTAGTCAATTTATTTTAACATGGGTAAATATAAAGCACATTCAAAGAGTAATTGTTATATAAATAATGTAATTTGTACAAGTACAATGGTGCATGGGTGGGTAAACTATGGCCTGCACGTAGCCCCGGCAGCTGATATTATGCAGCCCTCAAGGGCATTTAGAAATATTTTAAAATTCCTTCATTTTTATTTGCTTGAATTTTGCAGATTATTGGTGTACCATTATGCTTGTCACACATCTCCTTATAAATAAATATTTGTAGACAGAATTTAAAATTTAAAAATAAATTGAAAAATAAAAATGAATAATTTTTTTGTAACCAATGACTAAAATATAAAGTATAAGTATATAAGTTACAGTACAATCAAATTGAAAATTTTTTTTTTTAAACCTAAAAATAATTCCTCATTACTTAAAGTGATAGGTTGCTGCAAACAAAAGCATTTTATTTGCAATGTGGCCCAATGCACACAAAGTTTTCCCACCCCTGCAATAGTGAATGATAGACTCTATGAATGCAATTGTAGAAACCTGCTTGTAATTGAAACCCTATTAAGTATTAAGAATGATTGGTTTTGCTATTTAGTTCTAGTAGTGTCCAGTAATTGGAAAGAAATAAAATGCAATACTTCAGTTGCTCCAGGATACTTCTTCTCATTTTCTAACTGGAAGAAAAAACAATTGTTTGTTTGTTGTTGTGTTCTGTTCAAATATTTGAGCAAAGAGAAAATGTTGTGTTGCAGAGATCAGGTCACAATTTGGACTAGTCCACCACCTGCTGCCCAGTGTCCACACAGGAATACATAACACAATCACCTGCTGTCATGATTAGCAAACTTTCTGACCTGGTTTGTGCCCCCACCTCTCTTCCCCCACCTCACCTGACTTGAAGGCTCTCTTTCTCATACCATGGGCAGTTGGTCAGTTTAACCTGCTGGGCAGTAATTTTGTGATTCCTGGCCTGCCTGTTATCTTCTCTTAGCTAGCTGTTCTCAGTCTATCAGAACAGTTAGTTGTTCTAGTGGTTCAAGTAAGTAAGTTCTGATTCACTTCATGAAACTGGATCTGATTCACTTCATGAAACTGGATCTGATTCACTTCATGAAACTGGATCTGATTCACTTCATAAAACTGGATCTGATTCACTTCATAAAACTGGATGACTTTCTTCCTTCTTTACTTCTTGAGTCATTGTAATTTACTCAACTAGACAGTTTTCTGTAGTAGCTTTCAGCTTTCTTGTTAGTGTGTGATTTGGATGTAGGTGTCCTATATTGTATGTATGGTTTACTTGTAACTATATGATTTATGTATGTATCATGTATGATTTTTTATTGGACCATTATTATATGTTTCTATGTGTACATTAAGACTCCATGACATAAAGCTTTTATTAAATGCAGACAATGGGATTTTTCCATGTACTTGGCAGTAATCATTTGAAATAAAGTTTCTTGTTCAAGCTCTGTGCATATGTTCATATATATTTAGTAGTATATTTGTGTTTATATTTGTGTATTGGTGGCCATAGCATTGTAATAAAAGATGTAGTTTTTTCTGCTCCCCTCTCCAGGTGTTTGCTACCTTTTCCACTAATGATTACGACAGAAGGAATGAAGATGTTGACCCTGTGGCTGCCTCGGCTGAATATGAGCTGGAGAAACGAGTCGAGAAAATGGACGTGTTTCCTGTTGAGCTGCTGAAAGGTAGAATTTGCATCCTTTACAAAATTAATATGTTCAAGGGATTAGTATTAAATAGTACAAAATACTTTACTGGAAGACTTAAAAAACAACAACTCAAAATGTGCAACAGATTACCACATTACTAGAAAACTTTAAACTACAAGATGTGTAACTTAGATTACACCAGGTTGCTCTGCTATCTAAGGCACGCCAAGCCATTTTCAATGGCACGTGCAAGACTCCAAAAAAGACAATTATAGTCTCTTCTACAAGAAAATAATGGGTTGAATTTTAGGGCACGCTGAATGAATTAGAAATCCTACTTTGGCACACCATTATGAAAAGGTTGCTGACCCCTGGATTACACAATGACATACAAGTAACACACTTTATATTTTTTTAGCATGTTGTAACAAGTGTGTGTGTGTGTGTAAGCAATGTAACTAGCTTTCTTCATCCACATCTCACTGTAATTACACTATGAATTCCTTATCCTTTATGTGAGAACAAATGCATATAAGTACTCTTTCTTCTCGAGTGGCATTCGGGCATGGAATGGGTTGCCTGAACAAAGCAGGAAAACCAGTAACTTAACATCATTAAAAAAAAAATAAAGATGCAAGACTAGACTCAGACCAAGGATGATCGTAGGAAGCAATAATCTTCTTTATAGAAGGAGCATCTGTAATATATAAGATAAGAAACTTTTATAGCCAAAGCTCATCTCAAATACATAACACAAACGGACATCTCCAATACAACTTACTGTTTCCCTGTGTGCCAGTTATCCTTTCTACTACTTGTGTTGTGTGTGGTCTGTTATGTTCACATGTTCTAATCCTTTCCTTCCAGGCTCTGAGGGTCTAGGACTGAGTATCATTGGTATGGGAGTTGGTGCAGACGCTGGTCTAGAGAAACTCGGCATCTTCATCAAAACCCTGACCCCCAATGGTGCAGCTCAGAGGTCAAACAAGTGAGTATACATTTGGTTGTTTCCATGAAGCTGTGGACAAACAAAATCTCCTCAAGATTTTCTTTTTTGTTTCTTTGCCATTGGCTCCTTTGTCGTTGTACCAATTGAAACAAAATATAAACAAATCTGCAAGGTTCATTACTAGCAAATATTCACAACTGACAAGAGTAACACCAATAGTCAAATCACTAAACCTAGTAACACTAGAGGACAGAAGGGCAAAGAGTAAAGTAGTAATAATAAATAAGACATTAAACTCTAATTTAGAAATACAACCTAATAACAACCTGTTGCACTGCTCAGATAAACATAAGGACAAAAACAATTTCTTTATCCCTAATGCAAGAACAAATGCATGTAAGTACTCTTTCTTTCTTGCAACAAACCAGGAAAACCCAGTAACTTAACATCATTTAAAACGTTAATAAAGATACAAGATTAGATTGGGACCACGAATAAGCGTAGGAAGCAATAATCTTGTTAATAGAAAGAGCATCTGTAATATATAAATTTTCTCCAAAAGATATTTTGAAAATTTCATGTTTGTTGCTTAATTTGTTGAATTTTTGTTGCAAAATTATGTTCACATATTATTTATAAATAAAATAAACTTTAATGAAAAACTTAAAGATAAGTGGCAACTATAAGGCTGCAATGTTAATAATAAACCTTTTATTTTTGTTTCATTCAATAATATAGTTTTAGGTAATACCAAACTTTATGTATCACTGTGTGGTCTTAGTTTATAGTGTAGCTGTATTTTCTTAGATGTGGTTTTTGTTATCTTATTTGTTTTATCCACAAATATTTGTATGGACACATTGCGCCTACAGGTCAACTGGTAGATACGTAATGAAATAAAACCTGTTCTTTAATATAGTCACTGCCTGTACTAGTCCATAATGGAATTGAAATGATAAACAAAACGTTTTTTTTTTTGTTTTTTCCACTTAGAATTCAGGTAAACGATCAAATCATTGAAGTGGATGGTAAGAGTTTAGTTGGTGTGACCCAGGCCTACGCAGCTTCTGTACTGAGGAACACAAGTGGCCAGGTCAAGTAAGTTGGACTTCATTCCTGTCTAGAAATAAACATAGTTTAGTCTACTTGTTTAACCTAGAAATAAACATAGTTTTGACAAGGATCATATCAGTGAGAAACTATTTACAGTCATGTTGTTTTCTTTTTTTTTAAACTGAATCATTCTATACTAGAGTTATTCTATTCAATTAACATAAAGTCAAACTGTTCATTGTGAAGGATTTCTAACTTGGGTTTGTTGACTACAACAAAAGTCAAAGTGTAAAGTTAAACAAGGAAATATAATATTTAATCATGGTAAAACAGTGAAACAGTTTTTTGTAATACAATATCAGTGAAATAACTTGAAAAATGTATACAAAATTCATGACTGAATATAGAGATATAAAATTGTGTGTTACTGAAATATACCTCTCAAATATCTAATTATACTTTCAGGAAGTAATAAGCCATTCAACATATAAAGCAATATGAGGGGGCAAAACATAAATGGATTTTGGCCCTAGCTCCCTCTTTCTCTCTCTTCTGATCTTGGTGTCCAATAGACAGCTGGGATAGTTTGCACTCAGTGATACATATTTCCTGGTCTGTCGCCCCCAAATCTATCATGTTAGCCTAGCCCACTTCACCTCTGTGATTGTTAGAACAAGACAAAACATGTACAACCAGTCTGACCAGCGACTTGATTCTATAGGCATACCTGAAATGTTTGGATTCACACCATGTTTGATACTAGGACATGTTTGATTCTAGGACATGTTTGATTCTAGGACATGTTTGATTCTAGGACATGTTTGATTCTAGGACATGTTTGATTCTAGGACATGTTTGATTCTAGGACATGTTTGATTCTAGGACATGTTTGATTCTAGGACATGTTTGATTCTAGGACATGTTTGATTCTAGGACATGTTTGATTCTAGGACATGTTTGATTCTAGGACATGTTTGATTCTAGGACATGTTTGATTCTAGGACATGTTTGATTCTAGGACATGTTTGATTCTAGGACATGTTTGATTCTAGGACATGTTTGATTCTAGGACATGTTTGATTCTAGGACATGTTTGATTCTAGGACATGTTTGATTCTAGGACATGTTTGATTCTAGGACATGTTTGATTCTAGGACATGTTTGATTCTAGGACATGTTTGATTCTAGGACATGATTGAAGTTAGCTGTCACTCCCGATAGTGAAAGTGGTTTCACAATCAATGGTCCAGTTGTCTAGAGAGTTTTTGTGATGATAAAACACTCATTTAATTTTGATATTTACTTCATTGTGATAAGCTAGTTTTCTGAGATACTGCAAGTTTTCTGAGATACTGCTGGTTTTCTGAGATACTGCTAGTTTTCTGAGATACTGCAAGTTTTCTGAGATACTGCTGGTTTTCTGAGATACTGCTAGTTTTCTGAGATACTGCTAGTTTTCTGGGCTACTGCTAGTTTTCTGAGATACTGCTGGTTTTCTAAGATACTGCTGGTTTTCTAAGATACTGCAAGTTTTCTGAGCTACTGCAAGTTTTCTGAGATACTGCAAGTTTTCTGAGATACTGCAAGTTTTCTGAGATATACAATGAAATCTATTTGTTAATTCTAGTTGAGTTTCAACATGGCAGAGACTTACAGTCATTCTATTAGATTCTATTCCAAACCTAAATGGTCAGTCTCATTGGATTAATATATTTCTTTGTTGTTGTTTTGCACAAGTGTTCTCTTTAATAGATATGTGGTTTTACAGAAGCTTTCTATAGCATAGATATGTGGTTTTACAGAAGCTTTCTATTGAATAGATATGTGGTTTTACAGAAGCTTTCTATAGCATAGATATGTGGTTTTACAGAAGCTTTCTATTGAATAGATATGTGGTTTTACAGAAGCTTTCTATTGAATAGATATGTGGTTTTACAGAAGCTTTCTATAGCATAGATATGTGGTTATACAGAAGCTTTCTATAGCATAGATATGTGGTTTTACAGAAGCTTTCTATAGCATAGATATGTGGTTATACAGAAGCTTTCTATAGCATAGATAGATATGTTGATGTTGCAGAAAGACAGTCGTACACAAGTGTTCCATTAAGCCCACACAATGTTTTCTCCCTTTAGGTTTCTAATTGGTCGTGAAAAGGACCCCAGCAAGAGTGAGGTGGCCCGACTCATTCAGCAGTCGCTGCTTCAGGACAAGAGGAGGGAAGAAATGAGAGAAAAAGAACAGCACAGGCTGCGTCAGCTAGAGGATAGCTTCCAGGTAGGCTGACAACTTGGGCTTAGCATTTATTCGCAGGGTGTTCAAATAGATAGAGAAATGTCTATTGGCACAAGATGTTGGATAGTGAATAGAGAATAGATAGGGGCACTGTCTACTAGCACCTATGTATTCATTCAATTTCAACTAACAAATGTATTATTGCCAAACTTTAAAGATAAAAAAAGCTTCTCAACCTGTGCCATTATGTTCTAATGAAGAAGGGACCAATGTAGGGGATTCAGCTGCTAAACTCCAATGCTGTCCTTATACACTGCATCTCTATTACTAGATATATATATTTATATTAATTCATCTAACCCTTGTTATCACGAATATGACTGTATCTTCTAGCTATGTAAGCAACTCTTTCAAATTCAATATTAATTCTAGAATATTTGGATGAAAAAGTTTTAGTGGCCAGCCACCAAGAAGGACATGCTAGCTAGGGCCCTGCAACCATTTGATTCCAAATGTACTTATGTCCCTTTGATGTCCTACTCCATTATTCAGCTTATCATTTTAGAATTTTTAGATTTTTTTAGATTTAAATTTTTGTGTCATTTTTTAGCTATTCGCTAGTACACAAAACCAGCTCCATGTTTCTGTTACCATTACATTACTTTGATTAAGACTCAGTTAGGCTGATAATGATAATGGTAGCCACTTGTATAGCACAAATCATCCATGAGTTGGGCCTTAGACCTGCTATGTATCTATTGTTTTCTACTTGTCTTGATACATCATTCAACTAGTACCTCTGGCTAGCACCACAATGTTTTGTTCTAGAAGATTGATCCTGTTTAGGTATTTCATCAGAAGTGCTTTTATCAAAATGCATTTTGTTTTTAAAAATCATTGTTTAGCCCCCACATTTTTAGTTTCACTAAGAATATTTTCTTTATTTAAAAACTTAGAGGGTTGTCATAATTGTATGGTTGTTAGTGCAGGGTTGCCTTGACGATGTGTCTTGACAAAATGATTTCTTTAAGTGCATGTTTGTTCTAACATCCATCAGTCACTCATAATCAACTTATCAATGTTTCTCTTTCTTAAACAATGTAATTATCATTAAATACAACACCAGCGAACTAAACATTCCAAGTTTCTTTCTGTTTTAATAAATACTACAAAAATTCAGAGAAATAAAACCACAAAGTTCCATTTATGTGTGAGCTTTTAATTGGGTGTTTGCTTCATGCCTGCATCCATCTCATCCTTTCACCTGTGTGTACCACCCATCACCACTGTGTGTACCAGCCATCACCACTGTGTGCACCAGCCATCACCACTGTGTGTACCAGCCATCACCACTGTGTGCACCAGCCATCACCACTGTGTGCACCAGCCATTACCACTGTATGTACCACCCATCACCACTGTGTGCACCACCCATCACCACTGTGTGCACCAGCCATCACCACTGTGTGCACCAGCCATCACCACTGTGTTGTGTGAGATGTTCCAACCTTGTGTTCTGACACCTTGTGTAACTATTTTAGCCAAAGGATGAGGTGCTGGAGCATCATGCCCATGCCCACCAGCAGAGGCTGCTACTGCAGACATCAGACACTGAGGAGGATGTTATGGACACTGCAGTTGATGAGAAGGTAAACACTTGGTACTTATGTGGCTTGCCCCAACATCTAGTCCTGGGCATGTCTTGCCCCCAACACCTAGTCCTGGGCATCTCTTGCCCAAACATCTAATCATTTATGCCTACACCTGGGGCACATATACATTCTAAAAGAGTTTTTTAAAATATTTTTTTTTATTGTTTAACTGGAACTTAACTATTCAAAATTTTTAACTTTCAATGTTTCCAAACTTGGAAGACCAACTGCGGTTAGAAATACCTGCAGTCTAGTTTTGTTTCATAACCTAACTCTAGTATGAGACTAACCATATGATTTAAACTGCGCTGATCAGCTTAAGGCTCACTTCTCCTCCAGAAAATGTCTGCTCTGTGATACCTGGTTTTGTCTTGTTCGTTCATTTTTCTACCACTAGCCAACTAGTAAACAAGGCAACAAGTGTGATTTTATATTCATTGAATCTTTATTTTAAAACTTTTTCTTCCTAACTTGTTTCTTTAATATTTATTTCACCACAAGGCTTCCACTTCAGTTAAAAAATTAGACTACCAGCCTATCATTACTTCATTAGGGTACAAGAGATCTTAGTTAAACAATACTCAAATATAAGTTTGTTGCCCTTAAACAATCCATGTCTCATTCTAAGATGACAATTTTTGAAATTCATAGACTTGTAGGATTCTTTTAATCTTCTGCTTACACTAGTTTGTTTTTAACCTTATAATTTAAGCTATACTGTTACATACTAAAAAAATAATAATATACTAAAACAAAATTGCTTTAATCCTAACACTAGCCCTAATACTAACATTGATACCAGCTTTAAATTTAAACTTTAAACATAACCCTTATGAAAAAATTGTAATAACTGTTGTCTAGTATGTGTGCCTTTGATATAGATTTAAAAAAAAATAATTAAATGTGTTTATACATTAGTCATAGCAGAGGGTTTAGTTTTGGTTGTAGATTGATTTGTAGTCCATAGATTGATCTATAGTCCATTTCTGTCAGGTTTTAATTATTTAATCAATCCACTTGCCTTAATACACTGTATGCATCTCCTTTTTATGTCTGTTCAAACTTGTCATGTAAAGTTCAAACTAAGTAGATACTAGACTATATGTCCTGTACTAGACTATATGTCCTGTACTAGACTATATGTCCATCCTGTGAAATGAGTGGCCTGGTTTGGTAAACACTAGTTGATTGATGAAAACAAATTCATCTCTGAAATGAATTCATTGAACAAATAAAACGTCTTTATTAACAGGGTTTGTACAGCTCCTGGAAACTCCTGGAAAACAAAAAGTTGTGTTCCAGGACATTAAAACTCCTGGAAAAACTGCATTTAGTCCTGGGAAAATACTTTTTTTTTTTAGGGAGATTAATTATTAATAAAAAAAATCGTAATCACTGCTCTTAAATTGTACTTTCACTTTTCCAGAAAGCAATATTGGAGTTAACCCGCTTAGCTGCTTTTTATTTTTGCGCGCAAACGTTGATGACACCAGTGATGCCACTCCTTGTTTTTTTTTTACTCGATTTTTTTTAAAAATCCAAACTTGGGATGTAGGCTATATAAGTCCCCGTAATGTTGTAAAACAAAAAAATGCTGTGAAGTGAGGTGTCTGTTTTTTTTAAAAAGCTCAGCTTGGCTTTTCAAAAAATATACTCCTGAAAAACTTCTGGAACACTCCTGGAAAACTCCTGGAATTTTGAGGCAATTTTTCTGTACGAACCCTGAATTAATAATGTCAAGTTTTTAAAGATATATAACAATGTGTGTCAATGGTGTATCTACTTGTCTAAATATATATGAAATGTCTAGTGTACATATATATGAAATGTCTAGTGTACATATATATGAAATGTCTAGTGTGCATATATATGAAATGTCTAGTGTACATATATATGAAATGTCTAGTGTACATATATATGAAATGTCTAGTGTACATATATATGAAATGTCTAGTGTACATATATATGAAATGTCTAGTGTACATATATATGAAATGTCTAGTGTACATATATATGAAATGTCTAGTGTGCATATATATGAAATGTCTAGTGTACATATATATGAAATGTCTAGTGTGCATATATATGAAATGTCTAGTGTACATATATATGAAATGTCTAGTGTACATATATATGAAATGTCTAGTGTACATATATATGAAATGTCTAGTGTACATATATATGAAATGTCTAGTGTACATATATATGAAATGTCTAGTGTACATATATATAAAATGTCTAGTGTACATATATATGAAATGTCTAGTGTACATATATATGAAATGTCTAGTGTACATATATATGAAATGTCTAGTGTACATATATATGAAATGTCTAGTGTGCATATATATGAAATGTCTAGTGTACATATATATGAAATGTCTAGTGTACATATATATGAAATGTCTAGTGTACATATATATGAAATGTCTAGTGTGCATATATATGAAATGTCTAGTGTACATATATATGAAATGTCTAGTGTGCATATATATGAAATGTCTAGTGTGCATATATATGAAATGTCTAGTGTACATATATATGAAATGTCTAGTGTACATATATATGAAATGTCTAGTGTACATATATATGAAATGTCTAGTGTACATATATATGAAATGTCTAGTGTACATATATATGAAATGTCTAGTGTACATATATATGAAATGTCTAGTGTACATATATATGAAATGTCTAGTGTACATATATATGAAATGTCTAGTGTACATATATATGAAATGTCTAGTGTGCATATATATGAAATGTCTAGTGTGCATATATATGAAATGTCTAGTGTGCATATATATGAAATGTCTAGTGTGCATATATATGAAATGTCTAGTGTGCATATATATGAAATGTCTAGTGTGCATATATATGAAATGTCTAGTGTGCATATATATGAAATGTCTAGTGTACATATATATGAAATGTCTAGTGTACATATATATGAAATGTCTAGTGTACATATATATGAAATGTCTAGTGTACATATATATGAAATGTCTAGTGTACATATATATGAAATGTCTAGTGTACATATATATGAAATGTCTAGTGTACATATATATGAAATGTCTAGTGTACATATATATGAAATGTCTAGTGTACATATATATGAAATGTCTAGTGTACATATATATGAAATGTCTAGTGTACATATATATGAAATGTCTAGTGTACATATATATGAAATGTCTAGTGTACATATATATGAAATGTCTAGTGTACATATATATGAAATGTCTAGTGTACATATATATGAAATGTCTAGTGTACATATATATGAAATGTCTAGTGTACATATATATGAAATGTCTAGTGTACATATATATGAAATGTCTAGTGTACATATATATGAAATGTCTAGTGTACATATATATGAAATGTCTAGTGTACATATATATGAAATGTCTAGTGTACATATATATGAAATGTCTAGTGTACATATATATGAAATGTCTAGTGTACATATATATGAAATGTCTAGTGTACATATATATGAAATGTCTAGTGTACATATATATGAAATGTCTAGTGTACATATATATGAAATGTCTAGTGTACATATATATGAAATGTCTAGTGTACATATATATGAAATGTCTAGTGTACATATATATGAAATGTCTAGTGTACATATATATGAAATGTCTAGTGTACATATATATGAAATGTCTAGTGTACATATATATGAAATGTCTAGTGTACATATATATGAAATGTCTAGTGTACATATATATGAAATGTCTAGTGTACATATATATGAAATGTCTAGTGTACATATATATGAAATGTCTAGTGTACATATATATGAAATGTCTAGTGTACATATATATGAAATGTCTAGTGTACATATATATGAAATGTCTAGTGTACATATATATGAAATGTCTAGTGTACATATATATGAAATGTCTAGTGTACATATATATGAAATGTCTAGTGTACATATATATGAAATGTCTAGTGTACATATATATGAAATGTCTAGTGTACATATATATGAAATGTCTAGTGTACATATATATGAAATGTCTAGTGTACATATATATGAAATGTCTAGTGTACATATATATGAAATGTCTAGTGTACATATATATGAAATGTCTAGTGTACATATATATGAAATGTCTAGTGTACATATATATGAAATGTCTAGTGTACATATATATGAAATGTCTAGTGTACATATATATGAAATGTCTAGTGTACATATATATGAAATGTCTAGTGTACATATATATGAAATGTCTAGTGTACATATATATGAAATGTCTAGTGTACATATATATGAAATGACCAATTGTGAAAATAAGACATCTGAAAACATGATTTTAAAAATGTGAAATTTGATTCCTACTATTGTTGTTATTTGAATATTTTCAAAAAGACTGATGGATATTTAACAACAGTAAGCAAAGAATATATAAATGTCAATTTGTAGTTACAAAGTATTGAATATCATTAATACCAATGCACCATTATGTTGCTATTAAACCAGTGTGAGTTGCAAGCCAGTGATTAAGGGTTTTGTTCCCTTCTTGTTTTCAGGGAATGGAGGAAACCCAGGAGGAGGCTGAGCCCCCAGCAGAGAACAGCGACCAGGATGACTCTCTTGCAGAGCAGGAGCATCTGGAGCAGGAGAACGCGGCCGGTGACACCACTCCGCAGTCCGCACCATCCAATGGGGAGGAAGTGCTGGACATATCACCATCGGATGAGGCACCGGCAGGGGAAGTGCTGCTGAATGATGTCGCGGAGAAACAGCTGAGCAGCTCCAGCGACTCTCCTGATATGGAGACCGAGAAACTCTTTGTGAAATTAAAAGAGGTGAGCTTTGGTTTTCTTTGTGTGTCAGTGGTGTCTGTTATAACAATACTGTAACTTTGTGTCTCAGTGGTGTCTGTTATAACAATACTGTAACTTTGTGTCTCAGTGGTGTCTGTTATAACAATACTGTAACTTTGTGTGTCAGTGGTGTCTGTTATAACAATACTGTAACTTTGTGTCTCAGTGGTGTCTGTTATAACAATACTGTAACTTTGTGTCTCAGTGGTGTCTGTTATAACAATACTGTAACTACAGCACTGCCTCTCTGATCCATCTCAATAGGCTGCAAAGATTTTATTGAATTCCACTCATGTTAATTACAAATAATATTTTATTGAAAATTTTATTAATTATTTTGTTCTATTATGAGATATAAAACATCAGAACACTGGATGCATTTCTCTTTTCTATGGTTTAAATCCTGAGCACACTTCTTTCCTAATGACATAAGTTAGGGAACGTAAAGGCATTGTTGCCTTATCTTCTTGTCTTATGTTACAGACATTCCTTCCATACAGCAGTATATTGTGGCCAACCCTTATCTGTGATTTGAGTACAGTCTTGTATTTTAATTAGTGTTTTAAGTAATATCATGTTATTAGTTGTCCTGGTTTCAGGCAACCCATTCTATGCCCAGATGCCCTTTTGGAAGGAAGAGAACTTGTATGCATTTTTTCTTGTATATTATATGGAAAATGTACCATGACAAAAAAAAACAACTTCTGACTTTAGTACTGCCAAATAAGTTTCAAAGGTTTATATGGCCTCTTTTTAATATAACAGTTAAAAAAAGAAATAATTACAAAGTGCATGCTATAAGTCTTCATATTTTTTGCCGTTTTTGTTTCTCAATAATTGTGTCCTTGTAACATTTAATTCTATAAGGAAACATCTATCCTTTAATATAATGTGTGCTCAATACGTGTTAGTTAAATGGTTTCATGATAAACATGTCATATTTTTACATGCTTCAATTTTTAGGGTCAATACAGATTAGCTGTAGCAGAATCAGAGCTGGCTAAGCTCAGAGCTAAGGTAAGTAGAGACATGTTTAGATCATTGCCTCAATCCAATATTTAAACTTTGAATGTTTACTGTGAAGAATAGTTAAACCAACAAGTTGACAGCTTGTGGCTAATGAATAGTGTGTTTTCTTATCTACGCCTTTTCTGTGTTTTCAGGTTTTGATTCTTGAAGGAGCCGAGGCCCAGAAGAAGGCAATGGAGAAGAGAGTTGAAGAGTTGACTAAGAAGTCAATGGAAAGAGACAAACATTTTGAAATGCTGAAGAAAGAGTTGACTCAGTATAAGGTGAGTTGTCCACAGTGTCCAGCATGCAAGCCTCCTGCTCTGTATTGATAGATTGTGCTTGAAGAATGTTCAGGTCATTACTTTTTGTTGGTGCTGGAGATAATGAAAGAAGTGTAGCCTATTTCATTTATTGAAAGATGGGCGGTGAGGGCCACAAGCTTAGCCTGCCTGTGGCACATTTATGCTTTAGGGTGTGTGGTTGTTCTGTGTAGTTGGTGTCTGTAGCTTGCCAACCACAGGTACTCTATATCAACTTGTCCAAGTTTTCCAATTCTCCTTTCAATTCCAATGTATTCTCCAGGACATGATGGTGGCATCACAAAGTCAACATATTGAACTGGAGAAGAAAGTCAAGGAGCTGGGAGCTTTAGAAAAGAAATACCACAAGGCCAAAAAACTGATCAAGGATTATCAACAGAGGTGATAAACATACATTTTAATGCTGTAACTGTTGGACTTTTAAGAAACTCACAATCACACTGAAATATACATTTTAATTCTGTAACTGTTGGACTTTTAAGAAACTCACAATCACACTGAAATATACATTTTAATTCTGTAACTGTTGGACTTTTAAGAAACTCACAATCACACTGAAATATACATTTTAATTCTGTAACTGTTGGACTTTTAAGAAACTCACAATCACACTGAAATATACATTTTAATTCTGTAACTGTTGGACTTTTAAGAAACTCACAATCACACTGAAATATACATTTTAATTCTGTAACTGTTGGACTTTTAAGAAACTCACAATCACACTGAAATATACATTTTAATTCTGTAACTGTTGGACTTTTAAGAAACTCACAATCACACTGAAATATACATTTTAATTCTGTAACTGTTGGACTTTTAAGAAACTCACAATCACACTGAAATATACATTTTAATTCTGTAACTGTTGGACTTTTAAGAAACTCACAATCACACTGAAATATACATTTTAATTCTGTAACTGTTGGACTTTTAAGAAACTCACAATCACACTGAAATATACATTTTAATTCTGTAACTGTTGGACTTTTAAGAAACTCACAATCACACTGAAATATACATTTTAATTCTGTAACTGTTGGACTTTTAAGAAACTCACAATCACACTGAAATATACATTTTAATTCTGTAACTGTTGGACTTTTAAGAAACTCACAATCACACTGAAATATACATTTTAATTCTGTAACTGTTGGACTTTTAAGAAACTCACAATCACACTGAAATATACATTTTAATTCTGTAACTGTTGGACTTTTAAGAAACTCACAATCACACTGAAATATACATTTTAATTCTGTAACTGTTGGACTTTTAAGAAACTCACAATCACACTGAAATATACATTTTAATTCTGTAACTGTTGGACTTTTAAGAAACTCACAATCACACTGAAATATACATTTTAATTCTGTAACTGTTGGACTTTTAAGAAACTCACAATCACACTGAAATATACATTTTAATTCTGTAACTGTTGGACTTTTAAGAAACTCACAATCACACTGAAATATACATTTTAATTCTGTAACTGTTGGACTTTTAAGAAACTCACAATCACACTGAAATATACATTTTAATTCTGTAACTGTTGGACTTTTAAGAAACTCACAATCACACTGAAATATACATTTTAATTCTGTAACTGTTGGACTTTTAAGAAACTCACAATCACACTGAAATATACATTTTAATTCTGTAACTGTTGGACTTTTAAGAAACTCACAATCACACTGAAATATACATTTTAATGCTGTAACTGTTGGACTTTTAAGAAACTCACAATCACACTGAAATATACATTTTAATTCTGTAACTGTTGGACTTTTAAGAAACTCACAATCACACTGAAATATACATTTTAATTCTGTAACTGTTGGACTTTTAAGAAACTCACAATCACACTGAAATATACATTTTAATTCTGTAACTGTTGGACTTTTAAGAAACTCACAATCACACTGAAATATACATTTTAATTCTGTAACTGTTGGACTTTTAAGAAACTCACAATCACACTGAAATATACATTTTAATTCTGTAACTGTTGGACTTTTAAGAAACTCACAATCACACTGAAATATACATTTTAATTCTGTAACTGTTGGACTTTTAAGAAACTCACAATCACACTGAAATATACATTTTAATGCTGTAACTGTTGGACTTTTAAGAAACTCACAATCACACTGAAATATACATTTTAATTCTGTAACTGTTGGACTTTTAAGAAACTCACAATCACACTGAAATATACATTTTAATTCTGTAACTGTTGGACTTTTAAGAAACTCACAATCACACTGAAATATACATTTTAATTCTGTAACTGTTGGACTTTTAAGAAACTCACAATCACACTGAAATATACATTTTAATTCTGTAACTGTTGGACTTTTAAGAAACTCACAATCACACTGAAATATACATTTTAATTCTGTAACTGTTGGACTTTTAAGAAACTAACAATCACACTGAAATATACATTTTAATGCTGTAACTGTTGGACTTTTAAGAAACTCACAATCACACTGAAATATACATTTTAATGCTGTAACTGTTGGACTTTTAAGAAACTCACAATCACACTGAAATATACATTTTAATGCTGTAACTGTTGGACTTTTAAGAAACTCACAATCACACTGAAATATACATTTTAATTCTGTAACTGTTGGACTTTTAAGAAACTCACAATCACACTGAAATATACATTTTAATGCTGTAACTGTTGGACTTTTAAGAAACTCACAATCACACTGAAATATACATATGAATTCTGTAACTGTTGGACTTTTAAGAAACTCACAATCACACTGAAATATACATATGAATTCTGTAACTGTTGGACTTTTAAGAAACTCACAATCACACTGAAATATACATTTTAATGCTGTAACTGTTGGACTTTTAAGAAACTCACAATCACACTGAAATATACATTCTAATGTAACCCTGTAACATAAAATATTAAATATTAAATAGCAAAATTAAATATAAAATAGCAGCCAAAGTATTAGGGAAGAATTCCAATGGGAAATAATGTTGACAGTAAATGAAAGGAAATAAAGTGCCTGGTTGTATAGAGCATTTGCAATCACGTGACAAAAAGCACATGTTTTTAACTTTGTCTATTGGTGATAAATGGCAGCCTTATTAGTATAGGTTTAAGAAGATTTTATTTTAAAAAATTGTCATTTCAACAACATGACGTAAAAATATATAAAACACTTTCATGCGATGAAAATTAACTTTCAAAGCTAATATTTAAACCATTAATAGTCAATGGAATGTAAGTGCAGAATATTTAATTGAAGCTGTCGAAAGTTAGCCTATGTTTATTATCTTAACTATCTAAAAGTAAAGCAGTAGGCAGGCTGTGAAATGTTTCACAATAGCTATTGAACAACTATAAAAGCCTTAAATCTTGTTTACTTCATGAACGGACCACTAAGGACTAGTATCACTGTTAA
Source organism: Anisus vortex (assembly GCA_949126835.1). NCBI lineage: Eukaryota > Metazoa > Mollusca > Gastropoda > Planorbidae > Anisus > Anisus vortex. The sequence continues at coordinate 2,375,059 of OX421506.1, read as the reverse complement.
ATATCAAGATTTATGGAAACAAATTCCTTATATTTTGGGTGTAAAATAGACACGGTAAAGAACAATTTTGTTCCACCATGTCCCCATCATGGCTTCTATTTACATAGTTACGTGACCTAGAAACCTAAGCCACGCCTATTGCAAATGCATCTAATTGATTGGTTCCTAAGAACGCAGCCATACTTTGTTTGCTCACACTGAAAGATTTGAGCTTTATTTAGGTCAGTGTTTCTCAATCTAATGTCACACTTACACCCCCTGGTGGTAGGCAAGAGCTGGTGAATAGATGGGTTTAAGTGAAAAGAATCATGGATGGCCATGGCTTTGTGAGGGTGTGAGGAAATATTCAAAAAAATTGAAAAACCTGATAACCAGGGAAGGAGAGAGAGAAATTTTTGTTTGAGCTTTGAGCTAGAATCTTGTCTTTTAATTTATGTTGATTGAGCTTTGAGCTAGAATCTTGTCTTTTAATTTATGTTGATTGAGCTTTGAGCTAGAATCTTGTCTTTTAATTTATGTTGATTGAGCTTTGAGCTAGAATCTTGTCTTTTAATTTATGTTGATTGAGCTTTGAGCTAGAATCTTGTCTTTTAATTTATGTTGATTGAGCTTTGAGCTAGAATCTTGTCTTTTAATTTATGTTGATTGAGCTTTGAGCTAGAATCTTGTCTTTTAATTTATGTTGATTGAGCTTTGAGCTAGAATCTTGTCTTTTAATTTATGTTGATTGAGCTTTGAGCTAGAATCTTGTCTTTTAATTTATGTTGATTGAGCTTTGAGCTAGAATCTTGTCTTTTAATTTATGTTGATTGAGCTTTGAGCTAGAATCTTGTCTTTTAATTTATGTTGATTGAGCTTTGAGCTAGAATCTTGTCTTTTAATTTATGTTGATTGAGCTTTGAGCTAGAATCTTGTCTTTTAATTTATGTTGATTGAGCTTTGAGCTAGAATCTTGTCTTTTAATTTATGTTGATTGAGCTTTGAGCTAGAATCTTGTCTTTTAATTTATGTTGATTGAGCTTTGAGCTAGAATCTTGTCTTTTAATTTATGTTGATTGAGCTTTGAGCTAGAATCTTGTCTTTTAATTTATGTTGATTGAGCTTTGAGCTAGAATCTTGTCTTTTAATTTATGTTGATTGAGCTTTGAGCTAGAATCTTGTCTTTTAATTTATGTTGATTGATTGCAAATCTCTGTGCCAAAGAAATGTGTGATTCTAAGTTATCAGTGGTTGTGTGTTCTTCAATGAAATAAATGTATAAGTCAAACTTCATATACAGGTATATATATATATATCTACTTCTGCTTATTTCCTCTATTTGAAACAGGGAAAAAGATTTTATCCAAGAACGTGAATCTCTGTTTGAACAACAAGTTGAAAAAGATCAACAGTATAATTCTCTAGTCAAGTCTTTAAAAGACAGGGTATGTACATTCAAAAGAGCTGTTCAAAATTACCTAATGTATTTCCAAGGTGAGGGACCTGTTCACTCAGAATGATACTACTATAATAGCCTAAAAAAAACGGACAAGCCTTCCGACTGTTATGTCCAGGGCGTAACAATGTTCAGGGGTGTAACTTGGGGTACTGTTTCCACAGCCATATGCACTATATTTCCCACTTTGGAATTCCCCTCAGTTCATTATCACTATGGCTCGTTCGTATACCTGTAATGTCGCCTGGTATCACAAATCCCATACTATAGGTATGGGCATCAGGGTGGGGTTGATGCGGGAACGCTGAGCTCATTGCTTCCTCCCCACCAAGCCTCTGGGTCTCTCAGCGGTACAATGAGTCTGTGACGCCCAGCAGAGCTGTCCCCCATGCATTAGCCCAACAGTGTGCTCTTGACTCTTGATGCAAGTGAACTGGTTGTTTTCACACTTTGAGGCCCATGGGTACAGAAGTGCTGGGAATGATATCCATTTCTCCAACATTATGAGTTTTATATTTGGTCAAAAAACTGCATTTGAATTGGCATTAATTAGTTACCAAATAAAACAATATTTTTCTGTTTTGCAAGATTTTGAGAATGTAAAAACTGAGTTTGGAGAAAGCAAGATTTAAAGTTATGTGTAATCTGCTTTTTTGTGGAAATTCCCAAACAACCACACTTAGGTTATTTATAGGATATTTATATACCATTCAAAAGTTATTTTAATTTTCTTCACCCAGACAGTTTCTTTATGCCATCACACTTCCTTTGATGCATTAAACAACAAAGCTTTGCTCTTCTCTACATTTACTAGAAATGTTAAAATACATCATACAGGATGTTTTTAACAGAAATACCATGGATCAGGGGTTGGCAACCTTTTCATAACAGTGTGCCAAAGTAGGATTTCTAATTCATTCAGCATGCCAACAGCCTAAAAGTCATTCCACTGTAGCACTACATTTCTTGTAGAAGATACTTGAATTGACTTTTAAGGCCTCTTCCACATGCCATTAAAAATCCCTCGGCATGCCGTAGATATTATGATGCAGTAACTTATCTTTCATCTCCTGATAATGGGTCACATGTTTACTCTTATTAACTCATTTGCTACTAACCTACTTTCCAAAGACACCCCTCAGAGTACTAGGCAACGGGAGATAACTCTAAATTAATTCAACTATTATGTCACTAAATAATTATTTTAAATTATTAAATATCATCCAAATACAACAAAACATGCATCAAAAAATAGAAAAATGGCTGATCTTTATAGAAATGTATAACTTTAATAACTTTTAATACAAAATAATATGAAATAAAAATACTGAAAACAAAAAATTGTCTTTTTTTACAAAAAAAATGTCAATTTCCGCACAATTTGTTCACTTTGTCTTTAGTTTTTAATGCTCTCATGATATTTGGAATAGCAGTAGCCCTTATGCAAATGAACCTGACATAAATGGCAGCCAGTTATGGTTTCCCTGGTTCTTCCACTGCCAGATTTGTTGCCATCTCTTGAACATTGAAAGCATCGTCGCTTTCTGCCTGGAAAGGATTCCAGCCTGTGCTCACTGCTGTAAGGTTTGGATCTGCTATAAACACTAGGTGTATCTATCTCCCTAGCAACTCTTTTTGTTGTAGACAAAAGTAAAATTGCATCTGCAACTGCCTTATGAAATAAGAGATGGTTTTGTGAAGGAGAATCTCTTGAATCTTCAGGCCTGGCATCTTTCATCAGTAGAAAGCTGTTGATCATTGACATATCGACCAGATACCAGAGTAGGTATCGCCACCATTTGTTGCTTACACGACCAACTGGGTAATATGCCCTATGTTGGTCAGCAAGATCCACCCCAAACATACCAGAGTTGTATGTAAGAACTGGCTGGGGAATAAGGGTGTCAGTTAGACCATCCTTACTGCGTCGTTGCACATTTACAATTATGGGGTCAGAGTTGGTAGAGATCACATTGACCTGACGCTTATCAGTCCATTGAGTGGCCACTATGAGACCCTTCTGCTTCATCTTGACATCTCCCTTTTTCTGCTTTAATTTAGGCAGTGGCCATCCCTTTCTCTGTGGTCTAATAGTTGCACAGCAGTATGTTTTCCTTTCCAAAAGTTCCTCCGCAAGTTTCAGTGATGAAAAAAAGTTATCAAAAAAAATTTCATGGTTCTTGTCTAAATAGGGCTCTGCCATAGACATCACCACATCATATCCCAGCCCATTTCCTGAAATATAATCCCTTCTCCCAGTGTACACTCGAAAGTTGAGTACAAAGCCTGTATTTGCCTCAGCACAACACCAAACTTTTAAGCCCCAAGATGTAGGCTTATTTTTCATGTATTGTTTCATGTATAACCGACCTCGGTACCCAACCATTGCCTCATCGACACTGAGCTGTCGTTTAGGCTTGTAGACTGTTTGGCATACATGCCTAATGTGGTCAATAAATGGTCTCACTTTAAAAAGAGATCATAATTTTCACTGGTTCTGGCTGGCATTTTTTCACTGTCGTTTAGATGAAAATACTGTCTTATTTTTTCATACCGAGTGCGTCCCATAACATCTGCAATAGCTGGCACCCTCCAAGACTTGTCTGAAGACCAGAAAAGTTTAGTAGTAGGGACCCAGTGCACCCCAAACATAATGTTTATGTACAAAAACGTATAGATATCATCAGCAACTACAGGCTTCCACTGAGTATCTATACGCCCCTTAGCTTGTTGTTGCTGGTCAGCATACCTATTTGTCTCTGTTACCATTAGCTGAATGATTTCTTCAGTCAAAAACAATCTAAAGTAATCAACGGGACTACTATCTAGGCCTAAGGTGTGAATCCCACCATCAATTTCTTCAAAATCCTTCATTTTATCTGTGACGCTGGTCACATCGTCAGACCAAGATTCAATGTTTACATTGTTTGGCTGTCCATCACCTTCAGTTTCAGAATCGCTAGAGTCCGATGCAATATGTAAATCAGCTAATGCAGTTTCGTTTAAGTCTATATCTGATTCATCCTCATTATCAGAGGTATTATCAAATGAAGAGGGTGCAGGGCGATTAATTAATGACTCCAAAAATGTAAAAGCCATAACACAGTCAGTCACGCTAATACAAATTTTCAGAAAAAAAAATACACTAAAACTTCTTCAACTTTGCTTAGGCCTAGAAAAAAAACTAATCGTCATACAAACATCCGCTTTTTTTTAACGAAACGGACTATAATCCTAGTTTTTCACAGCTGAATTGCTGGTTAAAAAACCCATACGACGCGCAGCGAAAAATCGGCGAATAAAAATCAGTAGCTTTGCGTGACGAGGCGGCCGCATTGGGGCGCATTAGTACGGAGGGGGGTAGGTCGCATTCAGTCGCGGTAGTAGCAAATGAGTTAACCCCTGGTCTTATATTCATCTATGAGGGTTTGTATTTTTTTTTATTTCCCTTCCCATACCAGAGAAATTCTTTCTACTATAACATTATGGTTCTACTATAACATTATGGTTCTACTATAACATTATGGTTCTACTATAACATTATAGTTCTACTATAACATTATGGCTTACTATAACATTTTTGTTTTCTAATAAATATCCAGATTTTCACACTAGAGAAAGATTTGTCAGAAGCTCAGAAGGTTGCAGGCTTGCCCTCAGAACCCCCAGGTTTGGATGAAGTGGACATTCCCTTGTATCAAAGTAAACCTGCAGCACTGGTGATGACCACAATGAATGGGCTAGGTAAGGTCAACTGTAACTCACACAAAGCTGACTCCAATGGGTGGACACATTATTGAGACAAACAGAATGACTGGACAATGAATGTGTTTGCTAGCCATGAAACACATGAAACTAATGGATCGCTAGCCATGAAACACATGAAACTAATGGATCGCTAGCCATGAAACACATGAAACTAATGGATCGTGGTTTGATCACCAAAGGGATCAAAGTGGGCTGGTTTCTGTTGCCATGGCATTCTAGGGGATTTTGTAACCAGCACAATGCCCACATGCCTTTACTTTACCCCAGCCATTATCAGGTACCCATAAGTGCTGGGTAGACTTTGGGACACCTTTCAGTCCTGGGAATAAATCATAGCCCTTCATTAGGATTTGAACCCAGGACCTTTGTTACGCCAGCCGAACTCTCGGACACAGTGATTAATCTCTTATAAGTTTACAGACGTTCCTTCTAGATAGAAGATTATTACGTCCACTAGGCCCAAAACTCCTGCAGGGCGACAGGGATCTGTCGGTGGCAGGGATAGAACCTGCGACCTGTCCGTTGGTTTTTTGGTTGACAGTCTGGTGAACTAATCGCTGGACCAGCCGGCTTCAGTTTACTGGAGAACAAGGAACTTGATATTACTGTAATAAACTCAATTGGTGTGTTTGATATAAACATTTGAGTGAAAAGCAAGTTTTTACATTTTTTGTATAGATTGCTATCAAGAATTAAATATGAATAAATAAGATTTGAAAGGAATTATTTGATCCACACATTGAAATAGATCGCCCACAATTTAATCATTGTAAAACATACAGACTATTCACTGCATTATTATTCACTATATGTTCAAATTGAAAAAAAATGGTCGGCCAAGTGTAGTTGAAAAATAAAACTCTTATTCATAGCTCATTTTGATAGGCAGTGTGACATAAAAAGTACTAATGACCTGCAAAGAGTTAAAATAGTTTTAGTAACATTCTCATATTTTTTTTTGCTTATATTTTATATTATGTCTTTATTGTATGCTGTATAAATAAACTATAGCAGAGGTCGGCAACCATTTGATAACAGTGTGCCAAAGTATGTGCCAACAGCCTTAAAGTCATTCTGCTGTAGTACTAAATTTCTTGTAGAATAGACCTGAATAGACTTTTAAGGCCTCTTCCGGGTGCCATTGAAAATCCCTCGCGTGCCAAGTCCCTCTGGCACTATCAACAGAGGTGACATAGCTTGCCGACCCCTGTACTATAGTATATAGTAGGTTGTGTGTTCTACCCTGTTAAAAAGTAAGAATGTTTTTCTTAGAACCAATGTCTCCACTGAACCAGTCAGCTGAGGATGTGTTGGATATCTCTACCTCATCAGAAATCTCAGACCTACCAGCCTCTCCAGGTTAGTTGCAGTCCAGATAGGCTTGCAGATAGACTATATGTACAGATACAAGTTGCAGATAGGCTATATATGCTCAGATACAAGTTGCAGATAGGCTATATAAGCTCAGATACGTGTTGCAGATAGGCTATATATGCTCAGATGCAAGTTGCATATAGGCTGTATATGCTCAGATACAAGTTGCATATATGCTGTATATGCTCAGATACAAGTTGCAGTTAGGATATGTAAATACCAGTTACTTTATAGATATTAGTTGCAGTTAGGCTATATAAATACATGCTTCAGATAGGCTATATATATTTCTCTATCATGTATATCAGATGAAGGTGACTTGTCATTTGAAAGACTCCAGTCTCTATCATCCTCTCCATTAGGTGTAACACAGTCTGTCTATGAATCACAGTAAGTAGTCTTTCCTTAAAGTATTTCTTGCAATCACTATGTGAAATATTAACATAGATGTGTTTGTATCTTTGTACAATTATATTATTTGTTTGGTATAGCTGAGTATAGCTGAGTATAGCTGAGTATAGATCTTTATTTACACTTTCATTTCATGGTTGTCATCTATTTCTAAGCAGATTCTATTTTTATTTCAATATAGGTCAGAGTTTGATTCTGTAGTGAATAGCTCCCCTTTGTTAGACTCTTCAGCCAGTAGAGATAGAGCTAATTTAGGAACAGCTGGAATTCTAGCCTATCGTAGGCCACCTAGTAAGAAAGGAAAGGTTTGTGCTATTTATATTTTTCTTACCTTTTCACAACTACGTTATATTAACACAAATAAGATGTATATTAATTTGATAATTAACTCATTTTTGTAAGATTTGAGAAGAGAACATGACACACAAAAAAAACTTAAGAAACTAGGTATGATATAATTAGACTAGGACTATTCTGTTGAAATTAGTGAAATTTGTAAACTAATGTAGCTGAGCTTGACTTACAAAGTCAAGGAAGTAAAGTATGCTATTCATGTTGGGACATGGGGATAGTGAAGCAAGTTTTACCTTTTTCCGTAGTGACAGTATACACAGGGGATTATGTGTCCAGCACAAAAGTCTTTTACTTTTCCCCCCCAACTAACATCAGTTATCTATCAGGACTGGGTAGACTCAGGGACTCACTTTCCTAACCCAGGGGTATGATAGACTGTTGTTAGTTCTGTACTTGAATGCTTGGTGTACAGTTTATCAGGACTGGGTAGACTCAGGGACTCACTTTCCTAACCCAGGGGAATGATAGACTGTTGTTAGTTCTGTACTTGAATGCTTGGTGTACAGTTTATCAGGACTGGGTAGACTCAGGGACTCACTTTCCTAACCCAGGGGAATGATAGACTGTTGTTAGTTCTGTACTTGAATGCTTGGTGTACAGTTTTTTATCTCAAAACATTTGATTGAAATGCTTGTCTCCTTGACAGTCTCAGGATTCTGCAGATGAGCAAGATTCCAGCAGCACCAGAAGTGAAGTGACAGAAAATGGCAGCATCCACTCCAGTCAGACTGACCAGGCAGAGAGTGGACTGGACATGTGGAATAAACATGACAGGTAATAGGAAACAACTGAATAACACAATACACAATATACTGCAGTGCCGTAGATAATACTGTTGCACAGGTTAACAATACACAGTAAACAATACACAGTTAACTATACACACTAGTTCTCCACAGTAGGCCTACACAACACTGCTGGGCAGTGCACAATACACACAGAACTATACACAACACTGCTGGGTGCACAATACACACAGAACTATACACAACACTGCTGGGTGCACAATACACACAGAACTATACACAACACTGCTGGGTGCACAATACACACAGAACTATACACAACACTGCTGGGCAGTGCACAATACACACAGAACTATACACAACACTGCTGGGTGCACAATACACACAGAACTATACACAACACTGCTGGGTGCACAATACACACAGAACTATACACAACACTGCTGGGTGCACAATACACACAGAACTATACACAACACTGCTCAAAATCAGAGTGGCCCATTAAAAATTCAATCCTAAAGACTTGTTCATTGCATCACTATTTTTAAATCAACTAGTTACTTATTATATGTTCTTTAAGTCATCGCTGTTAAAATTGTTTTTAATAATCTGTTTGTTTTATACTTGTTTCTATCTGTGCTGTTTACAGTGTTCAATTATATTATTTGTTCATCCAACATTAAAAGCACACAAAAAAGATTAAATGATCAATAGGTTATTGTTTGTGGTCGCTAGCCAACACTAATCTATACTGACTACTTCTTTGACTATTCACCCTGTCACATTATGTAGAAAACTGATGTAAGTATTACAGCATCTGGTGTTTTCATTTCTTCTAGCTAAACAAGAATGTCATTGTCTACAGATTTTTTTTTGTTTTTTTAAAGCAAAATTCTGTTTCAACCTTTCAAAAAAAATTTTATTAGTTTTTTCAAACTGCAGTAATAGAGTGCTAAGACTTGATACTGGAGTAATAGAGTGCTAAGACTTGATACTGCAGTAATAGAGTGCTAAGACTTGATACTGGAGATCTGTTGAATGCTGGTGGCTAGAGAATAGTTTTACTTTCAACTTTAAATGTGTTGCATATTTGTAAGAATATTTTTAAAGGACTGGAATTATAAAGCTAATCCTGAAGTTTTCAGATATAGTGAATTTATTGTTTATACTTTGGTCTTAATCTGGGAAATTCTGTCTTTTTGTAGATTTCTGTTTAATAACAAATTCTTTATTTCTAAATTTGTTTTTATCCCTTGTATTTGTTTTATCCTTGAATCTGGACGTTTATTTCATTGATTTAAACAGAAGTCTCTGGTCTCCATTTTGTTTTATTTTTAAAGCTAGACCTTGTATGTAATGAGACAAATGTTGAATCTTCTTTGTTTACAAATGTTAGAATTGTGCTAGATGTTGAGCAGTGCTGAGCATAGAGCTGATATTAGAAGGCAATATGTACATAGAATTTTTATTTCTATATGGGCATTACTAGATTGTTTCAAATCTAGCCTTGGTTGAAATTGTTTGTTTTTTTCAATGGACAAATTAGATGTGAGAATACCATTGATGTTTTGAATTGTTTGTGAAGTAAACAGACTGATGATATTGGTTGTTGTTGTGTTTTGTTGTTGTTGCTGGTGATTTTATAGAGTTCAGACTTCAGCCCTAAAGAGAAGCTTGATTTTTCCCCCTCTTGCTAGTGTGATGTAAAGTCATTAAATATTTGCTTAGACCAAATGTTAAGCCAGACCAAATTCCCTAAGCTGACAAACACAATTATGATTTTTTTGTGTTTTGTTTTTTTTACTGTCTAGACTGCCTGCATTTGTAAACATGTGAGTAACTTGTGTGGACTTGAGTTAATTTTGGTATCACCTCCAATGTGAACTGTTTGTGTTTCCAGTGAATTTATTACAACATTGACTTTTTTCTCCTTTGTATCAACAGTTTGGTTCAACAATATATTTTCATAACTTGTCTGTTGGTTTAGTTCCTAGATTATTGTCATTTATTTCTGGTGTTGTACTTGTAAACTGACAGGCAACAATTAATTTATCGAATGATTGAAATACATATATTTCTTTACCTTTGTGACATTATAGGCGGTCAAGCCGAGCAGTTTTTAGCTGCTGGCCAATAGGTCTTTTAGCCAATAGTGGTCAACACACATATTGATGATAAATTTTACTTCCATGTTTCACATCCCTAGCACAACCCTTGAGAAATACATATGAGGACAATTTAAGGGTTCAGAATTCTTCAAAAGTGTTTTATGACAATAAAATAGATATTTTAAAAATTCAGATCTTAAACTTTTCAAAAGAGTAAGATTTCAATGAAATAAATATAAATGTAGAGAAATTTGGAAGCTGCTCTGGTCACGATGAAAGAGAATTAAATTCTTGGTAATTCTTTCAAATAGTGTTCCGCCCCATTTCTGACATCAGTTAGAAACATTACCAAAGTGAGCATTGGGCTGGGTACACAATCCTTTTGTTACTTACACACAGCCCAGTGAAACAGACCTAAATAGCTGAAAGGTTTAGCTAGTAGTTGACTTAGACCTAAATAGCTGAAAGGTTTAGCTAGTAGTTGACTTAGACCTAAATAGCTGAAAGGTTTATCTAGTAGTTGACTTTAACCTAAATAGCTGAAAGGTTTATCTAGTAGTTGACTTAAACCTAAATAACTGAAAGGTTTAGCTAGTAGTTGACTTAGACCTAAATAGATGAAAGGTTTATCTAGTAGTTGACTTAGACCTAAATAGCTGAAAGGTTTATCTAGTAGTTGACTTAGACCTAAATAAATGAAAGGGTTAGCTAGTAGTTGACTTAGACCTAAATAGCTGAAAGGTTTAGCTAGTAGTTGACTTAGACCTAAATAGATGAAATGTTTATCTAGTAGTTGACTTAGACCTAAATAGATGAAAGGTTTAGCTAGTAGTTGACTTAGACCTAAATAGCTGAAATGTTTAGCTAGTAGTTGACTTAGACCTAAATAGATGAAAGGTTTATCTAGTAGTTGACTTAGACCTAAATAAATGAAAGGTTTAGCTAGTAGTTGACTTAGACCTAAAGAGATTAAAGGTTTAGCTAGTAGTTGACTTAGACCTAAATAGATGAAAGGTTTAGCTAGTAGTTGACTTAGACCTAAATAGATGAAAGGTTTAGCTAGTAGTTGACTTAGACCTAAATAGATGAAAGGTTTAGCTAGTAGTTGACTTAGACCTAAATAAATGAAAGGGTTAGCTAGTAGTTGACTTAGACCTAAATAGCTGAAAGGTTTAGCTAGTAGTTGACTTAGACCTAAATAGATGAAATGTTTATCTAGTAGTTGACTTAGACCTAAATAGATGAAAGGTTTAGCTAGTAGTTGACTTAGACCTAAATAGATGAAAGGTTTAGCTAGTAGTTGACTTAGACCTAAATAGATGAAAGGTTTAGCTAGTAGTTGACTTAGACCTAAATAGATGAAAGGTTTAGCTAGTAGTTGACTTAGACCTAAATAGATGAAAGGTTTAGCTAGTAGTTGACCCAGTGAAATCTACTGCAGACCTGCAAGACTTTGCTTAAAGACAGGACCTTTAACTGGTGCATGCAAAAGAAAGCATTACATTTAATTACTGCATGTGTGTTGATACAAAACTGCCATCTTTCTTTTCACAAAGTACTGTTAATGGCAAACATGCTTATCCTATACACGTATATACACAAGTAATGAACATCCCATATATATTATACAGGCCAGATTTTATTTTTTGCTGTTTCCAATGATGTTTAAAGTACACCTTTCTAATTTAAATATCCAAGTTTATCTATGTTGTAGTTGTCTGTTTAGTTTCTACAAATATCCAGACAGACATGCAGTCATTTTAATTTGTTCATAAGAAAGTCTAGATTTTTGTATGTTTGCTTCTGTATTTATTCTATAAAAACACATGTTTGAATTATTTCCTTTTTGTGATTATCTCTCATTGTTTGGGTTGAAAATTAGCCATTTTGTTTATTACATTTAATAATTGTGACGTTATGAATTGCAAGGGAAAAATAGCATGATAAAATAGTTTGGATATGTTGTCCGTTTACCTTAACAACAGTAATATTTAAAAACAAAATCTATACTGAGCAAATAAAAAAATAACTTAAGAAAAATGTCTGAATAATTTCTTTTATTTTTAAGGATTATAGCAGCATTGAAATCTTGAGTCTATGATCCAACAATGTTTCATGTGACAGAATATTGGGTTAGAGAGTTTTACAACAATGTTTCATGTGACAGAATATTGGGTTAGAGAGTTTTACAACAATGTTTCATGTGACAGAATATTGGGTTAGAGAGTTTTACAACAATGTTTCATGTGACAGAATATTGGGTTAGAGAGTTTTACAACAATGTTTCATGTGACAGAATATTGGGTTAGAGAGTTTTACAACAATGTTTCATGTGACAGAATATTGGGTTAGAGAGTTTTACAACAATGTTTTATGTGACAGAATATTGGGTTAGAGAGTTTTACAACAATGTTTCATGTGACAGAATATTGGGTTAGAGGTTTGGGAACTGATAGAAAAATGTGATGGAACACTGTGAGGGTGTGGATTACAATTCCAAAAGTCTATGGTTTGATTCCAGACAACAAAACACCCTTATGTGATGTGTACCACAGGTGTTGGGGGGGAGTAAAGGCAGGCTGGGGGAGGATTGGTGTTTGTCTTGGCCAATGCTTCACCGGCCATGGGGGAACAACTTGTTCTGAAAGGGAAAACTTATGCCATACATAATTTACCTCCCTTAGTTGGTTGAATTGTAGAAAAAATAAAGAAAGAGAAGACAATCAATTCACCTTTTAGTTTGCAGTAAAAAAAACAAAAAAATGTTATTCCTGAAATTGTTATTTGTGTCCATGAATTGTTGATCATCCTGTAGGACTTATTCTTTCTTTAAACAAATGTAAACACAGTAGATGTGTGTGAAGTCAACTGTTTGTCATATTGTTTGTCTGTACAGCATCAAGATTTTCATACCTTTATTTTCCTCTTTGTTGTTCTCTTCTATGCCCCTCCTCCCCCCTCCCCTTTGCAGTGATAGCACAGTCAGGAAGAGCGAGCTAAAAAAACGTAAGCCCCAGCAGGCCGCGGAAGTAAGCCCCCCCTCCGCCTCGGCTCCCATAGCCCCGTCCACCCCTCCGACGGAGGGTCGTTCCTTTAGGCCCCCCGTGGCTCCCAAACCCAAACACTCCCTGTGCACCCCAGAGCTGTCTAGGTAAAGAACCATTTTTTTCTCTCTTGGAGAATGCTTTTTTTGGTAGTAGTAATTTGGTGTCTGCATTGCAAGAAATATTGTTTATTTGCCAAGTATCTTTTTTGCTGATGATTACATGTTGTAGATTTCAGTGGCCTAGTTCAGTTTTTTATTTATTAGCAGCAGAAGATTTTTATTTTTTTTACCTGCCTTTTTTATATTTTTTTTTTTTGTAAATGTTTTTATTTTTAATGCTTTTAATTTTGTTACTAATGTTTTTTACTTTGGCATACCAAGTGTTTACTGTCCTACTAATGTTTACACTGTCCTACTAATGTTTACACTGTACTACTAATGTTTACACTGTACTACTAATGTTGACACTGTCCTACTATTGTTACACTGTCCTTACAACTTCACATTGTCATAACATCTGATCACCGTCCTGGAATATGTAATTTGTTCACTTTATTCACTGACCTAACATTTACCTATGGATCTAATTTGATCAGATGGGATTACTTCACTTTTAACATTTATTCACTGTCCTAGAATCTGTTAAATGTTCTACTATCTGTACACAGACTTATGATCATTTTAATGTATTACCATTGTTACACTAGCCATGGTCATACCATGGTCCATACTATCATCAATCTGTCCTAATGTCAATATTCCCACAATCATTACATTGTCTTACCACAGTTAATCATTTAATCATTCATATCATCGTTAATCTGTCCTACCATCATCTATTTGTCCTGCCCTCTTTAATCTTTTCTGCCATCATTGATCTGTCTTACCGTTATTAATATGACCTACTTTAACTTAATTTTTCTATCCTGCCATCTTTTGTTCTATTCTGCCATTGTCTTTCCTACCATCATTTATCTGTCCTCCAATTATTTTGGATGTGTCTTTTCAGCCTTACAATGTCATGCCATAGTTTCATACATTGTCAGGCTGTCTTAATCCTTGCATGACTCACTAATAGTATGGTCATCACATGATTGTCACTAATAGTATGGTCATACACATGATTGTCACTCACTAATAGTATGGTCATACACATGATTGTCACTCACTAATAGTATGGTCATGTACATGATTGTCCTTGTTGTAAGCTCTTAGATTAAAGTGTTCAGGTTGTAATAGGCTGAGTAAGATTGAAGATGGCTTTAGGATACAGGAGGATAAAGCCAGTACAAGTTGTGTTCTTATTTTAAAAAAAATTCTTTTCTAAGACTCTAGGTCTAATGAGGGTCGAAGGATGGGGGAGGTTCTTGTTGTAATAAGTTACACAAGAAAACATCAAATGATCATTAGAACTGTGTGTTTGACAGTGCCATTGGCATCACATGACATCACTATTAGCATCACATGGCATCACCATTGTTATAATATGATATCAGCATTGTCATATGACATCATTTGGCATACTGTGACATCATCATTGGATTTTTAGGACATTATCATTGGCATTTTATAACATATCACATACCCGAAACAAATTATGAATAAGCATGAATATTTTTTGATATCACTCCTAGTGATATGTTTATCCACACTATGCCGCTATGTAGTCTTTAAACCCCAGTAAACCATGGAACGGTCAGAGGCCCTAAACTAGTATTCTTTGTATGTGTTTGTTTAATTTTGTGATGACTCATTACCACTACACTGATTGGTCAAAGGTCTGTCTGTTCTCCACCAATCATCTACTTGCACTTTGAGTAACTCATTTGTTGTAACTCATTTGTTGTATGATCTGTTGTATACACCTTGTATCATTTATTGTTTCATTTGCTTGCTTTAAATGTTTTAGTTTTTCATTTGTGTACTGAACTCACCAAGAATTTGCTAATGTTAAGTATCCAGTAAATATTACAATCTTAAACTGAGCCAATCATAATGAGCTAGTTATAGTTTCATACATTACTCTGCTGGATAGTACTTTAAAATTAATTCTTAGCTTTTCCTTGTTTGTCTTTTAGACTTACAGAAATCTAAATTATACAAAGACTTTTTATCAAGGTTTATCCATTAAAGCTCTATGCATCAAATACATTTATTTACCCAATATTCAGTGAAGTACAAATTTAAAAAATCTATTTTGTTTTGTTTTTATTCTTCAGGCGAGACGACAGTCACTCTGACACATCCTCCTCTGTCTCCCAGTGTTCCTATGACCCCAGTAGGCCCAACGATAAGGCCTCTGAGCTGCCTGACGCCATTACCGATGACCAGTCCAGCAACAGCGACGGCGGGGTGACCCTGGTGTCTGCCAAGGCTTCCTCCCCCTCAGCCAAAGGTAGATAAACCTTTTTCCCTTGATGTGTTTTTAATCTCATTTACTCTGCAAGCCACCAAATTCAGTTGTTGTTTTTTTCAGCTTCATTTTATTTTGTTTTCTTTGTGTTTTTGTCTTCAGTTGCTCCAACATTTCAAGTGCATGATTGTATTCTCTTCTCTTCTGTATGTTTCTCCCTCCGGTTTTATTTCATTTACATCCTGAATGTTTTATTTGAAGCCTGAACACAGTCCAGGTTGATTTGATTGCTGGTCGTTGCCTTGGCGACCAGATGTAAACTTTTGTCTTGAATTGTCTTTGATTTGTATATCCTCCTCACACACACACACACAAATTATTTTTTGTACACTAAGACACACAACTGACTTACTTTTTTTTTTGTTAAAGTCACACCATCATAGAATTAGAGTGCTCTCTCATTCTTCATTTCATGGCCTATTACCATTGGTCACTAATCCAACACTTTTCTTTTATTGATTCACTTGAAGTGATTCGCTTGAGAAAATGTCCATTTAGTTTTACAGAATAATCCAAAGCTTCCAGTGAAATACTAACCAAGTCACATCATCAAATTTTTATTTTAGACAAATACTATGATCACGGGGTCTAGTAGATTTAGATTCTATAAGATTAGAACAGTCACAGGGTCTAGTAGATTTAGATTCTATAAGATTAGAACAGTCACAGGGTCTAGTAGATTTAGATTCTATAAGATTAGAACAGTCACAGGGTCTAGTAGATTTAGATTCTATAAGATTAGAACAGTCACAGGGTCTAGTAGATTTAGATTCTATAAGATTAGAACAGTCACAGGGTCTAGTAGATTTAGATTCTATAAGATTAGAACAGTCACAGGGTCTAGTAGATTTAGATTCTATAAGATTAGAACAGTCACAGGGTCTAGTAGATTTAGATTCTATAAGATTAGAACAGTCACAGGGTCTAGTAGATTTAGATTCTATAAGATTAGAACAGTCACAGGGTCTAGTAGATTTAGATTCTATAAGATTAGAACAGTCACAGGGTCTAGTAGATTTAGATTCTATAAGATTAGAACAGTCACAGGGTCTAGTAGATTTAGATTCTATAAGATTAGAACAGTCACAGGGTCTAGTAGATTTAGATTCTATAAGATTAGAACAGTCACAGGGTCTAGTAGATTTAGATTCTATAAGATTAGAACAGTCACAGGGTCTAGTAGATTTAGATTCTATAAGATTAGAACAGTCACAGGGTCTAGTAGATTTAGATTCTATAAGATTAGAACAGTCACAGGGTCTAGTAGATTTAGATTCTTTAAGATTAGAACAGTCACAGGGTCTAGTAGATTTAGATTCTATAAGATTAGAACAGTCACAGGGTCTAGTAGATTTAGATTCTATAAGATTAGAACGGTCACAGGATCTAGTAGATTTAGATTCTATAAGATTAGAACAGTCACAGGGACTAGTAGATTTAGATTCTATAAGATTAGAACAGTCACAGGGACTAGTAGATTTAGATTCTATAAGATTAGAACAGTCACAGGGACTAGTAGATTTAGATTCTATAAGATTAGAACAGTCACAGGGACTAGTAGATTTAGATTGTATAAGATTAGAACGGTTAAGTTGTTATCTGTTTTACTAGGTATCTAGTTTTTCAGCAAAAAAAAAAGTTTTAATTAACAAAGTAGGTTACTAATATTGGTAGCAGCCTAGACTTTAACAAAGTAATAAAGTAGGTCACTAAAATCGTTCTTTTTTATTAAAAGCAATTACAGAATAACTAGGTGATAAAGTGTTTTATTTCTGAGCTCATTTGGCAGTCATGATCTTACTAGAACACAGTTCTGCAATCATCCAGTGGGGTAGCATATCCATACAGTTTCACCCAGCTCATGACCTTGACATTATGCTCAATGACCTCTTTCTCTATTAAGAGGAGAACACTTGAGTTCAATGTTCCATAGATTTGTAGATTGCATTTTCTGTTATCTATCATCAATACATTTATGAAGGAGATTGTCTCAGTAAGCCTTAGACTCTATGCATGATATATTCATTCATTATATTTCAACACTATTACATGCAGTGCTGTGAACTTTATAATCTTGTAGTGGGCATTCCCATGCATGTTTCACTCATATATTCATGTATTATGTATGTGTATATTCTATATAACAACCTCATGTGTGCATCATAACAATATATACCAGGGGTACTCAAACTAAAATAAACTCCTTGACATGCCCATTAGCACATAAAGATATGTGGCACTATGCACAGGAATTCATGATTTGTATGAAATAAATAAAATGAAGTGTCCTGGCCTTAACTGATGTGACTGAGGAATGACATTCAACTAGGCCTCCAGTTTGAGAGCCCCTGCTATAGACCAAACAAATCATCATATAACATCACTCATCAGGCACTAGTATTACTGATAAACTTTGCATGATCAAATCTTGTTTGTTCTTCCTATGATCTCTTTCTTTTTGTATAACATTTCTACACCTACTGGCTTAGTCCCACTCACACCAAGTAGTGTCTAGTGCATAGGTTGGTAGCCTTTTGATAACAGTGTGCTAAAGTAGGATTTCTAATTCATTCAGTGTGCCAACATCCTAAAAGGCATCCTGTTGTTGCACTTAATTTCTTGTAGAAGAGACTTGAATAGATTTTTAAGGCCTTTTCTGCTTGCCATTGAAAATCCCTTGGCATGCTAAATTTGGCACTCGTGCTGTAGGCTGCCGACTTCTGGTCTACTGAACAAACAAAAAAAAGTTTCCTAAAACTTAAGATTTTGTATTTTGTCTGAATGGAGACCATAAAGTATTCAATGTGGGACTAAGCTGTTGGTCCTTGTCTTGTTGCTTTCTATCATTGACGAATGAGGAGAGAAAACCATGTATGCATATCATGACAGGAAGTGAAACATAATTAGCTTGTCATTTTTGGTTTCTTTAGTTTCTTTAATCAGGGGAAATAACCAAGAAATTATTTTTTTGTTTGCCCAAGGGAGTTAACCTGTCGTAAATGTATTTAAAGTTTGAAAAAATGCCTAGGCAGTAATTTACACAAACAAACAAACCAATGTTGCTGTATAAATTCCTGCCTGGTTTCAAACTTTAAAAAAAAAAGAAGCACCTGGTTTCTTCTCAACTCTGCTAGTCTGTGAGTAAAGTCACTCACGTATAAACTGCTCACTGAATAAACCAAAACACCATGCATGCATGACACAGGCTTCAGCTTGCTCAAATTCAATTGGAAGTCGACCTCAAAGGGGCGGGACAGCGACGGGGGCGTGGTCTTGCTGGCCAACCGCTCGCTGGCATCGAAGCACTCTGCCTCCGATCCAGGCCTAGACTCTGCGGGCATAACCCTGGTCTCCAGAAAGAGTTTAGACACTGGTTACGTGGACTTTGATGGTGAGTGGTAAGACTGTCCATTTGGTAACTCAATTTTAAGAAAATATTTTCTAAGAACAACATTTTCACCAGCCATTGAGTATAATTTAAATTTTGACTAAATGATATATCAAACATAAGCTCAGCTAAAAATAACTACTGCAATAACTATTTTATGATCTTTTTTTTTTATTTATCCAATTTGTAGAAATGCTTTAGAAATATTTCTTGATACATTTTATATCTTTACTTTTTTTAAATACTACTTTGTTTTAATTTTTTTTTTAATTATACCTTTCTTTTTTTTGTCTCACTAACTATTTGTTCACTGTTTTGAGCACAGAGTTGAGTGGTTTAGCTTTAATGTTGTATAATCTCATTGTGAGCTTCAAGTCCAATGTCTTCTGTAGAAGCATATTTGTTTTCTTTCTGTGCACTAATCAAATACTGCTTGAAAAGTAATATTTGTGATTTTATTATAATAATACATGCTTGAACACATGATCTCTTTGTGCTTTTTTCTGCAAAACATTTCTTTTTGTGCATGACTTTATAATCTTGATTATATAATCTCTGGTGGCAGCTTCAAATTACATTTTGGCTTTTGGGACACTCTTCATTGTATATTTATATTGTATTTTATATATATATTTATCTATCTATCCATGTTGTTGTTTCAAACAAACAACTTTCATTATATTAAAAATAATTTTCTATATCAAGGAACTTCTTCTGCAGCTTGTTCTTTTATTCAACTGTTATCTATCATGGAATATTCTGTATAGCTTTTAAAATAACACTGAGGTTTCTCTGTTAAGGAATTTATGTTGTCTTCATATGTTGTGTGTATCTAGATGTTATCTGGGGAAAATATCTTCAAATTGGGGTTCAGGGATAGTATACAAGCTTAGAAGTCAAATAGTCATCATAAGTTAAAAAAGAAACATTATTAAGAAAATATGTTTAATCCATACTGTATACATGTCAATATAAAATACATGTACAAAATAAATACATCGTCAATGCATAGCACTGTCATCAACGGGATATGTGCTATACAAGCACCATTATTATTTTTATTATTACTTCTAAAAATGTAATTTTAAATACACATTTCTAATTACATACATCAATCACATCTAGAAACACATGAATAAACAGGGACATTATAGAATAAAAGATAAATACACATAAATAAATTAGAGACATTATAGACACATTTAAATAAATAGGGGCATTATAGACACATATAAATAAACATAAATAGATAGGGGCATTATAGACACATATAAATAAATATAAATAGATAGAGGCATTATAGACACATATAAATATAAATAGATAGAGGCATATAAATAGACACATATAAATAAACATAAATAGATAGGGGCATTTTAGACACATAATTACCATAATTATAAATTTTGCTCTCATTGTAACAATTTGTTCAAAATGTGTAACTTTTAGCTGCCAGCATCAACAGTGATATCACATCTTCCATGATGGTGACCGAACCCGAAGTGGACAAGTCAGGAAGATTTACTCTAAATATCTCTGGGACACCTGCAGTAGAGGTATGTGACTCAAACAATACCAGATCTTTTTATCGCTATAATGCATTACATAGTCCACTTTACTGTTGAATGTTTTATCCAACAACGCTTAGCCATGTTGAAAATATGGACTAAATTAATGACTTTGTTCAATAGAATCGAGAATCAAAAGTTATCTTTACACTTAAATTTTTTTAAAGAAAATGACTCCTAGGATAGCCCTAAAACCTTAGTAGATAAAACCTTATTAATAAATGTATATTTACAAAAAATATGTTTAAGTCTATAGTGTCGATAAGAAGGGACCCTGGAAGTACTTTGTGTATCCGTATACTCAGAACTGAGGTTGTTGTTTCTTATAACAGTAAGAAGAAGAAATGTGTTTATATTTAAAACATTAAGTAAAGTTTTGATGTTTTATTTTCTTATCAGGAAAATTTAGCACCCAACAAAAGAGGCCAAAACCAGTTTCACTCAGGGCCCATAAACGAGTGGAATGTGGAGCATGTGTGTCACTGGCTTATGGCCCATGACTTGGAGAAGTACTCTTCATCCTTCAGAGAAAAGAATATGACAGGGAGCCAGTTATTACTACTAGATAGTTCCAAGATGAAGGTAAAACATGTTCTACTATCTATATATATATATATATATAATAAACTGGTGTGTGTTCAACCAATCATATGAGTTCATTTAAAGACACGTGACCTTATTGTCTCATATTATATTTTGCAATTTCATTTCGGATGTGTCTTCGCTAGCTAAGTGGTTAACTAATCGGACTGCTATGTCGGTGATCCGGGTTTGATTCTCCAGTTAGTCTATACCTTTTTTCTACAATTATTTTATTTCAATCAATATTACCTTAAAAAAAAAGATTGTAAATATACTAGCAGCACCTGGCAATTTAGAATTTTGTTAAATAAAAAGACGTGCTTATTTTTTAGCCGATTACAATATTTATTTTAAATTACTTTCCTAAAAGTCTTCAGTAAAAATAATAATTTGTTTAAATTATTAGATTTATAGCTATCTGTTCATTGTCATTCATACATTTTTTATCTGTAGTTGTACAGGTCTCTTTAATTCCCCCCCCCCCCCCCCCCAGGCAACGCCAGGCAATTTAGCTTGTAGAACATAATTTTGTTCATTCCATAAAACATGTTCTACTCTAAATCATAACTAGTACACTATACTGATAGAACACATCAGTTGTATTAAAAATTATTAAAGTTTTTCACTCAGCTACTGTTTTGGTTTTATCTCCAATACTGATAGATCACTTCCAACTAGAGGCAGATTGAAAAGCTAATTTTTGGCTTTGGCTGAAAACGAAACTATACTGAGGGTTATAAACCGAAGCAGAAACCAAAAAATTAACTACACCTACAGCTGAAACCGAAATATGAACCGAATATGCCTAACAAAAGATTTTTAAAAAAGACTGCACAGTAATCCCACACTCCACAATTTTCAACATTCTTTGGGCTGATTAAATAATCTATTTATTATTGACTTCAATTTTCTACTTCACACAGATTAATTCACCACAGTTTAAACTAAATGAAATCATCAATAAGTAGGGTAATAGATGTAGCACTAGCATTGCAGTCTGAAATTTGAAAGTTAAAATAGATATTCGGTTGATGACCAAAAGTCAATATCACCTTCGGCCGAAACCGACACTGCACCGAAAGAGGCCATTTGCCTACTTTCAGTGCCGAAATCAATACCGAAGCTCAATTTCGGTTGGCCTCTAATTCTAACATCATTAGCCTTTTGTTTTTAGAGCCAGTACAACACAATTTGATTCTGTTTAATGGCTTCTTATCTTGTGTTGGCCACATAATCCCTCTGAAACTATCTTGCACTTCAGTCATTTTGTAAAACAAATGAACATAGAACATTTTTCTTTCAACCATTCTCTAATCTCTAGGCCATGGGTATCACCAACACCAAAGACCGTGACACGCTGAAGAAGAAAGTGAAAGAGATGAAAGCCATTGTGGAGAGAGAGAAGAAACAACAGGAGAAGGAGAGAAAGCTGAAAGAGAAAGAACAAAGGAGAATGTCTAAAAAGAAATGAGAGTGAGTGTTTTTGTGTGAAATCGTGTACATACAAGACTTATTGTGATGAATGGCCTTGACCTCTGTATGCTGATGCTGTCAACTTTGAAAAATGTTCAGTGTTGGCAGATCTAAAATGGCTGCCCCCCCCCCCCCCCCCAAAAAAAAACAACAACCTGACATTGCTGACTTAGCTAGTAGCATTGTGTCACAGAGCTAGTAGCATTGTGTCACAGTAGGCGGCACTGTGTTTTTTTTAAATAGTTTAAAGTGACTGCCATAGTCTTAGGAATTATGGGACACTAAAAGTGTTTTTAAAGCCAAATGTTCTAATTGTACATCTCTCAGTTCTCATTAACTTTGTTGCGTGAAATCAATTTTACTAAACTGTTTCTTCATATTGCCAAATTTTTGACATTTTTAAGTTGAGAACTTTTAATTCATTTCTTTTGTGTGTGTGTGTTAAGAAGTTTGTGTATTTTAAATATTTTTTTTTTATGAAACAAGGAGGACCACCATCTTGTGTAAGTGGTTTTTTTATATTTGATGAAATAGTCTATTGCTCATTTGAACAAAGCTTTTTATGAAAGTTTTTATTTTTGGTTTGAAAATAAAATAACATGTTTGTAGATGTACAGTTGGTAGAATTAAGTAAATGACTTTGTAGTTAGTTAAATTAGTAAACAGAAGAAAAATGTATTTGAAAATATTTTAGTCTTTCATTTAGAGAGCCTCAGTTAATCACATGAACGCAAACATTTGTTTCTTTTAATCTTCAGCTGATGTTAAAGCATTTCAAACTTTTTATGATAAATTTTATATTTTTTTTAAAGTTAATTTGTTGACATTTATTTTAACTGGCTCAAATGATGACAAACAAATTCATTTCTTTTTTTATCTATATACTATTGAATAACAAAAGTGTGTTTGTTGTTTTATAATTATTATTATATTATTATTTTTTTTGCTCATGAGAAATTGTGAAAGACAAAAAAACACAAACTGTTGAAGTAACAATATTGTTGTTGCAGCTCAGTAAAAATTTGTTTATGTGTAGAAATGTTTGATGAATACTTTGTAAGGGTTAGGGTTTTAATAAACTCTGCCATAGCCATTGTTTAGATGTAATGCTTAGATTCTTCTTGGGCCATCACTCTTGACAATGATTCTTCCTGTCCAGTTTGTTCCCCTTTTTCTTTCAATTGTTTAAAATATTATAGTAACGTAGTGACAGTTTGATAGGTTAGTTTAGATAGTGATTTTAGTATCTGTGACTATTCATTGATTGATGATGGTAATGACCTGTTTTAGAAATTGTTGATAGTTATCTAGATGTACATATAAAACGAAGCCCTCTTGGCTAGGCAAACTGTAGATTAAATGTTCCTCCATGAAATGTATCTTGTGTCATCATTACATGTATACAATTGCTCTAGATCATCATAGTTGGTGACTATCTTCAAGAGGCCACAAGTCCCCACAATGTTTGCCAATAGTCCACTATAGTACATTACATGGTCCACTATGGTACATTGCATGGTCCACTAGAGTACATTACATAGTCCACTAGAGTACATTACATGGTCCACTATAGTACGTTGTTGTCAATTGTTATCAAATTCAGCTCATGACATTTGTTGTATGTGAATATGTACGTGGCTCATAGACGTATCTGGTACTCAGAGCTTTTTCTCCATGGACCAAATTGTACGAGTGTACAAAGAAAATCTCTTGTTACATATATTATTATAGTTACAAATATTTTCCCAATTAAATAGAAATGTTTTTGTATTAAATGCTGAACTACTAAAGACTGTTCATTGCCTTTTCCCACTGTTCTTCCAAAAACAAACATTTTTTTTTTCTGAAACGAAAATATTTCTATATTCTTATAAAACCCAGGAATTGGGGGTGTCCCTGAGTCTACAGTAGCTCTGAAGGATACCTGACATTAGTTGGGTTAAAGTAAAGGCGGCTGGGCATTGTGCTGGCCGCACATCCCCTAGTATGCCATATGATCAGTTTGGTCCAAAGGGTACTTTACTATAAAACCTTAACACCAGTAGTTGTATTACTAAAGCTAACAAAAGGTACAATTTAAATACCTACATACAAAAGGTACAATTTGAATAGCTACATACAAAAGGTACAATTTGAATACCTACATATCAAACCAATAAACTTTTCTTAGTTTTAAATTTCTTTTATGTTTGAATTTTTCGACCCACATTTTTGTTTTAAATTATAAATGTACTGGTAAAAAGAAAAAAAGCTAAGATACTGTTTTATTTGGTTCATTTGTTAGAGCTGGGTTTTTATAAGATACCAGTACTGTTTTATTTGGTTCATTTGTTAGAGCTGGGTTTTTATAAGATACCAGTACTGTTTTATTTGGTTCATTTGTTAGAGCTGGGTTTTTATTCAAACATTGCTTTTTTTACAGTTATCTTATCTTAGATATCAGTTCACTTGTTACAAGACAGAAAGTTAATTTTCTTAAATGTTTTACTCAATGTGAATTCTTTTTTGTTTTACCAACTTTACAGTTAAATTTCTTTTCTAAGTGTACAAGTCTGTACATCTACTAACTACTGTTTTCTAAAATACCAAAGTTGGCGGCTATCAGATGTGTATAGACAGATTTATTTCCCCTTGTGTAATGTTGAGCTAATAGTTTTCAACTGTACAAAACTGTTTGTTTATATTTTCTTTCCCAGACTTTGTGAAGTCTCCAACCAGATCCTATATATTTATTTAGTTTTGTATTAAATTTAAACAACATATAATATAATATACTCATACCATAGAATCTATAAATATGTCAAATAATATTTATCTATTTTATTAAAGACTTGGGCTACTACAATGAACTTATTGTGAGTGTTTGAATGGAATGTTCAGTGTTGCAATTCAAAAATACTGTATAGAATCAAAATTACAATTTCTATTTTTTAAACCTAATTAGTGACATCCTGTAATTGAAAGGGACTTAATTCAAAAAAAAAAATTTCAAGTTTCAAAAATTGTTTCCCTTGTAAACATTTGGTTTTTTTTATATAAAAGAAAATGCATCTTAGACAGTTAGATGTGAAGATAATTTTATAAACACTTTATGAATGTGTCTATGTCTGTGGGTTCTGATTGACATTAATGTAATTTTATTGACTATCAATTTTATGCTATCAGTTATTTATACAAAGTTTTAATAAAAAAAAATTATTGATACATTCACCTTCATGTGTTGAGAGTTTGTTAATACGTTTAGTGTTTGTTGATACGTTGAGTGTTTGTTGATACGTTGAGTGTTTGTTAATATGTTTAGTTTTTTTTATACGTCGAGTGTTTGTTGATACGTTGAGTGTTTGTTGATACGTTGAGTGTTTGTTGATACATTGAGTATTTGTTGATACTTTGAGTGTTTGTTAATATGTTTAGTTTTTTTTATACGTCGAGTGTTTGTTGATACGTTGAGTATTTGTTGATACGTTGAGTGTTTGTTAATATGTTTAGTTTTTTTTATACGTCGAGTGTTTGTTGATACATTGAGTATTTGTTGATACGTTGAGTGTTTGTTAATATGTTTAGTTTTTTTTATACGTCGAGTGTTTGTTGATACGTTGAGTATTTGTTGATACGTTGAGTGTTTGTTAATATGTTAAGTTTTTTATACGTCGAGTGTTTGTTGATACGTTGAGTGTTTGTTGATACATTGAGTATTTGTTGATACATTGAGTGTTTGTTAATATGTTTAGTTTTTTTTATACGTCGAGTGTTTGTTGATACGTTGAGTGTTTGTTAATATGTTTAGTTTTTTTTATACGTCGAGTGTTTGTTGATATGTTGAGTGTTTGTTAATATGTTTAGTTTTTTTTATACGTCGAGTGTTTGTTGATACGTTGAGTGTTTGTTGATACGTTGAGTGTTTGTTGATACATTGAGTATTTGTTGATACGTTGAGTGTTTGTTAATATGTTTAGTTTTTTTTATACGTCGAGTGTTTGTTGATACGTTGAGTGTTTGTTGATACATTGAGTATTTGTTGATACGTTGAGTGTTTGTTAATATGTTTAGTTTTTTTTATACGTCGAGTGTTTGTTGATACGTTGAGTGTTTGTTGATATGTTTAGTTTTTTTTATACGTCGAGTGTTTGTTGATACGTTGAGTGTTTGTTAATATGTTTAGTTTTTTTTATACGTCGAGTGTTTGTTGATACGTCGAGTGTTTGTTGATATGTTGAGTGTTTGTTGATACAATGAGTATTTGTTGATACGTTGAGTGTTTGTTAATATGTTTAGTTTATTTTATACGTTGAGTGTTTGTTGATACGTTGAGTGTTTGTTAATATGTTTAGTTTTTTTTATACGTCGAGTGTTTGTTGATACGTTGAGTGTTTGCTAATATGATTAGTTTTTTTTATACGTCGAGTGTTTGTTGATACGTCGAGTGTTTGTTGGTACGTTGAGTGTTTGTTGATACATTGAGTATTTGTTGATACGTTGAGTGTTTGTTAATATGTTTAGTTTATTTTATACGTCAAGTGTTTGTTGATACGTTGAGTGTTTGTTAATATGTTTAGTTTTTTATACGTCGAGTGTTTGTTGATACGTTGAGTGTTTGTTGATACGTTGAGTGTTTGTTGATACGTTAAGTGTTTGTTGATACATTGAGTATTTGTTGATACGTTGAGTGTTTGTTAATATGTTTAGTTTTTTTATACGTCGAGTGTTTGTTGATACGTTGAGTGTTTGTTGATACGTTGAGTGTTTGTTAATATGTTTAGTTTTTTTTATACGTCGAGTGTTTGTTGATACGTTAAGTGTTTGTTAATATGTTTAGTTTTTTTTATACGTCGAGTGTTTGTTGATACGTTGAGTGTTTGTTAATATGTTTAGTTTTTTTTATACGTCGAGTATTTGTTGATACGTTGAGTGTTTGTTAATATGTTTAGTTTTTTTTATACGTCGAGTGTTTGTTGATACGTCGAGTGTTTGTTGATATGTTGAGTGTTTGTTGATACAATGAGTATTTGTTGATACGTTGAGTGTTTGTTAATATGTTTAGTTTATTTTATACGTTGAGTGTTTGTTGATACGTTGAGTGTTTGTTAATATGTTTAGTTTTTTTTATACGTCGAGTGTTTGTTGATACGTTGAGTGTTTGCTAATATGATTAGTTTTTTTTATACGTCGAGTGTTTGTTGATACGTCGAGTGTTTGTTGATACGTTGAGTGTTTGTTGATACATTGAGTATTTGTTGATACGTTGAGTGTTTGTTAATATGTTTAGTTTATTTTATACGTCAAGTGTTTGTTGATACGTTGAGTGTTTGTTAATATGTTTAGTTTATTTTATACGTCAAGTGTTTGTTGATACGTTGAGTGTTTGTTAATATGTTTAGTTTTTTATACGTCGAGTGTTTGTTGATACGTTGAGTGTTTGTTGATACGTTGAGTGTTTGTTGATACTTTGAGTGTTTGTTGATACATTGAGTATTTGTTGATACGTTGAGTGTTTGTTAATATGTTTAGTTTTTTTATACGTCGAGTGTTTGTTGATACGTTGAGTGTTTGTTGATACGTTGAGTGTTTGTTAATATGTTTAGTTTTTTTTATACGTCGAGTGTTTGTTGATACGTTAAGTGTTTGTTAATATGTTTAGTTTTTTTTATACGTCGAGTGTTTGTTGATACGTTGAGTGTTTGTTAATATGTTTAGTTTTTTTTATACGTCGAGTATTTGTTGATACGTTGAGTGTTTGTTAATATGTTTAGTTTTTTTTATACGTCGAGTGTTTGTTGATACGTTGAGTGTTTGTTGATGCGTTGAGTGTTTGTTAATATGTTTCGTTTTTTTTATACGTTGAGTGTTTGTTGATACGTTGAGTGTTTGTTGATACGTTGAGTGTTTTTTGATACGTTGAGTGTTTGTTGATACATTGAGTATTTGTTGATACATGGAGTGTTTGTTAATATGTTTAGTTTTTTTTATACGTCGAGTGTTTGTTGATACGTTGAGTGTTTGTTAATATGTTTATTTTTTTTATACGTCGAGTGTTTGTTGATACGTTGAGTGTTTGTTGATACATTGAGTATTTGTTGATACGTTGAGTATTTGTTGCTATGTTTGTTGATAGGTTGAATGTTTGTTGATACATTTAGTGTTGTTGATACATTGAGTGTTTGTTAATATGTTTAGTTTTTTTTATACGTCGAGTGTTTGTTGATACGTTGAGTGTTTGTTAATATGTTTAGTTTTTTTTATACGTCGAGTGTTTGTTGATATGTTGAGTGTTTGTTAATATGTTTAGTTTTTTTTATACGTCGAGTGTTTGTTGATACGTTGAGTGTTTGTTGATACGTTGAGTGTTTGTTGATACATTGAGTATTTGTTGATACGTTGAGTGTTTGTTAATATGTTTAGTTTTTTTTATACGTCGAGTGTTTGTTGATACGTTGAGTGTTTGTTGATACATTGAGTATTTGTTGATACGTTGAGTGTTTGTTAATATGTTTAGTTTTTTTTATACGTCGAGTGTTTGTTGATACGTTGAGTGTTTGTTGATATGTTTAGTTTTTTTTATACGTCGAGTGTTTGTTGATACGTTGAGTGTTTGTTAATATGTTTAGTTTTTTTTATACGTCGAGTGTTTGTTGATACGTCGAGTGTTTGTTGATATGTTGAGTGTTTGTTGATACAATGAGTATTTGTTGATACGTTGAGTGTTTGTTAATATGTTTAGTTTATTTTATACGTTGAGTGTTTGTTGATACGTTGAGTGTTTGTTAATATGTTTAGTTTTTTTTATACGTCGAGTGTTTGTTGATACGTTGAGTGTTTGCTAATATGATTAGTTTTTTTTATACGTCGAGTGTTTGTTGATACGTCGAGTGTTTGTTGGTACGTTGAGTGTTTGTTGATACATTGAGTATTTGTTGATACGTTGAGTGTTTGTTAATATGTTTAGTTTATTTTATACGTCAAGTGTTTGTTGATACGTTGAGTGTTTGTTAATATGTTTAGTTTTTTATACGTCGAGTGTTTGTTGATACGTTGAGTGTTTGTTGATACGTTGAGTGTTTGTTGATACGTTAAGTGTTTGTTGATACATTGAGTATTTGTTGATACGTTGAGTGTTTGTTAATATGTTTAGTTTTTTTATACGTCGAGTGTTTGTTGATACGTTGAGTGTTTGTTGATACGTTGAGTGTTTGTTAATATGTTTAGTTTTTTTTATACGTCGAGTGTTTGTTGATACGTTAAGTGTTTGTTAATATGTTTAGTTTTTTTTATACGTCGAGTGTTTGTTGATACGTTGAGTGTTTGTTAATATGTTTAGTTTTTTTTATACGTCGAGTATTTGTTGATACGTTGAGTGTTTGTTAATATGTTTAGTTTTTTTTATACGTCGAGTGTTTGTTGATACGTCGAGTGTTTGTTGATATGTTGAGTGTTTGTTGATACAATGAGTATTTGTTGATACGTTGAGTGTTTGTTAATATGTTTAGTTTATTTTATACGTTGAGTGTTTGTTGATACGTTGAGTGTTTGTTAATATGTTTAGTTTTTTTTATACGTCGAGTGTTTGTTGATACGTTGAGTGTTTGCTAATATGATTAGTTTTTTTTATACGTCGAGTGTTTGTTGATACGTCGAGTGTTTGTTGATACGTTGAGTGTTTGTTGATACATTGAGTATTTGTTGATACGTTGAGTGTTTGTTAATATGTTTAGTTTATTTTATACGTCAAGTGTTTGTTGATACGTTGAGTGTTTGTTAATATGTTTAGTTTTTTATACGTCGAGTGTTTGTTGATACGTTGAGTGTTTGTTGATACGTTGAGTGTTTGTTGATACTTTGAGTGTTTGTTGATACATTGAGTATTTGTTGATACGTTGAGTGTTTGTTAATATGTTTAGTTTTTTTATACGTCGAGTGTTTGTTGATACGTTGAGTGTTTGTTGATACGTTGAGTGTTTGTTAATATGTTTAGTTTTTTTTATACGTCGAGTGTTTGTTGATACGTTAAGTGTTTGTTAATATGTTTAGTTTTTTTTATACGTCGAGTGTTTGTTGATACGTTGAGTGTTTGTTAATATGTTTAGTTTTTTTTATACGTCGAGTATTTGTTGATACGTTGAGTGTTTGTTAATATGTTTAGTTTTTTTTATACGTCGAGTGTTTGTTGATACGTTGAGTGTTTGTTGATGCGTTGAGTGTTTGTTAATATGTTTCGTTTTTTTTATACGTTGAGTGTTTGTTGATACGTTGAGTGTTTGTTGATACGTTGAGTGTTTTTTGATACGTTGAGTGTTTGTTGATACATTGAGTATTTGTTGATACATGGAGTGTTTGTTAATATGTTTAGTTTTTTTTATACGTCGAGTGTTTGTTGATACGTTGAGTGTTTGTTAATATGTTTATTTTTTTTATACGTCGAGTGTTTGTTGATACGTTGAGTGTTTGTTGATACATTGAGTATTTGTTGATACGTTGAGTATTTGTTGCTATGTTTGTTGATAGGTTGAATGTTTGTTGATACATTTAGTGTTGTTGATAAGTTTGGTGTTTGTTGATACGTTTGGAGTTTGTTGATACCTATAGTGTTTGTTGATACATTTAGTGTCTGTTAAATACTTGTAATTAAAAGCTACATAGGCTTTGGGTTCATGTTAGGGTGTAAAATTGACCAGGAGTTTTAGTAAATAGACATTTCTTAATTCAATTGATAAAAGAATATGTCCAATAAAAAGACAATTTTATTTAGTTTTTGAAATCTGCAGTAACTTTAACCCCTCCATTGTCACACAAAAATGGATTTGGTTTCAGGGTTGGGCACCTGGTATATAATTAATACATTTGGATTGATAGATGCATTTATATATCTTTAATTTAGTCTGCTAACATATGTCTGAAATAAAGCCTTAAAAAATAATTTACTAACTACTTTAAGGGTATGGAAGGGTTGGAATAGTAAAGTAAAATGTAAGGGTTTGCAATATATTGTTCCTCATTGGACTTGATAGGGAGTTGGCAGGGGTGGGTGTTCTACAGTTATCATCAGTGGGCCGTATAAGAAGCTTACTACAACTAGATGAGCCATACATTCAGAGGGTATTTACATTATTACTATATTAACACAATAAACTGCAGTTAGAAGCTCTGTTGGGGCTGCATTAAAAGGCTTAGCGGGCCGCCTGTTGCGGACAGCTGGTATAAAACGACTATTTAAAAAAGTAAACGTATTTGATTATGTCCCTTCCCTCTGGTTCCTACTAAACTTGTGACAGAAGAAACATTTCAACAAACCACGCTCAATCCTTTATTTAAATTTAATGCTACAAAATGAAAAGTTAAATCTGCAATGTCCATGCTGGATGTAGTCTGTAGTGCAAGACTCAATGGAAGAGAAACAATTTAGACAATTAACTACAAACTCTTTCTTACATTGTTTGTATTGGTCAGTGCTTAAAACACTGAATAATTTAACTTAATGAAAATACAATACAGGAAAGACTGTTCTGAATCAGGCACATTTATTTGTCTAAAGTTTGAATCTAGCTGACGAATATATCGGCAAACTTATAATGAGTCCAGAGACAGGAATCAGGAAGTTGAATATCAGGACAAAATATTTGAAATCAATTTCAACTAATAAAAAAAAATGCGTTAATATTTCTAATATGTTACTTTGTTGTTTTCGTTTAAAAACAAATAATGGTTTACAATTTATAACTTTAAAATAATCAAACTATAATATAGTTGAAAATTATTTAAATATTATATGACTAAAAACTAAAGAATTTATATGTACATTCCTAAACATTTTATTAGCTACCCAGTTTGTACTACGTATCTCCTCCGTTTAATTGTATCGGAGTTTCATCTTAGGAACTATAATAGGGGCCTACATAATATTATCTTTGTCGAAATCTCTGTAATACTGAGATAATCATCAAACTATAAAGATTATTTAGCTATTACTGGAATAATATATTGACAGATACAGTGATGTGTACATTGAGAAATTAATTTTTTTTTAAAGATGTTAATAAAAAAAACAGGTTAATTTGTTATTAAATATAAAACGCTTTAATCATTTTCTCTATAATGCTCCTTTTCATTGGGTCTTGGTCCTGCTACTCCGCTAAATAAATTGTCTTATAAAAATAATTTAGCCTAGTTGAGCAGGTTTACTTTCAGGCTGTTGGCACGCGGAATGATTTAGAAATCCTAGTTTGACACACTGTTAGCAAAAGGTTGCCGACACCTGGTCTAGATGAATAATTAATGAAATTTTTTTACTGAAGAATTTTGTAATTTTGTAATCGGGTTAAAATAGGCAAGTCTCTTTATTTAACAAAAAGTTAAAATTGCCCGGTGTTTCCCGTGGATGTACAATCTTATTTTTTTTTAAAGTAATATTAATTGACAGTACTAAAGAACTACATAGAACCAATCGTATTATATGGCTGTCAGGCATAGACTATAAACAAAAAAATGACTGCATATTTGGAAAGTGCAGAGATGTGGCTTTATAGAAGAATGCAACGAGTGGCATGAGAAAATATCTAATGTGGTGGTG
The DNA here is from genome assembly GCA_949126835.1 of Anisus vortex. Lineage (NCBI taxonomy): Eukaryota > Metazoa > Mollusca > Gastropoda > Planorbidae > Anisus > Anisus vortex. Next base: position 2,341,832 of record OX421506.1, on the reverse strand, counting down.
CTCAAAATGTCAAACGCTAACAGAGAAGTAATTGTAAAGATCAAAGCCGGATTTAGGATTGTAGGGGCCCTGTTCCCAATTTTTTTCGGGGGCCCCTCGTGGCCTCGCACCGCCTCTACATACCTCAGAAAAGTACCGTTAATTCATGTTGCATTCTGTAAAATTATAAATTGTATGTTGCGCTTAGCTTAGTTGGACTGGAGCGCTTAAATTTGTGGGGAAATAAATTAATTTTATTTTACATTTTCAACGAAAGAATGGGGCTGACACACAAAAAAAACTTTTTTGTAATGTGTTGGGGCCCCTTTTGTGTGTGGGCCCCTTTTCCAACGGAACATGTGGAACATGCCTAAATACGCCACTGGTAAAGATCATGAAGAGAAAATCAACGTTAGTAGGCCACATAATAAGAAAGGAAAACATCATAATAACTAGAAAGAGGGAAAGAGATGCAGAGGAAGACAGAGAAGGAAGATATTAGATTACTAGATGATCTATCGAAACAGAAATTCTAGAGTTTGCCAGAAGAAAAGATACGTGGGAAGACATGATCGCCTACACCATCCGGCATGGCACCTTATGATAACGATTAATTGAATTTTTTTTTAAAAAAAAAGCAATGTATCAAGTTACCAAGGTAACTGAAGAAGCGAACCTGGGTCGACCGCATGGCAGTCAGATACGTTATCCCGTCAGCTAGCTAGGACAAATGTGCTAAGTCAAATTGCAAAGGTAAAATATGACGCCATAAGGTCACGTGTCTTTAAATGAAACAATGTCATTGGTTAAACACATACACAGGACTTTATATATATACAAGCTACATTGCCCGGCGTTGCCCGGGTGAAAAAAAAAGGACTGTCTGGGGTGCAGATAACAAATTTATAAACTACACTTACTGAATACTTTTAGGAAAGTAAATAAATATTGTAATAGGGTAAAAAAAATAGTCAAATATTTTTATTTAACAAAATCTATATTGCCTATAGATTTACAATGTCTTTTGTTTTTAAAAGTTTGAAAAATTAATCGTCGAAAAAAAAAGAATAGTCGAACTGGAGAATCGAACCCTGGTCGCCCGTATAGCAGTCCACTACGTTTACCACTGAGCTATCGAAGACACATGTGCGATGTGAAAAATTATTAGACGGTATATTGGGCTAGGCCTAGATAGTTCAGTGACACACGTGTTTTCAAATTGACCAATGGGGATCCTCGCGGGGCTTAACACTGTCTTTTTATATATATACAAGCTACATTGCCCGGCGTTGCCCGGGTGAAAAAAAAAGGACTGTCTGGGGTGCAGATAACAAATTTATAAACTAAGCTTACACTTACTAAATACTTTTAGGAAAGTAAATAAATATTGTAATAGGGTAAAAAAAATAGTCAAATATTTTTATTTAACAAAATCTATATTGCCTATAGATTTACAATGTCTTTTGTTTTTAAAAGTTTGAAAAAGTAACTGTCGAAAAAAAAAAGTATAGTCTTACTGGAGAATCGAACCCTGGTCGCCCGTATAGCAGTCCACTACGTTTACCACTGAGCTATCGAAGACACATGGCCGATGTGAAAAATTATTAGACGGTATATTGGGCTAGGCCTAGATAGGTCAGTGACACACGTGTTTTCAAATTGACCAATGGGGATCCTCGCGGGGCTTAACACTGTCTTTTTATATATATATATATATATATATATATATATATATATATATATATATATATATATATATATATATATATATATATATATATATATAGGCCCTATATATTAGCTTAGAGAGAGAGAGAGGAGAGAGAGAGAGATAGATAGATAGATAGATAGATAGATTGATAGATAGATAGATAGATAGATAGATAGATAGATAGATAGATGAACACATTGAACATTTTGTTTAAAGAATATTAATGACAGGCTACTCGGAAGATTAATCTTTGCTCGGTAATGAAGAGCAGGTGTGCAGTAACTACCACTGATCTATAAAAAGTAGGCCTATAAGTATATATGTTTTGCGTAATAGGCCTATCCATTTTAACAAAACAAAATGCATCGTAATTTTTTACAGTCTGTATTCTACACAATTAATTCTACTTATAAACGTTAAAAAAATTGCATATTATTTTTTTCTTTGTGCTTATTAGAACTATATCAATTATATTATTGTATTTCCACTCCCACACAATTACAACTTCTGCATCTTTGTAGATAAACTTACCCTCGCCCCCTCCCCCCTTACAATCTTTTTTTCTATTTTCTAAATACCGGTAGTCTATTTGATTTAGTCTAAAGAGTATCCATTAATTCAACAAAATAAACAAGTGCCTAGGGCATTACGTGAAGAGGGTACCACAGTATATTATGTCCACAGCAGTGCCTAGGGCATTACGTGAAGAGGGTACCACAGTATATTATGTCCACAGCAGTGCCTAGGGCATTACGTGAAGAGGGTACCACAGTATATTATGTCTACAGCAGTGCCTAGGGCATTACGTGAAGAGGGTACCACAGTATATTATGTCCACAGCAGTGCCTAGGGCATTACGTGAAGAGGGTACCACAGTAGGCCTATATTATGTCCACAGCAGTGCCTAGGGCATTACGTGAAGAGGGGACCACAGCCACAGTATATGTCCACAGCAGTGCCTAGGGCATTACGTGAAGAAGGGACCACAGCATATGTCCACAGCAACTGGTATAGTCTATTAGCTGAATTAAAACCAAACGGACACCACAATAACTGACATTTGAACAATTCGTATCACAAAATGTGCAATTAAAGAGAAGGGGGGAAACTGGAAGTATAATTCTAACAAAACGAAACAAAACATTTGTTTTCATTTTACTGTAAGTTGTGTTTACTTGCAATTAATAACATAAATGGTGTTTTATGGGTGTTTTTTTATATTATTGTTTTGCTTTACTTATATAAGATGGTCACTATAATATTTTCAGTGCTTTTAGGGTCCAGAGTCTAGCATTTGTGCTGTTGTAGGCCCTACCATATATATATATAATATTATGGCCCTACCCGAATATAATTATTTGAATGTATGGGTTAGGGCACTATTTTCTTTGACATCACAGAGAGCTTTTTCTTCACATTTGATAACAATTAGCGAAGCAAGACAACTTTTAAGACAATTATAGCTATTGAAGGGTACTTAAGGGGCCTAGCTGTTTTATCTTCACCATCGGAATTAAGCACTCACCAAAAACAGTTGAACCACTGGCTCCACCCAGAAATTAAAAAAAAACATCGCACACGGACGATAATATGTGTGCAAGTGCCATTGATTAGCGTCCCTTTATTTAACTGCCTTATTACGTCAAATCCGATTTTGGGGAGGGGAGGGGGGTAATCTCATGTTAAAGCGGGAAGCACAATAACGAAGTAATTAAAAACAGCAGAGGAATATTACTTGTTTACATAAAACCTGTCGCTGTCCACTTTTATAACTGACATAATTATACCTTTTTAATACTTTATAAATATAGGGCCTACTTGTATATAATATATAAACTCTCGCACGCGCAATGAGCACACATCGTACATGACAACAAGATGACTCCAAAACGTCGATCAGTATTCAAATATCTATCCATTGTGCTTTGTTTTTTAATATGTTCTTACATTTTACAATTGACGAAAATGCTGATGGTGAATGAGGAACAGTTCATCAATGAAAGATACAGGGATAAGCAAGACAGAAGGATCACTGCAATAAGCACTACGGATTTATTATCGGAGTTGTCACCCGTTAGCTCACCACCGTCTCTGGAAACTCTGTGTTGGGAAAGATTGTTTGTTTTCTGTGTCAACTTTGGATATCAGTTCGACCAAGAGGAGATAATTGAAAGTATTTTACACAGTGATACGGGATATAACTTCAATCGTACTCAGGGTTTTAAAATGATTAATGGGGCGAAGCGGTTTAAAAACGGCAGCGATTCCGGGATGTCTGATGTGGACGACCCTTACTTCAAGATAAATAGTAAATTGCAGAGCGGTCAGCGGGTGGTTGTCCATGTGATTAACGCCCAGCCATGGATGGTCCAAGATTGGAATGTCTTCAAGTGTTCGGTCAACGCGTGTGAGTTTGACATGGGTGAGGTCACAGAAAGGACAGATGTCATTTTGGTTCACGGTGTGAGACTGAGCGAGAATCAGTTGCCCAGCAGACGATGGCCAGGTCAACTGTATGTCATGAATGGACGGGAGTCTCCATTACATTATAAAGGTGTCATTCTCAACGGTAGGGAGAATTTTGTATAATTAGTCTTTTTTTAATTTTTCAATGTTTTCAAACCATATTTTAATTAAATTGGTAGCAGTTCTAAATTGACCCCATCTAAAATGTTAACTTTTCAAAAATTGTTACATGTTTTACTTGTTTAGATTACTAAATCTTTATTGGTTATTACCTGCTTACATTACAAGATCATCATTTGTTTTTCAATGTTTACATTACAAGATCATCATTTGTTTTTCAATGTTTACATTACAAGATCATCATTTGTTTTTCAATGTTTACATTACAATATCATCATTTATTTTTCAATGTTTACATTACAAGATCATCGTTTGTTTTCACTGTTTTCATTACAAGATCATCATTTGTTTTTCAATGTTTACATTACAAGATCATCATTTGTTTTTCAATGTTTACATTACAAGATCATCATTTGTTTTCACTGTTTACATTACAAGATCATCATTTGTTTTTCAATCTTTACATTACAAGATCATCATTTGTTTTTCAATGCTTACATTACAAGATCATCATTTGTTTTTCAAAGTTTACATTACAAGATCATCATTTTTTTATGTTTACATTACAAGATCATCATTTGTTTTTCAATGCTTACATCACAAGATCATCATTTGTTTTTCACTGTTTACATTACAAGATCATCATTTGTTTTTCAATGTTTACATTATAAAATCATTATTTGTTTTTTAATGTTTACATTACAAGATCATCATTTGTTTTTCAATCTTTACATTACAAGATCATCGTTTGTTTTCACTGTTTACATTACAAGATCATCATTTGTTTTTCAATGTTTACATTACAAGATCATCATTTGTTTTTCAATGTTTACATTACAAGATCATCATTGTTTTTCACTGTTTACATTACATGATCATCATTTGTTTTTCAATGTTTACATTACAAGATCATCATTTGTTTTTCAATGTTTACATTACAAGATCATCATTTGTTTTTCAATGTTTACATTACAAGATCATCATTAGTTTTTCAATGTTTACATTACAAGATCATCATTTGTTTTTCAATGTTTACATTACAAGATCATCATTTGTTTTTCAATGTTTACATTACAAGATCATCATTTGTTTTCACTGTTTACATTACAAGATCATCATTTGTTTTTCAATCTTTACATTACAAGATCATCATTTGTTTTTCAATGCTTACATTACAAGATCATCATTTGTTTTTCAAAGTTTACATTACAAGATCATCATTTTTTTATGTTTACATTACAAGATCATCATTTGTTTTTCAATGCTTACATCACAAGATCATCATTTGTTTTTCACTGTTTACATTACAAGATCATCATTTGTTTTTCAATGTTTACATTATAAAATCATTATTTGTTTTTTAATGTTTACATTACAAGATCATCATTTGTTTTTCAATCTTTACATTACAAGATCATCGTTTGTTTTCACTGTTTACATTACAAGATCATCATTAGTTTTTCAATGTTTACATTACAAGATCATCATTTGTTTTTCAATGTTTACATTACAAGATCATCATTGTTTTTCACTGTTTACATTACATGATCATCATTTGTTTTTCAATGTTTACATTACAAGATCATCATTTGTTTTTCAATGTTTACATTACAAGATCATCATTTGTTTTTCAATGTTTACATTACAAGATCATCATTAGTTTTTCAATGTTTACATTACAAGATCATCATTTGTTTTTCAATGTTTACATTACAAGATCATCATTTGTTTTTCAATGTTTACATTACAAGATCATCGTTGGTTTTTCAATGTTTACATTACAAGATCATCGTTTGTTTTTCAATGTTTACGCTGTTAGTACACCGGACTGTTAACAGAACGCCCAGGTTTTAGCCATTTCGTCATGCAGCAGTTTTGTGTCTTGGACGTAATAATCTTCTTTCTAGAAGGAACGTCTCTAAACTATAAGTCAAAATCCACGTTTGTTGTTCAATAGAGGCTTCACAAATTGCTATAGATCTTTAGTTAAACTGTTTGCTTGACCAAAAACTATAATAAGATGGACCGCTTGCTCTATTTTTAGAGCTTAAATGTTCTTTTTGCCGCGCGCAATCAATAACGCTGTCTTAAATGACTTCTACGCTCTTACGTTTGCATTAAAGGTTTTCGCTGTATACAACTTTCCATTTTAATTTAAATTTTTCATTGAGAAAATCATAGCGATTAAATAAAACGGAAGTGTACAGTACAAAACTTACAAAAGGGAATCAGGAATTCTGAAAAGAAGTAATTCGAGTCATCAAATAGCAGAAATATTAAAACATCTTATTATAGTCTTTGGCTTCACAAAATCGTCTATAGTTTCAATAATAATAATAATAATAACGGTGCTTATATAGCGCATATCCCGTTGGTGACAGTTCCATGGGCAGACGACAGTTACAGAATACAGACAGACAACGAAATATGTAGTAATACGCTAATTCTGCTGACGAAATAGGTGAGTCTTCAGCCGGCTCCTGAAGGTGTCATAGCTAGGGCTGAATCAGCTAAATGGGCCTTACTGCTGCTGGGAGTGAACACCCTTGCCCATTTTACAATTACGGTATATAAGATTGACTTGTATAAGGGGCAAGGGGGTTAACTCTCAGCAGCAATACGGCCCATTGAACGTGTACATTATAATATAGCAATATATGTGGTTCAAATAATTAGATCTAGTCTACTGTACAGAATCCGCGACAGTTGCTGCTTTAGATTATTAAAAAGACTTAACAACATCTTTTTAGTTTGATTTTTTTACTTTTCGAAATCAGGTGTCCATTGTATTTTTTAAAGTTTGTGAAAACAGCATTTTGACAATTATCACCCACATCTTCATTTTCTCCTGTTTCATTTATATATTTATTTACGGTATTCATTTATATATTTATTTCTTTATTTCTTTATTAATTTATTTATGTGCTTTACACTTTTTTTTCATTTGTTTTCCTTGTTGGCCTACATTTATATTTCCCCATGTCGTAAACCATAAACTATGATTGAATTATTACTATGACATTTTGTCGATACCAATATATTTTTCATTGCATTTAATTTGAAGAAAGTCATCTTCTACCCCTGCACATAAAATGTGTCCAGAAAACGATTTATCGATTGTAGTTAAACTTTTGATAACCGACTTCCCACACAAAGCCCGCATTAAAAAACAAACAAAACACCTATATAGCATTGTATCAATTATCGATTGACTAGTCAGTGTTGGGACGAGGGGTTCAATTATTTAAATCTGCCAGAAATTAACAGGAATTTATACCTTTGGCTTTTTTACAATTTTATTTTCTAAAATATAGTTGACTAACTGGCTAAATCTGGAAATAAAGAAATTTTTATCAAAATCAAATACACAAAAAAATTGATAAATAGAGATTCTCAACCAAAAAATAAACTTATAGGGCCTTCTAAAAAAAAAATGGACAAATAGGGCCCACTCACTAACATATGGTCAAATAGGGTCTACTCGCCAAAATGTGGACAAATAGGGCCTAATCACTAACATATGGACAAATAGGGCCTACTCGCCAAAATGGACAAATAGGGCCCACTCACTAACATATGGTCAAATAGGGCCTACTCACCAAAATGTGGACAAATAGGGCCTACTCACTAAAAATGGACAAATAGGGCCTATTCATTAACATATGGTCAAATAGGGCCTACTCACCAAAATGTGGACAAATAGGTCCTACTCACTAAAAATGGACAAATAGGGCCTACTCACTAAAAATGGATAAATAGGGAATAGGGCCTACTCACTAAAAATGGACAAAAAGGGCCTACTAACTAAAAATGGACAAATAGGGCCTATTCACTAACATATGGTCAAATAGGGCCTACTCGCCAAAATGTGGACAAATAGGGCCTACTCACTAAAAATTGACAAATAGGGCCTATTCACTAGGCTAACAATGGACAAATAGGAGCTACTCACTAAAAATGGACAAATAGGGCCTACTCACTAAAAATGGACAAATAGGGCCTACTCACCAAAAAAATGGACAAATAGGGCCTACTCACTAACAATGGACAAATAGGGCCTACTCACTAAAAATGGACAAATAGGGCCTACTCACCAAAAAATGGACAAATAGGGGCCTATTCACTAATATAATATGGTCAAATAGGGCCTACTCGCCAAAATGTGGACAAATAGGGCCTGCTTACTAAAAATTGACAAATAGGGCCTACTCACTAAAAATGGACATATAGGGCCTACTCACTAAAAATGGACAAATAGGGCCTACTCACTAACAATGGACAAATAGGGCCTACTCACTAAAATGGACAAATAGGGCCTACTCACTAAAAATGGACAAATAGGGGATATTTACTAACATGTGGTCAAATCCCTAGGGCCTTACTGACACACAAGCTAATCTGATAATTTATTCTATGCCCCCACAGCCAACTCCTCCTGGAGATACGCCTTCAATTTGACATCAACTTACAGAAGAGATTCAGACATACTGTTTCCTTATGGTGGAATATACTACAAACCGGATTATAATAAAACAGATTTTGGTAAGTCATTAGGCCAAGTTCCTTGCGGGTGATCTAATTCTAAGTCACAGACCGCCGTTCATTGAGTGGAATAATCTGGCATTTAATGGTAGAGTAAAAACACGTTTTAAAACATGTCTTTCTCTTTAATCATGAACTTCTATATGTTCTATGTCCTTGACCTATGTAGGTTTACGTTATTTAGACGGCCAAGGTGCTCAGAGAGGCAATACCGAAACACCGCACCCAGGGGCGGATTAGCTTACCGTCCCCTTCCCGTCCTCCTTATACTGGGGGCGGATTAACGTAAGCTTACCGTCCCCTTCCCGTCGTCCTTATACTGGGGGCGGATTAACGTAAGCCTACCGTCCCCTTCCCGTCGTCCTTATTCTGGGGGCGGATTAACGTAAGCCTACCGTCCCCTTCCCGTCGTCCTTATACTGTTGGCGGATTAACGATAAAAAGATAAAAAAGTTAAGTATCCCGTCGAAACAAATTCACCAATTTCTGTGGCCACGGCATACTAGGTGATTGTGTGGCAGCACTGTGCACAGCCGGCTTTATTTTACCCCAACGAAGGTCAAGTACCCATCTGAGCTGGGTAGACTCAAGGACACTCGCCTTGAATCCCTGTAAAAAAAATCCTAGCCCACGCTAGGATTCGACCCCCAGGAACTATGGTTTGCCAGCCGAACGCGATGCCCCAACGTGCCCCCACACAGGAACAAAAGCATAGTTATTTGTAGATGATTATATAGTTTCTACAACATTAAAAGACAGAATAGATAGTGAACTCTAACAAAAAAACTTAGATGAATGACACAAATTGGAATATAACTGGAGCATGTCTTTTCACCCAGAAAAGTGGCAACTGTTAAGAGTATCCAAGAAAAAAGAAACAAATAATTACTCATTCATTCATGGTAAAGACCTAACCCAAACAAAACATTCAAAGAATTTAGAAGTAATAATAAATAATAAATTATCTTGGAATCCACATATTGATGAAGTAATGAAAAAAATCTAATAAAACATTAGGCTTCATAAAAAGGAACTTTTACAAATGTAGTCAGTCAGAATATAAATCGTAAGAATATAAAACGTAAATGCTATCTCACGCTAGTTAGACCTAGACTCTATAGGCGTACTACAATATAAGCTTACATCTTCTGGATGGGACGCCCATAGCAAATAAGAAAACATAAAAAAAAAAATATAAACAATTTCAGAAAAGAGCTCCAATGTTCATTACTGGCGAATATTCACAACTGACAAGTAGTGTAACACCAATATTTAAATCACTAAACCTAGAAAACTAGAAGACAGAAGGACAAAGAGTAGGCCTACAGTAGTAAATATAAGGCATACAATCATGTTTAGAAGTAGGCCTACAACACAAAATTATTTTTTTCAATGCTCAGATAAATATAAAGACAAAAACACTTTCCTTATCCCTATTGTGTTAGAACAAATGTGTTCTTCCCGAGTGGCATCCGGGCATGGAATGGGTTGCCTGAACAAACCAGGAAAACCAGTAAATTAACATCATTTAAAACACTAATAGAAACGCAGGACTAGAATCAGACCATGGATGTGCGTAGGACGCAATAATCTTCTTAATAGAAGTAGCATATGTAATAAGCTTATATAAGAAAAGATAGAAGACAAGTAAAAAATAAGTCATTATAAACAGTATCCTATAATACCCAGATCAGAAGAAGCAATATGGAATATGATATGGCTACTCGACGTGGAATGTCTTGAAAGAGAACACATTCAAAAATCTACCGTTTTGATAACTTTAGAGCTTAAAGAAGCATTACATCAAGCAACACTCACACATTTTCTCCAAACTTACCAAAAAACAAAAAAAAGAGTAGCCTAAACAGCAATAGTCTAGATCTACAACAACAAGTGTAGCCTAAACAGCAATAGTCTAGATCTACAACAACAAGAGTAGCCTAAACAGCAATAGTCTAGATCTACAACAACAAGAGTAGCCTAAACAGCAATAGTCTAGATCTAACTAAATTCTTTAAATAATAAACAAATAACTTGCTATTCCACGGATCCATGGTCACACGTAAATAGAAATAATTGATTCTTTAATGTAGACCGCTTCTATAGTCTAGTTTAGGGAAGTATAGTTGATACATAATTGTTGGCCGAGTCTATAGTTGAAGCTTAATGTAGCTTGAGTCTATATTTTATAGCCTACTTTAATGTAGGCCAAGTCTATAGCTGATACTTAATGTAGGTCGAGTCTATAGTTGATACTTAATGTATGCCGAGTCTATAGTTGATACTTAAAATCATTAATAACTGTTATAATAAGTCTTTTTTAAATTAAATGTTTTCTTAGATAGATCTGCCAATGAAAAATCTAAACTGGTGGCCTGGATTGTGAGTAACTGTGGAGCGCCTTCACAAAGAAATGAATATGTGAATGAAATGAAGGTAGGCAGAATGTGAATGAAATGAAGGTAGGCAGAATGTGCATGAAATGAAGGTAGGCAGAATGTGAATGAAATGAAGGTAGGCAGAATGTGAATGAAATGAAGGTAGGCAGAATGTGAATGAAATGAAGGTAGGCAGAATGTGAATGAAATGAAGGTAGGCAGAATGTGAATGAAATGAAGGTAGGCGCAGAATGTGAATGAAATGAAGGTAGGCAGAATGTGAATGAAATGAAGGTAGGCACAATGTGAATGAAATGAAGGCAGGCAGAATGTGAATGAAATGAAGGTAGGCGCAGAATGTGAATGAAATGAAGGTAGGCAGATGTGAATGAAATGAAGGTAGGCAGAATGTGAATGAAATGAAGCTAGGCAGAATGTGAATGTACAAATATTCCACAAACTAATTAATTCTTTGGACCTGGGTTATGTCAATCTATTTGTGGTCACTCAAGTATTTGTAAGTAAATGTCCATCATCTTTACTTCCTCTGCATATGCCAGTTTTGGGCAGAAGTAGTCACAACATAGTTGTGGCGCAGATTGTTTCAGTAATTGATCTGGGCAAACCTGTAATTCCCCCCCCCCCCACCCAAAAAAAAAGACAAGAAAAAAAAAACAACATTAAAATTGTCTTAATTGAATTAGATTTTTACAAATAATATTTAAAGAGCCATTTAATACCGTAGTTGTAATTTTTTATATTATTTGAAACAACTTATTGTTTTATTTCTTTTAAAGAAATACATTCAAATTGACATCTTTGGCAAATGTGGACATCCTCCATCAGACTGTCCAGGACAAGACAGAGGTCCATGTATGGATGACATCTTAAAGCATTACAAGTTTTACTTGGCTTTTGAAAACTCCATGTGCTCAGATTACGTCACGGAAAAATTCTTCAAAGTTTTCCGCCGGAAATTGAACGTGGTTCCGGTTGTCAGAGGCGGTGCCGACTACGACCGTCTGTTTCCTGCAGGCTCCTTCATCAACGCTGCCTGGTTCCGTACAGCTAAAGACCTAGCATTGTATTTGAAACATATGCCAAATGAAACTTACTTTAGATACTTGAAACAAGTCAGACAATTCCGGGAAGTAGCGACCCCGTATATTTTATGCCGTGTGTGTAATGCCGTTCTACTGCAACGATCAACGCCTAGAATTTACGATATAAAAACCTGGTTGGAGCAGCCATGTCTTGTACCCAGATTTATATAAGTACAATACATAGAATTGTGAACTTAATGTCATAAACAGTCTTCAGAAGTTCAGAAACAGTTGTCGGCTTAGACAATGTGTAGTTCAAGTGAATTTTCGGCTTGCATAGTAGATCGACATAAATAGTGTACTTTTTATCAACTAACAAAAAAGAGAGAGAGAGAGAAAGAGAGAGAGAGAGAGAAAGAGAGAGAGAGAGAAAGAGAGAGAGAGAGAAAAAGAGAAAGAGAAATCCATTTCATTTTCTAGATCTATCTATCTATCTAATATCTATCTGTAGGTCCTATGTCTGCCTGCCGTCCTGTTTGTAGGCTATATCTATCGTAGGAATGTTAGATATAAGTTTATTACCCCTGTATTTATCTATATATTGATCTATGTCTAGTATCTGTCACTCCTTTTATGTAACTCTCGGTTTTTCTGTACATTAAAAATGCCCCATTAAATAGGTTATAATATGATTAATTGTTAATACTTGACATTATGTTAATACTTGACATTATGTTAATACTTGACATTATGTTAATACTTGACATTATGTTAATACTTGACATTATGTTAATACTTGACATTATGTTAATACTTGACATTATGTTAATACTTGACATTATGTTAATACTTGACATTATGTTAATACTTGACATTATGTTAATACTTGACATTATGTTAATACTTGACATTATGTTAATACTTGACATTATGTTAATACTTGACATTATGTTAATACTTGACATTATGTTAATACTTGACATTATGTTAATACTTGACATTATGTTAATACTTGACATTATGTTAATACTTGACATTATGTTAATACTTGACATTATGTTAATACTTGACATTATGTTAATACTTGACATTATGTTAATACTTGACATTATGTTAATACTTGACATTATGTTAATACTTGACATTATGTTAATACTTGACATTATGTTAATACTTGACATTATGTTAATACTTGACATTATGTTAATACTTGACATTATGTTAATACTTGACATTATGTTAATACTTGACATTATGTTAATACTTGACATTATGTTAATACTTGACATTATGTTAATACTTGACATTATGTTAATACTTGACATTATGTTTTAAACTAAAAACAAAACAATGTAAAGTACTTGTTATAATCACTGATCTATAAAAGGAATGGATTGCGCCTTCTTAATAAACTGGTTTGAGCAAAGTGAAGAAAAGCACTGATCTATAGAAGAAAGGAAAAACTGAAAATGTCCACTGCACTTACCGATATAAACAAAATTGTGTCTAAAACTTACTGTGCCACTGATCTATAAATAGATCGGAACAGAATCTATGTTGCTGCCATTTTACACAATATGCATAAGAATTGTTGCTGTCAAACTTCCCACTTCTAATTAATAATATAAAACTAACAATAATACGATCAAAAGAAAACAAATACCACAAGATAAAAAAAGTTAATAATAAAAAAAGTAGACAGCATTATTTCGCAGTACGGGAAAACCCGGTCCCGAAACACAAAATTTGAACTCATTTCAAATGAACATCATTTGGAAACTGCGCGCATTGTATAACCTTAACATACGGTGATTAGTAATAGGTATAAGTTTATTTTAACAAATAAATTAACGAATTAAGCAATATTGTTGAAAAAATAAAACTTTTTTTTTGGAGGACGTTTCCAATTTATACATTTAACTTTTAACCCGATTAGTCAAACGGCTCAAGAGAATTTAGAGCAGAAACAAACATCTAAATAATTAAACAAACTCACGGTAAATATATATATATATTGATCAGTGCAGTGGAAACAAAATGTCGGAAATTTCTTCAAAAATTGTACTTCCATGCCCTATCCATTCTTTTTATAGATCAGTGGTTATAACTCACTTAGTTTTTCTTGTGTACCAATTGTAACAATGTATTAACAAAATCATTGAAGAAACTCAAGTCAATTGGAACGACCTAAAAATAACAGTTAATGAGATACAAATAACAGCCGACACTACGTCACTGTTCAGCCTCAACAAACACCACAATCTCTCGTGGCAGTCACCCTAAGCAGTTTCTTGTGTCCACAGCACATTTATTTTCTCGATACCAAGTTCCACAATACATTGCTTCTAAATTCAGACTTCAATCACAACATTCCTGGACACAACATTTATCACGCTTCTATGCAGGGCCGTATCAAGGATTGTGGGGGGCCCTGTTCCCAAATTTATGTGGGGGTCCCTCGTGCCATGGTCTCGCCCCTGCCTTCCACATACCTCAGAATAGGGCTGTTAATTCATGTTACATTCTGTAAAATCAAAATTGTATGTTGCACTTAAGCTTGGTTGGACTGGAGCGCTTTAAATTGTAGGGAAATAAATGGATTTTATTTTACATTTTCAACGAAAGAATGGGAATGTCACTAAAACATTTTTTGGGGGGATGTGTGGGGGCCCCTTTTGTGTGTGTGTGGGGGGGGGGGGCTGTTCCCCCACTGTGGGGGGGGGGAACATGTGGAACATGCCTAAATACGCCACTGTTTCTATCATACCAAAATGTAACTTTCCTCGGCCACCTAGATCTGCTCATAGAAACAGTCCTTGACCTTAACATCACAATATTGATGTTTGTGTGTCCATTTCGATTACAAGCACACATAAAAACAGCCCCTTTTAAAATGCTTTGTTTCAGGTACTTTTTGGTGTGCTCTTAGTTGATTGACATTATTTTAAAAAGTTTTCTTAACAAACAATATTTTAGTTTTATTTCTACATTATTTATTGATATATTGATGTTGTATTTATGAAACAGAATATATAAAGTACTATTAATTTGCTGTAAATTAATATAATAGTGTTATAAATGTTTTTTATAGAAGTTTTTGGTTGTGTGGTGAAAGTTAAAAAAAAATGTATGCCGTCGGACCACATTGATCCTCTATTTTACTTGTATTATTATATTATTCACTCTGACAGTATCATGATGTGTGAGTCCATAGTTACGGTTATAATCTATAAATAGACAAGATCTTTCATTTAAAATCTAAATCAATAATGTTTTTAGTCTAGACTAGCTTACAAAAAAAAAAAGAAAGAAATTCACTATTAGACCAATTTGATCAAGCATTTATTATACGTGACCAGGGCATATGCAAGGGGGGATTGTGTGGCCAGTTGTCTTTCTATTTTGCTAACCAACGTCAAATACCAATTATAACTATGGGGACTCAGTGACACCCTCTAGACCTGCAACTCAGTGACACCCTCCAGACCTGCGACTCAGGGACACCCTCCAGACCTGAAACTCAGGGACACCCTCCAGACCTGCAACTCAGTGACACCCTCCAGACCTGCAACTCAGTGACACCCTCCAGACCTGCAACTCAGTGACACCCTCTAGACCTGCAACTCAGTGACACCCTCCAGACCTGCGACTCAGGGACACCCTCCAGACCTGCAACTCAGGGACACCCTCCAGACCTGCAACTCAGGGACACCCTCCAGACCTGCAACTCAGGGACACCCTCCAGACCTGCAACTAAGTGACACCCTCTAGACCTGCAACTCAGTGACACCCTCCAGACCTGCGACTCAGGGACACCCTCCAGACCTGCAACTCAGTGACACCCTCCAGACTTGCAACTCAGGGACACCCTCCAGACCTGCAACTCAGGGACACCCTCCAGACCTGCAACTCAGGGACACACTCCAGACCTGCGACTCGGGGACACACCCCAGACCTGCGACTCAGGGACACCCTCCAGACCTGAAACTCAGGGACACCCTCCAGACCTGCGACTCAGGGACACCCTCCAGGCCTGCAACTCAGGGACACCCTCCAGACCTGCAACAAATTCTACCTCCTACATATTCCGTAGTCTGTTGGACCGTTGGGGCGCCACAGATGACATGTAAACCAGTCTCCTTCATTCCCCCGTCTCTCACCCGTTCTCATTGCCTCGCACAGTTTTGTACCTGTCCGTTCCCTGATATTATCTTCCCAAGGTTTCTTTTGTCTTCCTCTCTTTCTGCCTCTGGTGGTACCCTGAAGGATGGCCTTTGCAAGCCCGTTGGTTCTGGTGACGTGGCCATATCATTCCAGTTTTCTTTCTTGGCTGTGGTCAGCAGGTCTTCATACTTTCCAATTTCCTGTTGTATTCTTTTTCGTATCTGGTCGTTGGAGATATGGTCTTTGTAACAGATACCGAGCAGGGTCCTGAAGCATCTCATTTCCATGGCGTTTATCTTATTTTCCAGCTCCGCTGTTAGTGTCCATGACTCGCAAGCATATAAGAAAATGGAGAGGACCAATGAGCGCATCAGCCTGATTTTGGTGCTGAGGGCTAAGTTCTTGTCTTTCCATATTGTCTTGAGCCTCTTTAGTGATGCTGTTGTCTGGCCAATCCTAGACATTACTTCTGGTTTGGAGCCATCTTCGGATACAATAGCTCCTAGGTACTTATGAAGCTGCTAACTGTTTCCAAACTCTGCCCACCAATCTTGATCTGCATGGTGATGCCGCTAGTGTAACTAGTCATTAATTTAGTCAATAAATTCTACATTCTAGTCTTTTACCAGGATTTAAGTCAAGTACTTCTGTGCAACAGCCGAGCGCCCTACCGCTAGGCCACCTGTCCCAATTAGGCTTACATATTTACAAATATTTCTGTCTCTTATAATCTTATTATATACTTTTAATACCGGTATAATAAAACATTCTACTAAGACAAACTAAAAATGATCAATTTTGATTTGACACAATTGTTTTTTGTTTATTTATATGGCGTTATAGGGAGCTGAAGATGAAGTGTTATTTTTTAAAATTCATTTAAACAAATACACATAACAAAATAAAGTAAAACAAATAAAATATTTGACTCAAATTTTAAACAAGCCTTACAAGGCAGTAGTAAAATATGGAATTATTTTCTTGAGATGATACATTCTTTTTCATTTCAATGCCTAGAACTAGAACATGTCTGATTTGAGTTTTGGTCACAAATTATATAAAAGTTTGCATAAATGTTTTAGAAAATTCTCTCTTGTGACTTAGTGTAAACTTTTTGTAAAACTTTTTATCTGCAACCATTAATTGAGCAACAACAAAAACTAACTGAATTAAAAGTACAAAAAACATAATGAATACATATGACAATAATAAAACAATAAGTACATGCTTTGTTGGTAACCAAATTTCCTAAACAGAAATATAGCATATATAGATAGCAAGCAACACAATGAACTGGACACATTTTTTGTTACTTTTGTTAGATACACAATTATTGGTTGTATTATGATCTTTAATCTCAAAACACTTGAGTTATTAATGCTTATATCAACAATAATTTGTTTTAATACCTTAAACGCTTCAGTACTGATACACATACTGGTGTATAGTGACATTGTGCTAAATTGCCTCTACAGAGATTCAAATCTAGCTAAAAATGTCCGGATATTTTCTCAGTTTATAAACTGTCCTGAGTCTACAGTTTGCATGAGATTTTTTTGACATAAGCTAATACTTATAATAAACATTTAACTTTTAATACAATTATTTCACCTTTCAATATATTTTATTACTATTTATTACAAATATTTTTCTGACATTTTCTTCCTATCGCCGACTTCTAATTTCTTATTTCATATAGAAGGTTATCTTTTATAAGCTGGATGTTGTAGTCTAAAATATTCTTAGATGGACAAAAACTCATGAACAGCTTATTCATATAAACATGTACATAGATAAGTGATTGTTACTTTAAATCTTTTATTTAAAAAAATACGATAAATTACAAACAACTGTTGTAGGAATCAATTAAAATCAGAATACACTAGTCATCATATTGATAACTTATGGACAGAGTGATAAAACTTTGTTTTGGCAATAATTGATGGGAATTTATTCGTCTGTATAAATATGTGATCAAATAAGACCAATTAAAATATACTGTGTCATAATAATCAAAATATATCACAGAGATCTATATCACAACTTTCAGTGTCTTTTTTGAAGCTATTGAAGCCTTAGAGATGAAAAAGTAATTTCTTTATAATAAAATAGACCCGTTAACTAATCACATGTTCATTTACTTCTGTAAACAGTATTAATACACATTTTTAAACATCCACATAATAGTATGAGTTATTATATGAACAAAAATATTTCCTTTTTTTTTGTTGATAAAAAATATATACATTTAATTGATTGAGGAAGAAAATGATTTCTTTTCAAATTATCACAGTTTTGACTTACCAGGAGGATAATACTTAAATCCTGAAGAAATCCTGAATAAATATTTATAAATTTATATGGCAATACAAAATAATACTGTTGCTAAATATAAAGTCTGAAAGATTTTTTATATGATAAAAATATTTGAATCTTTTGTTTAAAAATATATAGATTTCCATACAGATTTTATAAGCAAATTTAGATTTGTAATATATATATATAAAAATATTTTTTTTAAATAATACTCCTCAGATACCATTATAATCTTCTAATAATTTGCCATCTTGGTCAGCTCAAAGTCTGGTACATCTAGACCTAGCCATTGTAACAGTTCAAAATATGAGAACACGAAAGCTCTGTTCACTTGATGAGCCTGAGTTAAATTATCAGTCTCTTCCCTTAATGATCTGTTAAATCTTAGATGGGCTTCAATCTTTGCCCTTTCTCTGGCCAGTTCTGCTTCTTTACGCTGTAGTTCTTCTAATGTTTTTCTAGTTTCTTCTTCTCTTTGCAGTCTAAAAATAGAATAAAATATCAAAACAATTTTAGAATAACAAATGCCAGATACATTCACTCTCATAACCACTGTATTCCCTATATGTCTTTAAATTTTGTTAATCATTGGGTGCCACAGATAGCAAGCAACTTCCTCCAATCATTGGGTGCCACAGATAGCAAGCAACTTCCTCCAATCATTGGGTGCAACAGATAGCAAGCAACTTCCTCCAATCATTGGGTGCAACAGATAGCAAGCAACTTCCTCCAATCATTGGGTGCCACAGATAGCAAGCAACTTCCTCCAATCATTGGGTGCCACAGATAGCAAGCAACTTCCTCCAATCATTGGGAGCCACAGATAGCAAGCAACTTCCTCCAATCATTGGGTGCAACAGATAGCAAGCAACTTCCTCCAATCATTGGGTGCCACAGATAGCAAGCTACTTCCTCCAATCATTGGGAGCCACAGATAGCAAGCTACTTCCTCCAATCATTGGGAGCCACAGATAGCAAGCTACTTCCTCCAATCATTGGGTGCCACAGATAGCAAGCAACTTCCTCCAATCATTGGGTGCAACAGATAGCAAGCAACTTCCTCCAATCATTGGGTGCCACAGATAGCAAGCAACTTCCTCCAATCATTGGGTGCCACAGATAGCAAGCAACGTCCTCCAATCGTTGGGTGCAACAGATAGCAAGCAACTTCCTCCAATCATTGGGTGCCACAGATAGCAAGCAACTTCTTCCAATCATTGGGTGCCCCAGATAGCAAGCAACTTCCTCCAATCATTGGGTGCCACAGATAGCAAGCAACTTCCTCCAATCATTGGGTGCCACAGATAGCAAGCAACTTCCTCCAATCATTGGGAGCCACAGATAGCAAGCAACTTCCTCCAATCATTGGGAGCCACAGATAGCAAGCAACTTCCTCCAATCATTGGGAGCCACAGATAGCAAGCTACTTCCTCCAATCATTGGGTGCCACAGATAGCAAGCAACTTCCTCCAATCATTGGGTGCCACAGATAGCAAGCAACTTCCTCCAATCATTGGGAGCCACAGATAGCAAGCTACTTCCTCCAATCATTGGGAGCCACAGATAGCAAGCTACTTCCTCCAATCATTGGGAGCCACAGATAGCAAGCTACTTCCTCCAATCATTGGGTGCCACAGATAGCAAGCAACTTCCTCCAATCCTCACAACTCTACACCATCCCATCTCCACCTTTTCACTCTCCACCACCTCACCCTCCCTGCCCCCCATCCTATGGTCTGAGTTTTGTAACATGGCCACACCCTTCCAGACTGCACTTTTTCACTAATACACATTACCCACATCAAAATAAAATAAGTTGACTTATTTGGAATAAAATATAATGTTTGCCTATATCGTAAATTAAGAAAATATTACGCTAATTGTTTGTCAAATTACTTTAAACATATTAATATCTGTTTAAGTTCAAATCTATCCAAGCAGACACAGCCATTTTTTGTCAACATTGAGGTGAGAGATCAGAATGTCAGATGGTTTTTGAAAAAATTAGAAGGGGTTCAAGGTCTTGAGAGCTCAAAAGGACAAGGGAATTGTAGGAGGAGTTTTGTTTCTGCAGTGGATAGCTTTGTTTATAATTTTTTATCATATTAGTAGAAGAAATACAAGAAGAGATATCTATAAGACTAAATTATATTAAGTAGAATTCAGACTCCAAGATTTCTGCCATAAAAAATGTTTTCTTTCTTTTCTCTATTTTTTAAAGATATATTTATATAAGATAATATAAGATAATATAAGATAATATAATATATAAGATAATATAAGAATGTGCACGACAATGGCAGATGTATTAGCCAAAGAGAAAGGTCTTTAAGTTCTTTTTAAAAGATTCTCTTGTCCCAGACTCTCTCAGTGTCTGAGACAGACTGTTCCATAAAGAAGGCGCAACTGATTAAAATGAGTGCACTCCCAGGTACTTCTTTCTGTGTCAATCCAAACTAGGAGTTTTGAGGAGTGACTGTGTTGAAGAGCTTAGTTCCCTATAACACAATAGCAAACAGTAGCATTCTCCATAATTACCTTTCCTCTTCCTCTCGCTTCTTTCTTTCTTCTTCAATCATTTTCTTTCTCCTCTCATACTCCAACCTCTCCTCCTCTGCCATTTTTGACATCATTAATTCTTCTTCCAGCCTAAGTCTTTCTTCCTCTTTCTGTTGTTCCAATAATAACTCTGAAAAAAATGGAAAACAACTGAATTACTGGTATTATAACTGTATTTTTTGGTTCTTAGTTTTTTTTAGAAAAAAATTTGTGATCAGAAATATTATTAAAATAAAAATAATAAAAACATGTAATCTAACAATAACAAAATTTCAAAGGGAAGAAATTATCTTAAAAAAATTAATTAATTCTGTCCCTAATAACTAATAAAAAAAAAAAAAATAGATTATAAAATAAATAAGCTTGGTCAAAATGGAGACAATATCTCTTGTCTTCTTATGCATTACAGCAGTGCTTTTTTTGTAAAAAAAATAGCTGCCGGTACTCAGTGATGGATTGCCTAACTTTTAAAGCAGTTTTGCATTTTATATTTTAATTCTTATTGATATTTAATTTTAAAATCATTCAATTTTAACAAATTAATAATATAATAAATTAATAATAAACGTTAATATAACAGGAAAGTAATAATTTTTCCCCACATTGAAAAAGGTGCCGGTACGCCGTATTGGTGCGTACCGTCACAAAAAAAGCACTGGATTACAGACGCTCCTTCTATAAAGAAGATTATTGAGTTCTACGCTCATCCATGGTCCTAGTCTAGTCTTGCATCTTTATTACTGTTTTAAATGATGTTAAGTTACTGGTTTTCCTGGTTTGTTCAGGCAACCCAGTCCATGCCCGAATGCCACTCGGGAAGAAAAAGTACTTATATGCATTTGTTCTCGCATAAGGGAAAAGGAAGTGTTTTTGTTCTTATGTTTATCTGAGCATTGCAACAGGTTTTTATTGGGTTGTATTTCTAAATTAGAGTTTAATGTCTTATGTATTATTACTACTTGACTCTTTGCCCTTCTGTAATCTAGTGCAGAGTGAAATTACAAGACTATGACAGTGTACTGTCTGCAGAGTCACCTCCTTATGTATTGCAGCCTCAGAGACACAGTTACCTACTTATGCCTATATCAGAGGTTCTCTAATTTGAAGTTCTAAAATTCAAAACAAAAATTTTGGGTAAAAAAAAAAAGGAACATTTCAAAATCTAGGTCAGATTATTACTTCAGGTTGAACTGATTTTAGTTTGAGCCCTCAAGTGTATAGACTTCACTATATCTTAATATGTGAATAATATTGTATGGAATTGACTTTGTTATAAATATGTTACCTATAGTATAGGCAATATTCATGTTTGTGAGTCATGATAAGAAGCGCAAATCTAACCAAGTCAACAATAAACAAGCTTGGGGAAAAGCTGTTATTGTTATTTGGCAACTAGTAGGATAACTGAAACCTGTCTAGAAGATCAAAGCATAACAAATTTGATAACCATCTCTAGAATTTATATCACTAGTGTCTTGAGCTAACCAAAGTCTACCATGACAGTTTGTGGATTACCGTGGCGCTTCATTTCATCCTCCAGCTGTTTCCGCCTCAATTCATCCAACTTCCTCTGATACTCCTCTTTGGCCCTTCTCTCTCTCTCAGCCTCCAACTTTTTCCGCCGCTCTGCTTCTTCTTGTTCCCTCTTTTCTTTCTCCTCTGCCTCTTGCTCCTGAAGTTTGCGGAGCCTAGAAATATATTCAAACTCATTTTTACACATAATTGAAAAAAATATTCTAATAACATTTAACCTAATACATAAATATTTACTTAATGACAAAATGAAATATAGATTTTTTTCTTACATAAGCTATTTCTTTTTGAACATTATGTAATATTTCCATTTTTCAAGTAAGAAAAACTGTATTTACACTTTTGTATATCAGTATTTACACTTTTGTATATCAGTATTTACACTTTTGTATATCAGTATTTACACTTTTGTATATCAGTATATACACTTTTGTATATCAGTATTTACACTTTTGTATATCAGTATTTACACTTTTGTATATCAGTAGAGGGAGTTAGTGGAGGAACAGTGGCAGCACGTTCAACTGGCATATCAAAGGTCCTGGGTTCAAATCCTGGTAAAGGCTAGGATATTTTCCCAGGTCTGGAACGTGTCCCTGAGCCCACCCAGCTCTTATGAATACCCGACCTTAGCTGGGGCTAAAGTAAAGGCGGCTGTGCATTGTGCTGGCCACACAATCTCTGAGTATGCCTTGGCCACAGAAACTGGGGAACGTTGCTTCACTGACCCTATGGATAAATTTGGTCCTACAGGATTAGTTTACTTTTATAGGGAGTATGTGGTCTCAGAGCCTAGTTACTTTATGGTTAATATTTCATTGGTTGAAATCCTGGTCTAGCATTACATTTATTTTATTTTCTGAGTTTAAAGAATTCCATAAGGCTATACTCAGCTCTGATTGGTCCCTGACAATAATAAGTTTATTATGTAAAAAGAAAAGTCCAGGCATGTTCTAGCTACAAAATTCATTGTGGACAAGGAAACTGTTATTTGTCATTAAAACACCCCATGTTTGAGATTGTAACAAACATGGCTTCTTTACTCAATGATGGAAAAAAAGAAATTTGTACCTTTTTTCTTCATCTCTTCTTCTTTTGTCTTCCTCCATCTCTTTCTGTAGACCTTGCAGTCTCTCTTTTTCTTCTTTCTCTCTTCTCTGCTGTTCGTCCTTCTCTCTCCTCCTGCGCTCCACCTCCTCCCTTCTCTTTGCGGCTGCCGCAGCCCTCTTGGCTGCCCTGGCCTCTTGGTTGGAAATAGATTTCAAGTTGGACACAGTAGTTGCATCTTCCTGGTAGAGAAATCATCAAACAGAAGTTTAATTCACCATTAAACAAACTTGTTATTGATTGTTTGTTTCTGCAACAGGTACATTTTAATGACCTTGCATATTTAAAATGCATATAATACAATGAAAACAATACTTGGAAAACTGGTTTATTAATAACAAGAATTTGATTGATGATTGGAACATGTAATAACTGCTTGTAATATTTAAACTTGTAATACCTTCTGTTACTTTTGTTACAAGAATCATTTTTATCAAGTACATTTTTCTAGCAATATGTTTAATCACACAAGGTCCAGCAGACATTACTTGCCCCATTTAATGTGCCGAGTTACTTTTGAGTCCAGCTAAAATTTCAACTAGACTCAAACCAAGCAGGACCTTGGAATGGCAGGCCCGCACTCTGATGTTAGATACCAAGCCTCCAAATACAGAAAGTAATAAGATAAAGAGTTTACTTTCATTGAAAGTGTATATTGGCAAAAGACTAAGAAACAGCCTATGTAAATTATGGGATATTAAAATACAGACTTAGGGCACAAAGAAAGCAAAAAATGGAACCCTTTTATTATAGCAGTGAAATTATAGAAATGTGTTTAGAGTCTTGAACCCTTACCTCATCACTTTCACCAACTTCATCTTGATCAGATACAACTTCTTTATCAGATTTGGATGTAAGTGGAGCTTCAGGTGGTGGTGGGCTGGTGGCTTCTCGGATAAAATTAAACTCAAAATCTTCTTCTTCAGATACAGCTTCAGGTGATGAAGGCTGAAGATAGCAGATAGTGTATGATTGCACATCACAGATAGTGTATGATTGAACATAATAGATAGTGTATGATTGAACAGCACATATAGTGTATGGTTGAACAGAACATATAGTGTATGATTGAACATAAAAGATAGTGTATGATTGAACATAACAGATAGTGTATGGCTGAATATAACATATAGTGTAAGGCTGAACATAACAGGTAGTGTATGGCTGAACATAAAAGATAGTGTATGGCTAAACATAACAGATAGTGTATGATTGAACATAAAAGATAGTGTATGATTGAACATAACAGATAGTGTATGGCTGAATATAACATATAGTGTAAGGCTGAACATAACAGGTAGTGTATGGCTGAATATAACAGATAGTGTATGGCTAAACATAACATATAGTGTATGATTGAACATAACATATAGTGTATGGGTGAACAGAACATATAGTGTATGATTGAACACAACATATAGTGTATGGCTGAACAGAACATATAGTGTATGATTGAACATAACATATAGTGTATGGCTGAACAGAACATATAGTGTATGATTGAACATAACATATAGTGTATGGGTGAACAGAACATATAGTGTATGATTGAACATAACATATAGTGTATGGGTGAACAGAACATATAGTGTATGATTGAACATAACATATAGTGTATGGGTGAACAGAACATATAGTGTATGATTGAACATAAAAGATAGTGTATGATTGAACATAACAGATAGTGTATGGCTGAATATAACATATAGTGTAAGGCTGAACATAACAGGTAGTGTATGGCTGAACATAAAAGATAGTGTATGGCTAAACATAACAGATAGTGTATGATTGAACATAAAAGATAGTGTATGATTGAACATAACAGATAGTGTATGGCTGAATATAACATATAGTGTAAGGCTGAACATAACAGGTAGTGTATGGCTGAATATAACAGATAGTGTATGGCTAAACATAACATATAGTGTATGATTGAACATAACATATAGTGTATGGGTGAACAGAACATATAGTGTATGATTGAACACAACATATAGTGTATGGCTGAACAGAACATATAGTGTATGATTGAACATAACATATAGTGTATGGCTGAACAGAACATATAGTGTATGATTGAACATAACATATAGTGTATGGGTGAACAGAACATATAGTGTATGATTGAACATAACATATAGTGTATGGGTGAACAGAACATATAGTGTATGATTGAACATAACATATAGTGTATGGGTGAACAGAACATATAGTGTATGATTGAACATAACATATAGTGTATGGGTGAACATAACATATAGTGTATGATTGAACATAACATATAGTGTATGGGTGAACAGAACATATAGTGTATGGGTGAACATAACATATAGTGTATGATTGAACATAACATATAGTGTATGGGTGAACAGAACATATAGTGTATGATTGAACATAACATATAGTGTATGATTGAACATAACATATAGTGTATGGCTGAACAGAACAGATAATGTATGACTGAATATAAAAGATAGTGTAGGGCTGAACATATCATATAGTGTATAATTGAACAGAACAGATAGTGTATGGCTGAACACAATAGATGGTAATAAAATATGGCAGATATTGCATTAGAAACTCCCTATTTTGAAATTTACATTGCTTATTAAGCATTTTAGACCCACACTGATTACTTTTAAACATTTGGTAAAACTATTTTATTTAGTTTTTGTAAAGTTTTGGGTTATATTCAAATTGCTCTATTTCTTCTGATAGGCCTATAACATAAAATAATATTTTTGTAGCCCAGAGAAATGTAACCCAGTTCTTGTATAGAAATTAATTCTATGTAATGTCTTGTTGCTCAGTTTTAAATGCACTCTGAGCTTACAATATGTGTGTTGGTATCACTGATTTACAAATAAAAATTATTAATATCTAAACCTTTTAAGTTTTAGGGCAATATGATCTACAGAGCTTACTTAGGCCACGTAAATAGCTTGTAAGTAGAAAAACCATAGTCAGGTGTAAAATCTCATGAACTATTTCAAACACAATAGTACACCCTCTCACAAATCAACTTTAAAAAAAAATATTATTTGAATTACAATCAACTTAGAATCTTTCTCTGGTCATTTAAATCTACACATCAGGTCCAAGAGAAATATTTCTTACTAATAAATGGCAAGTTTGCAGCTGTGCCACTTTTTGTCAAGTTGTTAGTTTCAAATAACTGGATATTTAGTTCTGGGAATAGACTCTGAGGTTAATGCTGGAGAATTTCCTGAATCATCATGAACAAGTTTTAAAATTTGGTATTTTTATCAATTTTACTTTTTAACTATTTGTTATGGAGTTTAATATCTTTTTTTTGTTGTTTTTAGTGTTGTTGTTTTTAGTGTTGTTGTTTTTAGTGTTGTTGTTTTTAGTGTTGTTGTTTTTAGTGTTGCTGTTTTTAGTGTTGTTGTTTTTAGTGTTGTTGTTTTTAGTGTTGTTGTTTTTAGTGTTGTTGTTTTTAGTGTTGTTGTTTTTAGTGTTGTTGTTTTAGTGTTGTTGTTTTTAGTGTTGTTGTTTTTAGTGTTGTTGTTTTTAGTGTTGTTGTTTTTAGTGTTGTTGTTTTTAGTGTTGTTGTTTTTAGTGTTGTTGTTTTTAGTGTTGTTGTTTTTAGTGTTGTTGTTTTTAGTGTTGTTGTTTTAGGTAAAATGAAAAAGTGGTGGGGGCCAATGATCATGGCCCCGCCCATTATCTGAGATAAATTTGTTATGCAGAAAAATAACTGAGAAGAGATGACGCTGACCAAGAAACAACTGAGAAGAGATGATGCTGACCAAGAAACAACTGAGAAGAGATGACGCTGACCAAGAAACAACTGAGAAGAGATGACGCTGACCAAGAAACAACTGAGAAGAGATGATGCTGACCAAGAAACAACTGAGAAGAGATGATGCTGACCAAGAAACAACTGAGAAGAGATGACGCTGACCAAGAAACAACTGAGAAGAGATGACGCTGACCAAGAAACAACTGACAAGAGATGACGCTGACCAAGAAACAACTGAGAAGAGATGACGCTGACCAAGAAACAACTGAGAAGAGATGACGCTGACCAAGAAACAACTGACAAGAGATGACGCTGACCAAGAAACAACTGAGAAGAGATGATGCTGACCAAGAAACAACTGAGAAGAGATGACGCTGACCAAGAAACAACTGAGAAGAGATGACGCTGACCAAGAAACAACTGACAAGAGATGACGCTGACCAAGAAACAACTGAGAAGAGATGACGCTGACCAAGAAACAACTGAGAAGAGATGACGCTGACCAAGAAACAACTGACAAGAGATGACGCTGACCAAGAAACAACTGAGAAGAGATGATGCTGACCAAGAAACAACTGAGAAGAGATGACGCTGACCAAGAAACAACTGAGAAGAGATGACGCTGACCAAGAAACAACTGAGAAGAGATGATGCTGACCAAGAAACAACTGAGAAGAGATGATGCTGACCAAGAAACAACTGAGAAGAGATGATGCTGACCAAGAAACAACTGAGAAGAGATGACACTGACCAAGAAACAACTGAGAAGAGATGATGCTGACCAAGAAAAAAATAGAGAAGAGATGACACTGACCAAGAAACAACTGAGAAGAGATGATGCTGACCAAGAAACAACTGAGAAGAGATGATGCTGACCAAGAAACAACTGAGAAGAGATGACGCTGACCAAGAAAAAAATAGAGAAGAGATGACACTGACCAAGAAACAACTGAGAAGAGATGACGCTGACCAAGAAACAACTGAGAAGAGATGACGCTGACCAAGAAAAAAATAGAGAAGAGATGACGCTGACCAAGAAACAACTGAGAAGAGATGACGCTGACCAAGAAACAACTGAGAAGAGATGACGCTGACCAAGAAAAAAATAGAGAAGAGATGACACTGACCAAGAAACAACTGAGAAGAGATGACGCTGACCAAGAAACAACTGAGAAGAGATGACGCTGACCAAGAAAAAAATAGAGAAGAGATGACGCTGACCAAGAAACAACTGAGAAGAGATGAGGCTGACCAAGAAAAAAATAGAGAAGAGATGACGCTGACCAAGAAACAACTGAGAAGAGATGACGCTGACCAAGAAACAACTGAGAAGAGATGAGGCTGACCAAGAAAAAAAAGAATTTTCTAGAATATAACAGAAACAAAAAGCATGACTATTCTTCCTTACAATTGGAGTTTCTTCCCTTTCATCTGGTATAGGTGGTGGGGGTGGGGTAGGTTGTTTCTCCTCTATGACCTCTGGTGCTGCCTCTGTTGGTAATGGCTGTTCAGGGGGAGATGACTCTTCTTCCTTTTTCTTGCCTTTCTTTCCCTTTTTGCCTTTTTTGGTTTTCTTCTCTTCTTTTTTAGCTGCAGTTTCTTTCTTCAATGCTGGTTCTTTCTTTTGTTTCTTTTCTCTGGGTTTTCCTGTAACACACAATTAAGTTTTTTATTTCATCCTATAAAATGTATTTCCATTTATCACAGCTTATCAAGAATAAAATTAGTTTTTGCAAGAAATTTTTGTTTTAAGATATTATTTTATAATTGTAAAACACTAAATACAATGGAATGAAGAAAAATTAAAATAGAAATAATTTTTGCTCAAATGTTCTTTAGCTATAAACATTTGTTAAAATGAAAAAGTAAGTTTAACTGAAAATAAACATCTGCTAGCCTACTGTATATCAGTGTCTCACATTAATCAAGAAAACAAAGGTCAAACAAAATTGATGGTTAACAATATTGAGAAACAAACTGTTAAAAATATTAGCCATTAATATACAGATGTTGACTATATAGCATTGATTATATTGTTTATTTTTTGGAGTAAATATAACACACATATGAATAAAACATTAAAAAAACTAAATCAAACTAGCAAACTTTAGTTGTTAGTATGATGTCCAAAATAAAAGGATAAAACTTTCCATTTAAAGAAATTAGTTTAAAGAACAGAAAGGTGAAAAGGATAAAAAAGCAAGAAAGTTTCAAAAATAAAATTTATAACTTTTCACAGATTTATGGAGGCTGAGACAATATATTTAGATAGTTCTGTCAAATAATTCTGTAAAATAAATTTGTGTTTGATACAAATTTGTCATTTATTTATAGCCTTGATTTTTCAATTAACAAATGTTAAGTTTTGCACAAATAATAAACTAATGCACAGACAAACATTTCAAAATCAAAGCTTGAACATTCTAATGATATATACAGCAAAGTCAATAATTTTGGTTTGTTTTATATATATATATATAATTCATGATCATAGTCCACACACTAATCATGATTATAGGTCACACTTTTAGCCTCACCCTTGGCTTTTTTAGGGGGAACAACTCTAGGTGGTGGACCACCAGGTGTTGGCATTTCTCCCCCATACAGCATGGTTAATTCATTCCTGCGATCAACGCCACCTGTAATATGAAGGTGAACCCGCCCACATGTAATACAAATGAGCCAGAAACTACGACTTCCAACACAATGAGCCAGAAACTATAACTTCCAACACAATGAGCCAGTTATATTTTAATATATAGTTAGCTCAAAGATTTGAAAGTCCACTCAGTATTTGGTAGAAAAGCATTTAAAAAAATCAAATCTAAGTCAAATAAAATTTAATAAATTTAAAAACAAAATAACAACTAGTTTTGTCTCTAATATATGTTTTTTTTTTAAATCAGTTTCTTTTTGTTACGAATGAGAAATAGATATATGTATTTTTATTTTCACAAACATTTTTCTAATTAATTTTTTTTAGTACCAATGAAAAAATAAAAGGCCATAAATTAACTTCTAAAACCTAAATAAATTTCTAAACTTTTCCGCCATTGGCTAAAACTGCACTCACCTACAACAAATGGCTCCTCTTTCTGATCTGGCAATTTCTTCTCCTTTTTAACTTTACCATCTGTAGTTGTGTCTGACTTCTGTGGAGTGATTAGTCTTACTTCCTTGACTTCCTTTTAAAACAAACACAACAAATATAGACCTCAGTTCATGACACACACAGAAATACTGATTCTTGGGGTATCAATTCACATAAGATTAAGTAACATTTCTTCATTTGTCTGAATAAATGATCAATTGAAAGCTACAAAATATTACTCTTGGTGAACAGTACATTATAGAAAACATTAAGAACATCAGACTTGAGATTTACACTGTGAAAAAAACAACAAAATGATGGTCCAGACACAACTAACTGACACAACTTACTGACACAACTTACTGACACAACTTAATTTCACAACTTAATGACACAGACCTTAAAAACACAACCAAGTAAACAGACATGCAGAAATAAGGATACATAATTCTAGTACTTATAAATGGAATGTGTATATGGCACTAAGAGACAAAGAGAAATAGATGTATGTATCTTTGGCACAAAGAGAAATAGAAATGTATCTGTGACATTAATATGCTAAGTTATAAAAACACATGAACATGATCTATAACACAAAGAAACAGCATTCATTAAAAAACAGCATTCATAAAAAAATAGCATTAATTAAAAACAGCATTCATTAAAAAACAGCATTCATTAAAAAACAGCATTCATTAAAAAACAGCATTCATTAAAAACAGCATTCATTAAAAACATCATTCATTAAAAAACATCATTCATTAAAAAACAGCATTCATTAAAAAAAGAATTCATTAAAAAACAGCATTCATTAAAAAACAGAATTCATTAAAAAAACAGCATTCATTAAAAAAAACAGCATTCATTAAAAAAAACAGTACCCTAACACACACAAAAATGAAAAAATTAAAAAACAAAGAAATATAATGCTCAGATATTATCATGGGACTACAAAAGCAGTTTTTGGAAAGCACAGAACACGTGTGTAAAAGCTTTGATAAAGACTGCCATGCAATGATAGGCCTGCTCAGCCACACGAGAAAATGCAACCTCAACCCACGGTGATGCACCATCATCTCACAAGATGGAAGAATGCCGAAGACAAAAGCAGTTGAAATAATATACATGAATATTTCATCAAATTATTTCAATAAAGTAAGGAAATAATTAAGTTTACTTTGACAGTGTCCACATCTTTCCTCTCTGGTGTCTTCAGTATTGGAGTCAATGTTTGACCTGATTTATCCAACATACCTAGTTTCTTCCCTGATGAAGACTCCTATAACATTGAATATTAAAAAAAGTTTTGTCAATTACAATCACAATCATTGAGATTATTTTTTTTTCAAATGCATTGCTTTTTATAATCAGATGTTTTTAAAGGATACTGTTTATAAAAAAAGTATGCATTTTAATATCTAATCTAAACTTTATTGTGAAAAGTTATCAGTTTTTTTATTGTATTTTGACAAGGAATAACTGAAACTATTTGAATAAAAACCTGGACGATTTTAATATATGTATTTATCTTTTGTTTATTACATTTTTTAATGTTCCTACCTCTAGGGTGACAACATCCTCTTCTGCTGATTTTTCTATTTCTCTATCATCCTTGTCATTGAACACTTCAGCCATTGCCTCTTGTGGTTTTTCCTTTGGTTGTGATACAGATTTACTTGTCTGTTTAATAGAATCATTTTAAAATAAAACACAATAAAATATTTTTTTCAACAAAAATATTTATATCACAGTTGTCTTTCAAAAACATTGTCAAAAATTAGCCAAATAAAACATTTTTTTCAGAGTTCTTTTTAAAACACTACATGTTAATAAGTATTTACTTTGCTCTAGTTAATGTCAAGTACCTATCAGAGCTTTAAAGACTCAAAAGTAACTTGTAGTTTAGTGTCATTGGATTATTTCCCATCACTTAACTTAGCAGGAGGGAGAAAACTGTAAAACTGTGCAGTCTGTTATTTAGTTTTTAGTGTAGGTATTTCAAAGTTTAATTTAGTTCCACTGTAAAAAAAAGTCAATTGTTGGCAAATAGATGTTTTAAAAACATTTTCTGCCAACTAATATTTACCTGAAGATAGAATACATTTGTATATATTATTGTAAAGTGTTTTAAAAAAATGCAAATAAATCCTTACTCCGGCTCTGCTTTCAACACCAGCATCAGGTGTTTGGTAGGATATGACATCCATATTGGAATCTTCCAAATGGTTTGCTGATTCAGCTGGAATTGAAATGTGTCTCTTCCCAGGTCCGTCTTCTGTGTCTGATTGAAATATTAAACAATCATGAATCATGGCCTGATTGAAATATTAAACAATCATGAATCATGGCCTGATTGAAATATTAAACAATCATGAATCATGGCCTGATTGAAATATTAAACAATCATGAATCATGGCCTGATTGAAATATTAAACAATCATGAATCATGGCCTGATTGAAATATTAAACAATCATGAATCATGGCCTGATTGAAATATTAAACAATCATGAATCATGGCCTGATTGAAATATTAAACAATCATAAAGCATGGCCTGATTGAAATATTAAACAATCATGAATCATGGCCTGATTGAAATATTAAACAATCATGAATCATGATCTGGTTGAAATATTAAACCATCATGAATCATGGTCGGATTGAAATATTAAACAATTATGAATCATGGTCTGATTGAAATATTAAGCAATCATGAATCATGATCTGATTGAAATATTAAACAATCATGAATCATGATCCGATTGAAATATTAAACAATCATGAATCATGGCCTGATTGAAATATTAAACAATCATGATCTGGTTGAAATATTAAACAATCATGAATCATGGTCGGATTGAAATATTAAACAATTATGAATCATGGTCTGATTGAAATATTAAGCAATCATGAATCATGATCTGATTGAAATATTAAACAATCATGAATCATGGTCTGATTGAAATATTAAACAATCATGAATCATGGTCTGGTTGAAATATTAAACAATCATGAATCACGGTCTGATTGAAATATTAAACAATCATGGTCTGATTGATATATTAAACAATCATGAGTCATGGTCCGATTGAAATATTAAACAATCATGGTCTGATTGATATATTAAACAATCATGAATCATGGTCCGATTGAAATATTAAACAATCATGAATCATGGTCTGATTGAAATATTAAACAATCATGAATCATGGTCTACTTGAAAGATTAAACAATCATGAATCATGGTCTGATTGAAATATTAAACAATCATGAATCATGTAAAGAACTATTAATATTATATAAAAAAAGAACAGAAATAATAAAAAAAGAGAGAAAATACAAGACTGGTATTCTACTGACCTAATCCATGAGCAACATGTAGATGACCATGCTGGACACCTCCCATGGCCTGGTCTAGGTCAACCTTGACCTTGATTTTCATCTTGCTCTCCCCGTCACTGACAAGTTCTATCTGCTCTGGGGTGAGGCTGTGTGAGGAAAGGGCCTCAATGACATCTGGGCTGATCTCAGGGTCAGAGGTCAGTTGGGCTGGGTCTAGTCCTGCTACAAGATATATACATTATATAAGATTTGTTCATTGATTCAAGACATGAAGCTGTATTGCTTGAGTGCACAGTATGCAGAATTAAAGGGACAAAAACTAAACATTACTAAATAGTTCTGTTGAGATGTGTTTGATAATAAATAGACACATAAAACATTCATGATGAGCTTATGCAGATTGCAAGAATATCCCAATAAATTAGAAATGTTATGAATTCTTGTATCTCAATGTCATACTTTAAGTGATTAAAGTCAACTACTTTGTCATGATCCTAAGTGGGTTGACCTAAACAGTTGACAGTTAATTATTGAACTCTTTAGATGTAGGCAAAGTGTTTTTTATGTCATTTATTATTAGTTCTTTATGTATGTATGAATGTATGACAAGGCTTATGTCATTTATGATTAGTTCTTTATGTATGTATGAATGTATGACAGGGCTTATGTCATTTATGATTAGTTCTTTATGTATGTATGAATGTATGACAGGGCTTATGTCATTTATGATTAGTTCTTTATGTATGTATGAATGTATGACAGGGCTTATGTCATTTATGATTAGTTCTTTATGTATGTATGAATGTATGACAGGGCTTATGTCATTTATTATTAGTTCTTTATGTATGTATGAATGTATGACAGGGCTTATGTCATTTATGATTAGTTCTTTATGTATGTATGAATGTTTGACAGGGCTTATGTCATTTATTATTAGTTCTTTATGTATGTATGAATGTATGACAGGGCTTATGTCATTTATGATTAGTTCTTTATGTATGTATGAATGTATGACAGGGCTTATGTCATTTATTATTAGTTCTTTATGTATGTATGAATGTATGACAGGGCTTAATGTCATTTATTATTAGTTCTTTATGTATGTATGAATGTATGACAGGGCTTATGTCATTTATTATTAGTTCTTTATGTATGTATGAATGTATGACAGGGCTTATGTCATTTATGATTAGTTCTTTATGTATGTATGAATGTATGACAGGGCTTATGTCATTTATTATTAGTTCTTTATGTATGTATGAATGTATGACAGGGCTTATGTCATTTATGATTAGTTCTTTATGTATGTATGAATGTATGACAGGGCTTATGTCATTTATTATTAGTTCTTTATGTATGTATGAATGTATGACAGGGCTTATGTCATTTATGATTAGTTCTTTATGTATGTATGAATGTATGACAGGGCTTATGTCATTTATGATTAGTTCTTTATGTATGTATGAATGTATGACAGGGCTTATGTCATTTATGATTAGTTCTTTATGTATGTATGAATGTATGACAGGGCTTATGTCATTTATTATTAGTTCTTTATGTATGTATGAATGTATAACAGGGCTTATGTCATTTATGATTAGTTCTTTATGTATGTATGAATGTATGACAGGGCTTATGTCATTTATTATTAGTTCTTTATGTATGTATGAATGTATGACAGGGCTTATGTCATTTATGATTAGTTCTTTATGTATGTATGAATGTTTGACAGGGCTTATGTCATTTATTATTAGTTCTTTATGTATGTATGAATGTATGACAGGGCTTATGTCATTTATGATTAGTTCTTTATGTATGTATGAATGTATGACAGGGCTTATGTCATTTATGATTAGTTCTTTATGTATGTATGAATGTATGACAGGGCTTAATGTCATTTATTATTAGTTCTTTATGTATGTATGAATGTATGACAGGGCTTATGTCATTTATTATTAGTTCTTTATGTATGTATGAATGTATGACAGGGCTTATGTCATTTATTATTAGTTCTTTATGTATGTATGAATGTATGACAGGGCTTATGTCATTTATTATTAGTTCTTTATGTATGTATGAATGTATGACAGGGCTTACACCGTATATAAATAGGTTGATAGATTTTTCATTATTTTTTAGTTCATTTTTTTAACTATACAAAAAATTGTGTTTAAATTATACCATTTTGTTGGCTCAATAACTATGGGATTAACTTTTGAAAAGTTCTTGTTTTTGTTTGTTCTGATCAGCTTTGTGTCAAGTAAGTAATGGAAGAGAAAGGAAACCCAATTGTTTAGGAGCAACTATTATTTAGGTGCAACAATAGTTTAGGTGCAACAAATAGTTTAGGTGCAACAAATAGTTTAGGTGCAACAATTATGTAGGTGCAACAATTGTTTAGGTGCAACAATTATGTAGGTGCAACAATTATGTAGGTGCAACAAATGTCTAGGTGCAACAATCGTTTAGGTGCAACAATTGTTTAGGTGCAACAATTCTCTATGTACAACAAATAGCTTAGGTGCAACAAACAGTTTAGGTGCAACAATTATGTAGGTGCAACAAATGTCTAGGTGCAACAAATGTCTAGGTGCAACAATCATTTAGGTGCAACAATCGTTTAGGTGCAACAATTGTTTAGGTGCAACAATTCTCCATGTACAACAAATAGCTTAGGTGCAACAAACAGTTTAGGTGCAACAATTATGTAGGTGCAACAAATGTCTAGGTGCAACAAATGTCTAGGTGCAACAATCATTTAGGTGCAACAATCGTTTAGGTGCAACAATTGTTTAGGTGCAACAATTGTCCATGTACAACAAATAGCTTAGGTGCAACAAACAGTTTAGGTGCAACAATCATGTAGGTGCAACAAATGTCTAGGTGCAACAATTGTTTAGGTGCAACAATTGTTTAGGTGCAACAAATAGTTTATGTGCAACAATTGTTTAGGTGCAAGAGCTATTTAA
Source organism: Anisus vortex (assembly GCA_949126835.1). Taxonomy (NCBI): domain Eukaryota; kingdom Metazoa; phylum Mollusca; class Gastropoda; family Planorbidae; genus Anisus; species Anisus vortex. The sequence continues at coordinate 2,304,750 of OX421506.1, read as the reverse complement.
TAGTTTTTTTTGGACAAAATTGTATTTGATTCAATCACTAAATCCAAAATTTCACTTCTGAAGGAAACCAAAAGAAAGAGCAGATAGTCAGGTAAGCAAAGAATATGTACAATTCTGGAATGGGTATTTAATTATACATGAAACAACATTGACTCTGCAAAAGTTTATTTCCTAAACAAAAATAGTTATATTTCAAGAACATAAATAAAAACATTAATTGAAATCTGACCTGCAGTTAAAGACTTGGCAATAAGACTTTTATAGTCTGCAGCAGATGAAGCTATACTGCTAGGACTACTGGACTTCATTATTTCATCAACTGCCTCCTGGAAAATATGTAAAGGTCATAGATTCTTAAAGATATTTCAAACATAAAAACAAAATATTTTCAGTTTCTTTTTTAACATCATTAACAAAATTTTCTTTATAAATATTTCTTAGAGTGGAAACATCATTAGTACGCAAGAGCTTACATTAACAATGAAAAGACTTACACACCCAAAAGCAGATATCTTACATCAAAAGCATTTTTCTTACAATAAACAATCACAACAAGTTTTCATTTTAGTCAGTGTTCATTTTACAACAAGAAAAAAAAATTGTCAAATGTAAACCCTAATTTTTTTTATTAAAAAAAAAAGTAAAAAATAGAATCAAAACTAAAAAAAAACTAGAAAGAAATTTTCAAAAATATAAAGAAGCAAAATTGTTTGTGTAGCCATTCGACCTGTCGCATGTGTTATAATATCAAGAACAAAAAATAGAAATAAACTATATAAAATAAAATATATAAATGTAAACTAAATAGAAATAACATAGAAATTTTATTTCATAAATGTTTTTAGAAAAATTCCTAGTATTGTTAGTGTAAGTAAACTGACAAAAAATAATAAAAGAAAAAAATGCAACTAATGGTCGAGCTGAACGAAATGAAAAATGACCATTAAATGTTGGTCAGTTTTTTGTTTAATATCTAAATAAAAATGTAAATGTTTAGGCTTATCATTTATTCAATATATTTCTATATCATCTAATCTACTTTTTCATTCAATAAGCCAAAGTTATTTCTGCTCTAGACCAGGGGTCGGCTACCTTTTGATAATAGTGTGACAAAGTACAATTTCTAATTTATTCCACGAACCAAAAGTTTAAAATGTATCTCTAGCTCTAGCACTCAATTTCTTGTAGAAAAGACTTGAATTGCATTTTTTTGGATCTTCCTTGTGCCAACGTAAACGGCTCTGTGTACCAGGTCTGGCACGCCTGCCATAGGTTGCTGACCCCTGCTCTAGATTTTGAATTTTAAAAATGTAACTTTACATCTCTTGAATGTTATATTATTTTTGAAACAGAATACATTTATTTGTAATTTTAAAATTGATTTTGTGATATGAAAAAAAATTTTCTTTTTTTTTTCAGAATATTTTCTTAGAACTAAAAAATTTAGCCATCTTTCTTCTATAATAAAGATGAAATGAAAAACATAAATAAAAAATAGAGGAAAAAAGACATTGAAATAAAACTGTTTGAAGCAATAAAAAAGTTGGATCATTGAGATCTTACAGATGCACCAGATAAAGTTCTGAGTATAGTCCTCTTAGGGTGTGTCTGTGTCCACAAATCAGCAGCTTGCTAAAATTTTAATCAATTTTATATCATAAACTGAAGACACAATTAAATACTAAGGTTTCAATTCTTGGCTATAATCAAAACATGATGCAATAAGATGAAAAACTTAGAAGACAAAAATGATTTAAAATATAAAAGAAATATTTTAAATTTTTTTATTTTTTTAAACCAATAAATCATACAGTACTAAAGACTGCTTCAATAAAGTTAACTTAGTTAATGACTGTTTACATTTGATGAAGTACATGGAATTTAAGCACAATGTAGGGTCAATGGTTATACTTGGAAATATAGCAGAGAGCCAATCTTATATTTTATAAAATTTAATTGTTCTATTTTTTTTCAAACACAAATATTGGGACATTTTCTTATTGGCTAAAAATTGCAAGCAGAATTCAGGCTTCTTCTTTGTTTTTAATGTAACCTCCATTACAATTGAATCTAAATAATTAAATATGTTTAAACAAATATTTACTGTACTTTAAGGCAATTCTTTTTCATTGGCTTGTCTAATGTTCAGTACATTCTAAATCATACTTATGGAATGAAATTAAGTTTTTATCTCCCTCGCCTTATATTTGTTGTCTCAAATCCACTTGTACAATTTTTTTAGTTGCGTTCAACCAACGCCCACACTTACCTTAACATCCATTTCAAGGTCACTGCCTGCACCAGAATGGCTCAGGACATTTTCTGCAATGTGGTGAGCATGGTCAGCTAGTGTGTCCATGATATCTTTCTCTGAGACACCGGACACTCGAGGTGAAGAGTCTAGGACAGTAAACAACACCAATGAACGCTATGGGTTTGGCAAAATATTCTCAGAATGTAAGAATATAACTCTCAATTTCAGAACAGTCTACAAGAGGACATATTCTCCTTTTTTATTAAACAACATTCCTATACAAAAATGATTTACAAGCTAGGACCACAGATAAATACCCAGATAAATGCCCAGTCCTCATATCAGACAAAGAACCATAGCACTGACAACAATAACAACTAACAATTATAATTAAACACAGATTTTTTCTCATTGCATAAGAAAATTGTACATGTAAACATGGAGTAGCAAACTTAAAGGACAAAGACGAATTAAGAAGAGCAACTTGCTTATACTTATAATGTACAATGATATACTTGTTTAGATTTAGATTGGTTCATTTGTACAGTTCAAGAAAATAAACTGTCAACTTTTTCCAGCTAAAAGGTGTCCAACAGATGTCCCACTCTACCCGAGGTCATCAGTTCAAACTGCATATCCCACACCCACGCACCGACGTCTACAATTATTCTTTTTTTTGGTCTGTCATTAGGCTGTGAAGCACCCTGGACCAGGCCTCCATCACTGCCCTTACTGTGCCGGCTTTCAAATTTTCCCTGAATGGCTGGACTAAAAACCTAAAGTGACACTCTGTCATCTGTTTATATTTGTTGTTTGTGATGTTTTTTATTTTATGTGTAGTTAAATTGTGGACTTTTTCCTCGGTCCTAACGGGGTCTCCACAGTAATATGAAGAAGAAGAAGAAGGAATGAAATTTGGGTAGGAAATTTAAATTAGTCTCAACATTATTAAAAACTGTCTTGTGATGATAAACAAAACATCTTTATTTCTGTAATAAACTTTATATATATATATGGCAATATATATGTGATAAACTTAGTGAGTAGGTTTTTTATTGTTTGACTTGACAATGATTGATCACACTAAGTTGCAAGCAAAGTAAAATTCAGTTGATGAGAAACTCTAGTCTAAAGATTGAAGTGATGTAATTAACATAGATTTTTGTTGTTTGTATATTTATCCCTATTTCTTGGAAGACTGACCTGCCGATATCTTGGATGTTTGGTCCCAAAGTAAATATTTTCCTGTTGAGCTTAACCTACTTAAATCTTCTCTGGACACAGAAGAGCTCGCTATGCTTCCTAACAAACAAACAAAAAAAATAGATAAATTAGTGTGCACTGTCTCAAACATTTATAAATTTGTGTATTTCACTTATCATTATGTGTGCCAATAGCATTTATATTAGAATACTTATAATGATATGGTATAATGACATGGTATAATGACATGGTATAATGACATGGTATAATGACATGGTATAATGACATGCTTCTCACCTCTTTGATAAGAACTTTTTGATTGTACCGACAAAGGAAGAGAAAGTTTCTTATCCATGTTCCAGGGCTCCGGTTCATCTTCAGATAAACCTGACTCATCAGCTCCTGAATTTAACAATAAAACAAACAAAATACAGATAAGTTTTTTTTACAGAATATTATTGAAACCAGCATTTGGTGAAATAATATAAGAATTGCAAAAGAGTTTTAAACAATTAAAATTAAGCAATTTTATATAATAAGAAAACAATATTTTCAAATTTAATCTGCTAGATCAGAGATAAGAAAGATTTTCTTAATCTAAACCAGATAATGCCCACTAGGAGAAGACCATCAAAAAGAAGGCAATGGATATTTCCAAGTGGAAGGAGGTGGTGAAGCAGGCCAGAGCCCTCCATGGGCTGTAGCATCAAAGATGAGGATGATGAGAATACCAGTATTGAAATCAATGATCACAAATTCTAGAACATATGTCTGGAATTAGTTCACAGAAAGACATAAAGAGAATAAGCCTTTTTGGCTTTATTACAGCAGATGTGAGGCTTAGCACTGTTTGTCCAAAAAGGAAATTAGGATCCATAGACATTATTAAATATGAAAAAAAATTTGCTTTTAAAGCCACGCTATATAAACTCTGTAAATACAAAAAATGCTTAATAACTCAAAACAATTATTTGATTATTAATAACTTGTGAAGTGTGACAAAATATATAAGTATAGTTACAACACTAAAACTTTTACTATGGAATAATTTCTAAATGCCCTATAATCCCTCGGTAGCAAAAATAAGGAAGGAAAAGAAGTACATATAAAAATGTATATGTCCGGCTGGCCATGGAATCTCACCTTCATTTCTGTAGATTGGCAGGACATCATTCATATTGCCCACATCACTCCTGTGAACACCTCCACGTATGACAGAGCCACCTACACTAACTATCTCCCCATCAGGGGCCATAATTACACTGCCTTTCATAGAATCAGCTTGTCCTCCTGCTAAGAGTTTCAAATATCAGAATCAGTTAAATATGAACATTATCAAGTCTGATTATGCTACTATATAATAACTTTAATGATTTTCTCTAACAAACACTACTTTAGCTAACTTCAAAATAAATAAATTATAAAAAGTATTTTCAGTTTTAAGAAAGGTTAATAATAAAAAACGAAATAAATTTTAATTTTTACCAAAGTCAAGTAATTATAATGTTTCATAAAATTAGATTAGATCTACTGTAAATTTGATTTCTTTAAATATTTTAAGCTCAACTAATTTACACAAAATTTACTTGACAAATTAATTCAACTCAAACATAGGGGGGAAAAAATCAATTTCTTTAAATCTAGTTCTGAAATCAATAAAAACCAAAAGTGGAATCAATTCAACTAAATATTTGAGGTTAAGTCATACACACTGATCTATAGAAAGAATAGATTAGGCATGGAATTAACATTCTTGAAGACAAAATAAATAGGCTTTCACATGACTTTCTCTTATCTGTGAAATTCTATTTCCTAAACACTGATATGTAAATACATTTCAAGTGACTTAGATTTCCCTTTTTCTGAGGGATTTGTTCTAATCATAAGTGGCTAATTCCTGAAAATTGCTTTTGTAGATAAGTGAATAGTGGGGAAAGGGAATTTATTTAGGCTTATATTTGCGTATACACATTTAATATGGAGGCGCTATCCATTCTTTTTATAGATCAGTGGTCATACACAATGGTAGACAAGAACAAATAAAAAAGAGCCATGCTCAAAATCAATTCAACCTGCAATTCATACATACAAGGTATAGCATGCATTAGTGAGTACAGTAAATAGAACTTTGTTTTCCTTGATATATGGGTTAGTTACATCATATTAAAATTCAATGCAAATTTTGAAATTAAACAAACTTTGTAGTTGGAAACTGCATGACAATTTTAAGCATTGCAATCAATTATTATGTGAGCTCAAACAAGCATATATGTGTTTTAGATTAGTTACAAATATTTGTTGATAGAGTAAGCTTAGTTTTTTTTGTAAATTCCAGAGCAAACATTTTGACAAAAACAATCTGATACAATAAGTTTTGCCGCATTACGTATATTGTTTTCTTTTTTCTTAGTAAAAAAAAATAATTTATTATTAATTTTAGGAATTCTGTTAGCTTCATTTTTCTAACTATAAAGAGAGTCAAATAATAATTTTTAAAGGTAGTGTATCATATAGTATCAAATTAAAACTTAGATAGCAATGTGTTTTTTTTTGTTCAGCTTCACTTACAGTAGAACTTTGCAAGCACCCATTCAAAAATAAAATGGCTTAAATTGAAACAGCTCTATTGATATAGAAATGATTCAAGAAACAGCTCTATTGATATAGAAATGATTCAAGAAACAGCTCTATTGATATAGAAATGATTCAAGAAACAGCTCTATTGATATAGAAATGATTCAAGAAACAGCTCTATTGATAAAGAAATGATTCAAGAAACAGCTCTATTGATATAGAAATGATTCAAGAAACAGCTCTATTGATATAGAAATGATTCAAGAAACAGCTCTATTGATATAGAAATGATTCAAGAAACAGCTCTATTGATATAGAAATGATTCAAGAAGACAAAAAATAAATTGAAAAATAAATGCTCAAACTAAATATTTTGTACAAATTGTTAAATAGGTTTATGAAAATCAAATGGAACAGATCTATTTTTGTTTTTGTTTTTTACCCATCATCAACCAATGTCTTCTATTAGACACATCAAGAGAGTCAACAGGGGAGGTTATAGAGGAATGACCAGAGTGGTGGCCAAAATGGAAATTTTCTAAGTGCATTGCCTCCTGGTGATAATATGTGGGTTTGGGGAGGGGAGGAGGTTGGAACATGATACCAGAGTTGAGTGTATCAAAGACTGCTGAAAAATGAAAAATGATAAGTTTTGAAATAATCATAACTAATAATCATTCAATAATCATTCAGGACGTTTATGTCCAAACAGCATAACTACTAAGGAAAAAATGATTATTGAATTATATATACTTTAATTAAACATTGCATAATACTTTTATTATTTAAATAAAACAATAAAATTAAAACATTTTCATTTCAGCTGATTTCGTTAAAAAAAAAATTTTCACTATAAATTAGGCTACTATTTTTAATTTATCTACATTTGCAATCTTTAGTCTACTTGCACCTGGCAAAAGTTTGCATTTAAAATATGTTTGCACAAATCGATTTAAAGCTTACATTTTAAACACAATTGTTATCCATTCTCATTGTGCCTGTTTGGATATTAAAATTTTTGTTTAGTTTAAGGCAGAAAACACATATGGCATTGGTTTAAAAAATCCCCCAAAACAAAGAAACTAAAATGCTGATTTTGAACTGACCATCTTTTTTATGACCTTTCTTGTTTGACTTCTTAACTGCATCAAGTCTGCTACTGCCTGGGTCTATGATTTCGAATGACTTATCTGCAAAATAAGTTTAATACAATACTAGTTAAACATTTTGGTTAAACAAGTACGATTCTGCAAAATGTTAGGATTCAGACAGAAACATGTTTAAAAATAATTTAATGCTACTAAAAAACACAATTTTAGCAACAGCAAGCAAATTTAAATTGGTAATATTATACATATCATTGATTGCATCCACATGGAGTTTATGATTTTAGTCACACTGCCACATTCAGATGTACAGTGCTTACGTCTGTACCCATGGGACGACTTATAGCTAGCAAAGAGTGTAAACCACAGATACACTAACGCAGGGGGGTGGGGGTGGAACATTGCTTGGAAGAGAGCCCATTAGGGGGGAGGAAGGAGTAGGTGCATTTACACTCTTCTTGTCAGGTTTATAGTCTGGTAATTGTACTACAATGTGAAAGTGCAGGTCTACGAGGTATTCCAGGGTAGTTCCGCAGCTGGGGTTGGGTGGTAATCATCCTTTTCTTGTTATGCCTTTGACTTAAGAGCCAAATAGCTCATTCGGTTTTAAAAAGACAAATTTGACTAGTGCTGGCTAATCCTGTGTCATGTCAACATGTGTGCTGGATACAGCACTATAGTGCTAGCTTACCTTGAGCCAAATCTACAGAAATACTGGATACAGCACTGCAGTGTTAGCTTACCTTGAGCCATATCTACAGAAGTACTGTATATAGCACTACAATGTTAGCTTACCTTGAGCCATACCTACAGAAGTACTGGATACAGCACTGCAGTGCTAGCTTACCTTATGCCATGTCTACAGAAGCACTGTATATAGCACTACAATGTTAGCTTACCTTGAGCCATACCTACAGAAGTACTGGATACAACACTACATTATTATCTTACATTGAGCTATGTCTACATAAGTATGGATCTTCTTCTTCATAATACTGTAGAGACCCCGTTAGAACCGAGGAAAGAGTCCACAATTTAAATACACATAAAATAAAAAGCATCACAAACAACAATTATAAACAAATGACAGAGTGTCACTTTAGGTTTTTAGACCATCACTTAAGTGACGACTTGAAAGCCGGAACTGTAGGGAGAGTGATGGAGACCTGGTCCAGGGTGTTCCACAGCCTAATGGCTGACGGAAAAAACGAATGTTTGTAGGCTTGCATGTGGGACATGCAGCTTGAGCTGATGGCCTCGGGTAGAGCGCGACACCTGTTGAATTCGGCCTGACTGAGTGGACATTTCCACGTGGCGGTTCGCGATCCTGCAAATAGTGGTGACCTTGTTTATCGCTCTGCGGTGTTGTAGGGACTCCAGTTGGAGTTTGGCCACCAAAACTGAGGCCCTAGTTTTAAGGCCCTAGTCATGTAAGATACAACGTGCCGCTCGACGTTGGGTCATCTCCAGCTTAGATATCAGGTGTTGTTGATGAGGATCCCATACAGTCGATGCGTACTCCAGGATGGGACGAGCTAAACTTTTATAACAATGGGTCTGGATCCTGGTGCAGCATCCCTTGAGTTTCCTTTGGACGAAGGCGCAAGCTCTATTTGCTTTGGCAGCAATAGATTGGACATGTGTGCCCCAGTGGAGTTTTTCTGTGATGTTCACTCCAAGGTACTTGGCATCTGAAACCCTCTCAAGAGTGTGACCATGCAAGGTATAGCTGGTGGGGATCCTAGTCCTCTTCCTTGAAATAGAGAGGAGGTTGCACTTATTAACATTGAACGTCATTTGCCATTTGGATACTTACAGAAGTACTGGATACAACACTACACTCCTAGCTTACCTTGAGCCATGTCTACGTACTGCTGGATACAACAATACACTGTTAGCTTACCTTGGGCCATGTCTACAGTACTAATGGATACAACAATACAGTGCTAGCTTACCTTGGGCCATGTCTACAGTACAACTGGATACAACACTACAGTGCTAGCTTACCTTGAGCCATGTCTACAGAAGTACTTGAGAGTGCAGTCAGTGTGGAGTGTTGTGGTGTTGCTGGTTGTATGTTCACTGTTGGAAGATCTAGACTTGCACTACCTGTGACACATACAACACTGAGTTTAAAAACAATAGATCTAGGTTTCTTTTGTTCATGATATAAAGATTATTTTTAAAAAAGGTTTGGTCATGCTTCTTACAGGAATTGTTTTTATAATAACATATTATACTCTCTTTTCCTAATTTTCAGAAACTCATTCAAGCACAAATGATTTTTTTTTTACACAATTTGTTTTCAAATAAAGTGTAGCTTTCTTTGTAAGCTTACACAAAATTACTTCTTTAAATGTGAGGTGATTTATGTTTTTTATACTCAGATATAGATAGCAATAAATTGCTGGTATGTCTTAAACAATTAGCACTACAAATGTGTGTTGTAGGGGGGGGTATTATATAACCTACAAAAAAAAAAGGTAAAAATTACTTTGTTTAGCAAGAGGCTGCTCATACATGATATAATGGGTGGTAACACAAACTATCTGGCTACAAAAAATACCTCTATTAATGGATGGTAACACAACCATTTGACTTGTCTCTCTGCTGACATCTTTGATTGGTGACAACGTATGACGAATGGGCGGGAGAACGGGGATTCCCGAAAATTCTGAAGACGTGGATCCTGATCGAGAAGAGACTGATGGGATATCTGTGTCCGTGGCGTCAGATCCACTCATCCGACCGGAAGTAAATGCTTTAGGTTGAAAGGGTGGATAAAAACGTTACAATAAATATTTCATTCATGAAAACTAAAATACAAACAAACTTCAATAGGCACAGTTTTTTATATAAAAATAAGCCTAAGCTTGCCTCGCATTTTGAGCGCCCTGGCGTCTGAGGATTCTGCCTTGCGGAAGGCGGCCATGTCAAAGTTGTTGTTCCTGTCGTCGATATCTGGTATGGAGGAGCGGAGTGAGTACTTCCCATTGTGTGAGTCCAACAGAGACTGGAGAGCAAAATGATAATAAAATAACATAATAATATAATGGTCATTCAATGCAGAAATTACCTAGCATAGATGAAAAGAATAAGCTTATAACACAGATAGAAACCTAAATGTTTAATGTTTCAGTGATTATAATAACAACAGACTCTAGACCATTGTCAACATTAGACGATCAATCACACAGATGAGACCTGAGGCAGAGCATAAAACAAAATCCCATCAGCCAGCAGAGAGCTCTACGGAATTGGTGATGAATTGACCACTCTCTCGGAAGGCTGGCCTAGAACATAGCAGGATAGGCACTCCAATGAACAGCCGGCAGACTAAGTAGCTAGTGGATAAGGTCATGGCGGAAGAGATAGGACGTAGCGTCTATGAACTAGCACACTGAAGACACGTTGCAGAAGTCTATTGCTCCACAAGGAATACAAGGCAATAAGCGAGCCACCATACAATAATAATTATTATGAGGTTGATGGAAGTACAAAAGGATGCCACACAGATGGACAAAATGTAGGCATTTGTACAAAGTCAGTTGAATTCTAGTCAACACTGTAAAACGACGAAAGCTGAGATGGTTTGGTCAAACTGTAAAGCATGCCTCCTTGGCCAAATCCATCCTACAAGTTACAGTGGAAGGAGCACGCAGAAAAGGTCGCCAGATAAAGAAGTGGTTTGACAACAAGAAAGAGTGGACCGAACTACCGCTTGATATGTTGCTGCTAATGGCTTCTGATCAGGACGAATTGAGAAATCTGGTTACGCGCACAGTCACGGGTGTGGTGGTGAAACACTTAATACATTCTCTTTTATTTTACACACGCACCTATACAAAATTATTCGTCCTACGCTTATCCATTACATTAAAGTGAATGAAGTATGACTAAGACTGTAGTTTTTGTAGACTTAGAAAACAAGTAAGGAACAGATTTATAGTACAGACACTCACCGACAATCTTTTAAAATAGGCCTACAAATATTGGCGCCGTGCATAAATAATGTTCTGCGGTAGAGGAGAAATTGTTAGTATTGCTAGAGAAGAAACTAATTATTCTAGGGTGAGAGGATCAAGTGACCCCCCCCCCCCGGAGCATATTAAACAACGCACCATTTAATAGAAGACTAAACATTACTAAACTTAAACAACACAACATTTTATATAAGACTAAACAGCACTAAACAACACAACATTTAATAGAATACTAAACATTACTAAACTTAAACAACACAACATTTTGTATAAGACTAAACATTACTAATTAAAACTTAAACAACACAACATTTTGTATAAGACTAAACATTACTAATTAAAACTTAAACAACACAACATTTTGTATAAGACTAAACATTACTAATTAAAACTTAAACAACACAACATTTTACAGAGGACTAAACAGCACTAAAAAAAACACTACACTTTAAAACAGACTTTTGTTTCATCTATAAAACAACAACAAACCTCTATCAAAAAGTGTGTGCATTAGACCAAGTCAGTAGACTATACATTACACGTGGGACACACTTTGTCAATAGTTTCATAAAAACCAGTCATGTGGAACAGAGAATGTATCGTCTTAGTTACGTTGCTGTTGATTGGGCTATTCCAGTTCTATAATTAGACTAGTTGCTTTTGATTACCAATTCAATAGAAATCTAAACATAAACTTCTAAGTTATTCATTTAGAGTTTGTACTATATATTTTGTTAAACTTAGGACGGATTCATTTTTTTCTTTCATTAAAATGTTTGCTAATGTTTTAAATAATTGTATGAATGGACTTGTAGATCAAATATAAATAAGTCTTGTAGGCTAAATTATCAAAGTAATAATTAACCATACAATCTAATTCAATGTCACAATTCGCCATATAGTCTAAATGAAAGTAATAAATCGCCATAGTCTAAATGAAAGTAATAAATCGCCAGATAGTATAAATAAAAGTAATAAATCGCCATATAGTCTAAATGAGAGTAATAATTCGCCATAAAGTCTAAATGATAGTAATAATTCGCCATATAGTCTAAATGAAAGTAATAAATCGCCACATGGTATAACTGAAAGTAATAATTCGCAAAAGGCTATAGCCTAGTATAAGCCTAACTGAAAGTAATAATTCGCCATATAGTATAACGGAAAATCATAATTCGCCATATAGGCCTAGTATAAGCCAAACTGAAAGTCATAATTCGCCATACAGTATAAGCCTAACTGAAAGTCATAATTCGCCATATAGTAGGCCTATAACTGAAAGTAAAAATTCGCCATATGGTATAAGCCTAACTGAAAATAAAAATTCGCCATATAGTAGGCCCTATAACTGAAAGTAATAATTCGCCATATGTTATAAGCCTAACTGAAAGTAAACATTCGCCATGTAGTATAGCCTAACTGAAAGTCATAATTCGCCATATAGTAGGCTATAACAGAAAGTAAAAATGTGCCATTTAAGATAAGCCTAACTGAAAGTAATAATTCGCCATATAATCTAAGCCTAACTGAAAGTCATAATTCGCCAAATAGTATAAGCCTAACTGAAAGTCATAATTCGCCATATAGTATAACTGAAAGTAAAAATTCGCCATATGGTATAACTGAAAGTAATAATTCGCCATATGTTATAAGCCTAACTGTAAGTAAACATTCGCCATGTAGTATAGCTTAACTGAAAGTCATAATTCGTAATATAGTAGGCTATAACAGAAAGTAAAAATTTGCCATTTAAGATAAGCCTAACTGAAAGTAATAATTCGCCATAAAATCTAAGCCTAACTGAAAGTCATAATTCGCCAAATAGTATAAGCCTAACTGAAAGTCATAATTCGCCATATGTTATAAGACTAACTGTAAGTAAACATTCGCCATGTAGTATAGCCTAACTGAAAGTCATAATTCGCCATATAGTCTAGTGTAACTGAAAGTAACAATTCGACATAAAGTATAATTGAAAATGACAATTAGCCATATAGCCTAATCTAAATGAAAGTCATAATTCGACATATAGGCTAGTTTAAATGAAAGTAAAAATTTGCCATTTAAGATAAGCCTAACTGAAAGTAATAATTCGCCATATAATCTAAGCCTAACTGAAAGTCATAATTCGCCAAATAGTATAAGCCTAACTGAAAGTCATAATTCGCCATATGTTATAAGACTAACTGTAAGTAAACATTCGCCATGTAGTATAGCCTAACTGAAAGTCATAATTCGCCATATAGTCTAGTGTAACTGAAAGTAACAATTCGACATAAAGTATAATTGAAAATGACAATTAGCCATATAGCCTAATCTAAATGAAAGTCATAATTCGACATATAGGCTAGTTTAAATGAAAGTAAAAATTCGCCATAATATAGTATACTTGAAAATCACATTCGCCAAAAAGTTGAATTGAAAATCATAATTCACCATAATAAATCGCCATGTTTTCATATTGACAGTCATAGGTCCTAACAGACCTTGACAAGGTTTTCCACTTTAGCCTGGACGGACAATCCAACATTATAGCATAGCCCAATACAATAGATATATCAAGCACAATAAAATTGTATTTTAAAATATTGTTCACACTTGTATTTTCTATTCTATGACTGCAAATTCCATGAGGTTAAATAACATGATTTGTTTTCAAACGGTGAAATAAATGGAAGAGAAAGGTGTTTACTGCTTAAAAAATCTTGTAATAGGATACACGATACTTAAAATAAGATCTAGACAAGGTGCAAATAAATCAATAATTAGACAAGGTTTCATTAAAAGTTGAGACTTTAATACTTCTTAGACAGTGTAGGTCTAATACTATCTGCTCTACATTTTAAAAACTCAAAAGAATGAACTCTTGTACTTCAAATTTTGGGAAATCCTTGAGGCCGATTTCTGTAACCCGTGTAGGACATGAAATATCCCGACGTACAGATTAGAAACATATACAGATTTTAAATGTCAAGTTTAAATGTCATCTAAAGGGCAAGGTGAAATGTACACTTACAAGTTAAGACTTTGATAAAGGCTATAGCTCTAAATAAATTAAATATTCCAATCGAATAATGGCATAATAACATATTAAAAAAAAACAGTACGGCATTCCTGTTCAACTGTTTGTCAAAGGTATCTTATCGTATAACAAGGCAATATTGCACTATCTAATTATCTTACCGTATAGCAAGACAATATTGCACTATCTAATAATCTTATCGTATAACAAGACAATATTGCACTATCTAATTATCTTACCGTATAGCAAGACAATATTGCACTATCTAATAATCTTATCGTATAACAAGACAATATTGCACTATCTAATTATCTTACCGTATAGCAAGACAATATTGCACTATCTAATAATCTTATCGTATAACAAGACAATATTGCACTATCTAATAATCTTATCGTATAACAAGACAATATTGCACTATCTAATAATCTTATCGTATAACAAGACAATATTGCACTATCTAATTATCTTACCGTATAGCAAGACAATATTGCACTATCTAATGGCAGGGCCACAGTCTCAAAGAAAAATCCAGACCCCAAACGTCTCAGATGGAACAGGTCTTCTTTCTTTCTTGACCTCTGGCGGCAGTACCGCAATTTCTTTAATCCCTTTTTGGAAATACCTGACCTGGCGTAGGTCGGGGACTGCCTTAGCACCGGATGTGCGGCGTCCGCTGGCGAGTATGTTTGGCTGGGCTGAACTTTTCCGGACAAGGGCACTAGCATTGTTGAAGACATGTTCTATTACGGTAAATCTCAACACATGAAGGCAAGAGAAGGTTCGTCATTTATCTAAGTCCTAAATCCAACTACTCAACGACTCAAGTATAGTTTCTTTATTATATCATACACTCTATATTCAATCTACGAACAGCTAGTTTCTTTATTATATCATACATTCTATATTCAATCTACGAACAGCTAGTTTCTTTATTATATCATACATTCTATATTCAATCTACGAACAGCTAGTTTCTTTATTATATAATACATTCTATATTCAATCTACGAACAGCTAGTTTCTTTATTAAATCATACATTCTATATTCAATCTACGAACAGCTAGTTTCTTTATTATATAATACATTCTATATTCAATCTACGAACAGCTAGTTTCTTTATTAAATCATACATTCTATATTCAATCTACGAACAGCTAGTTTCTTTATTATATAATACATTCTATATTCAATCTACGAACAGCTAGTTTCTTTATTATATCATACATTCTATATTCAATCTACGAACAGCTAGTTTCTTTATTATATCATACACTTTATATTCAATCTACGAACAGCTAGTTTCTTTATTATATCATACATTCTATATTCAATCTACGAACAGCTAGTTTCTTTATTATATCATACATTCTATATTCAATCTACGAACAGCTAGTTTCTTTATTATATCATACATTCTATATTCAATCTACGAACAGCTAGTTTCTTTATTATATCATACATTCTATATTCAATCTACGAACAGCTAGTTTCTTTATTAAATCATACATTCTATATTCAATTTACGAACAGCTAGTTTCTTTATTATATAATACATTCTATATTCAATCTACGAACAGCTAGTTTCTTTATTATATCATACATTCTATATTCAATCTACGAACAGCTAGTTTCTTTATTATATCATACACTTTATATTCAATCTACGAACAGCTAGTTTCTTTATTATATCATACATTCTATATTCAATCTACGAACAGCTAGTTTCTTTATTATATCATACATTCTATATTCAATCTACGAACAGCTAGTTTCTTTATTATATCATACATTCTATATTCAATCTACGAACAGCTAGTTTCTTTATTATATCATACATTCTATATTCAATCTACGAACAGCTAGTTTCTTTATTATATAATACATTCTATATTCAATCTACGAACAGCTAGTTTCTTTATTATATAATACACTCTATATTCAATCTACGAACAGCTAGTTTCTTTATTATATCATACACTTTATATTCAATCTACGAACAGCTAGTTTCTTTATTATATCATACATTCTATATTCAATCTACGAACAGCTAGTTTCTTTATTATATCATACACTTTATATTCAATCTACGAACAGCTAGTTTCTTTATTATATAATACACTCTATATTCAATCTACGAACAGCTAGTTTCTTTATTATATCATACATTCTATATTCAATCTACGAACAGCTAGTTTCTTTATTATATCATACATTCTATATTCAATCTACGAACAGCTAGTTTCTTTATTATATCATACATTCTATATTCAATCTACGAACAGCTAGTTTCTTTATTATATCATACATTCTATATTCAATCTACGAACAGCTAGTTTCTTTATTATATCATACATTCTATATTCAATCTACGAACAGCTAGTTTCTTTATTAAATCATACACTTTATATTCAATCTACGAACAGCTAGTTTCTTTATTATATCATACATTCTATATTCAATCTACGAACAGCTAGTTTCTTTATTATATCATACATTCTATATTCAATCTACGAACAGCTAGTTTCTTTATTATATCATACATTCTATATTCAATCTACGAACAGCTAGTTTCTTTATTATATCATACATTCTATATTCAATCTACGAACAGCTAGTTTCTTTATTAAATCATACACTTTATATTCAATCTACGAACAGCTAGTTTCTTTATTATATCATACATTCTATATTCAATCTACGAACAGCTAGTTTCTTTATTATATCATACATTCTATATTCAATCTACGAACAGCTAGTTTCTTTATTATATCATACATTCTATATTCAATCTACGAACAGCTAGTTTCTTTATTATATCATACATTCTATATTCAATCTACGAACAGCTAGTTTCTTTATTATATCATACATTCTATATTCAATCTACGAACAGCTAGTTTCTTTATTAAATCATACACTTTATATTCAATCTACGAACAGCTATACTACAAATAGTCAGGCCGACGGGCAAGTGCCCAAATGGCTGCTGGACCAGGATGATGATGATTAGATCATACCGTCAATAGAAGGTAAGGCGCCAAAACAATTTGATAATAAATTTGTGGAAACATTGAAATCAATTTGATAGCAATAGAAAACTTACATTGACGAAAACATTTCTCCTAACCTCCTAATCTGTTCTTTACAGACATCGCACTTGCAAAACTTTTGCTTTAACATAAAAATATGAAAAAGCTTTTTAAAAAACACATAGCAGACATTATTTTAATAAAACTAACCGCTATCTAGTCTAGAGCACGTAGATCTAGATCTAAGCTGTACTTCGAAATAAATCACAAATGCCATATGAATCTAAAAATGTTAGACTCTATATACAGTATTTAAAAACAACAACTTGAAACTAAAAAAAAGAAACGAACTGTCGCGGTTAAAGAGAAAACTCTTCAAACACCAGACCTCAGCCTGCTCGTGTACTCTCTTCACAACCAACACAATACAGACACGGAGAGTTCTAGCCCTTGGGTGCACTCACACACACACAAAAACATGGCGGGTAGCGGTGCGTATTAAAAGTCTTTTCTTTCTGAAACTTCATCAGGCTATACACTATATGGGCTATTTAAAACGCCAGTGTACGCAACACTGGAGGCGTTATGCACGCATCTAGACAGCTTAAGAAATAAATGATACCAGAAAGAGAGAGAGAGAAAGAGAGATACACAGAGAGAGGAGAGAGAGAGAAAGAAAGAGAAATAGAAAGAGAGAGATATACAGAGAGAAAGAGAAATATATATAAAGAGAGGGAAAGAAAGAAAGAGGGAGAGAAAGAGTGAGAAAGAGGGAGGAAGAGAGAAAGGGATAGAAAGAAAGAAAAAAAAGAGAGAAAGATAGAGAGAGAAAGAGAGAGAGAACGAGAAAGAGAAAGAGAGAAAGAGAGAGTGAACGAGAGAGAATGAGAGAGAGAGAGAGAGAGAAAGAGAGAAAATGAGAACGTAATATATAAAAAAAGAGAGTTAGAGAAAGAGAGAGAGAGAGAGAAAGAACCTAGTTTACAACTACACACGGTTTCAATCAAACCAAAGTTATTTTAATCTAGAATATAGATCAAAGCTTGATTGATCAAATGCTTTCATCATTTCTTTATCGATTCAACTGAACTAATTGACACATGCTAGTACAACTCTACCCCAGTAGCTTATTAATAAAGAATAGGTCTACTTAGGACATGAATGTGCCATGAATATCAAAAGTCAGTCCTGTTGCTATGTTGTACAATAATGATATGGAACAGGTGGAACTCATATTGAGCCTTTCATTGAGTTGGTCCAAAGAGTTTCAGATAATCGACTCAGTGTTCGACCCGCTGTACAGGCACAGCGAATCATGGCCGAGAATCTAACGCGACTATTCACGACGACTTCAAAGCAGTTGATCTAGTAAGGATCAGTTCACTCAGAGATTGGATTGGTTTCAGTCAATTGAAGTAAATGAATAAAACAATGAACTTAAGATTTGCAAAGGAATTTCTGGGCCCATGAACGGGGTCCCATGAAAAATGTACAATTTTTGGGCAACATGCATTGGGTCCCATGATAAATGTACAATTTTTGGGCAACATGAATTGGGTCCCATGAAAAATGTACAATTTTTGGGCAACATACATTGGGTTCCATGAAAATGTAAAATTGTTGGGCAACATACATTAGGTCCCATGAAAATATAAAATTTTTGGGCAACAAACATTGGGTGCCATGAAAATTTACAATTTTTGGGCAACATACATTGTGAAACTGAAAAATGTAAAAATTTTTGGGCAACATGCCTTTGTCCCATGACTGAGCATTACAAAGGTAAACTTTTTGGGCAACTTAGGCCTACTTTGTGTTACATGAAAAATTTACAATTTTTTGGGCAACATGCCTTTGTCCCATGACAAAGGTAAACTTTTGGGGCAACTTAGGCCTACTTTGTGTTACATGAAAAATGTACAAATCTAGGGCCACAGTGAAAATGTTGATAGTGAAAGGCAATCAATACTTTGAACTGGTTTAAACGATGTATATTTAAATTGCTTTCAACATATTGATTTATTAATATAATAACATTTTGAACTTGATTTTAAAATTAGACCTAGCCTGTGCTATAGTCTAAGGCCACGGTAAAATAAAGAGCAAGACAAAAAAAAATATTGTAGGAATATGTCGAAACGGACATGAATTACATTAATACGATGATAAAAACAGATAATTGTCTGGATGATGAAAAGTTTACAAGTCATCTGTGGCGCCAAAACTGCCCAAAATATAAAAAAAACATAATAATAATAGTATAGAAGTATAGATCTTATAAAACAAAAAGGTAATTTCAATAGGCCTACAACTGTGAAAGAGTATTTTCAAAGGAAGCTTCCATACTGTGTTTTAAACAAAAGATTGAAATAAAAAAAAGACCTTCATATTTATGACTTTATCGATTGCTTTTTTTAAATTTCCGTTTTATAGTCGTATAACCAGAACAAAAAAAAACAGATCAAAGACGCTCAAGGATCAGTTTATCTTTAAAACGTAAAACGTGACATAACTTCAAATCAACCTTAGGGTATCATCAACAATTCTTGAGGGAGAGCAGATAAGAAATGAAAATTTCACAAAGAAACTCTTTGTGTTTTTTGCTTCACTTGATAGTGACGTCATAATCAAACCAAACCACTAAAAAGGAGTTTTAAAACATTTTATTTAGAGATTAGGGCAAGGTTATCGATTGTGAACAGTGGGTTATACCTAGGCTTGCCATATCTAGCTGAGACCTCGTCGGGATACTCTGGGATGGGGGTGTAGAAATGAAGTAAAAAATTGATTTAATATAATTACTTTTATTTACAACACACAATTACAAGGAACTTTTGCGGCAGATGTAGTTGGTACACCATATTTTTCGGAAGATTTCACTTTTTTCAACAAGTCTTTTTTCCCTATTACGTATTTCCATAACTCCATGCAAGTCAGTCTGGTATTTTCTCGAATGATGGCGCTAGATCTAGAAGGTACTTGCATCGTCGATACAGGATACACAACACGCAGCGCCATCTGTGAGACGACCTTGTAAACATAAACTTTTTAACATAAATAAAACTAACTTATAATAACCGAGGCTGCATTAACATGTTGCGATAACAGATGACGTTACTTCAGTTCCTGAGCCAAGCTCGTAACAGTATTTTGCAAAATCGGGACAAAACTGGGTCTTGTCGGGATGTCGGGATAGAAGGTCCATAACGGTGACAGTCCCGATATATCGGGACGGATGGCAACTCTAGTTATACCTTAGTTCTGTGGGTTATACCCCCTTCGTACTGCTATTGGCGTAAATGGCTAGAGAATGCGATAATAGATAAAGACAGGGAAACAGAAGTCTCATTGAATTGTGATGCATTACACGACGTAACGTACAGGACTTGCGATCAAGGACAAAATATATTACTAGATAAATCACAACCCTACCGTTCTAACCCGGTTTGTCCATGGGGTTAGAGAAACCGCGTTCACAAGTTTTTATAGCTATTAACGAATACAGGGGTTGGCTAACCTACGGCACGCGTGCCATCAATGGCACACAAAAGACCCCTTAAAAGGGCAATTCAGGTCTTTCCTACAAGAAATTGATTGAAAGAGCAGTATAACTGTTAGACTCTTGACCTGCTGAATGAATAAGAAATCCAACTTTGCAACACTATTAAAGGCCTATATGTAGGCTATATATCGAAACGGGTCCCGGGTTCGAATCCTGGTGCAGGCTAGGATTTTTTCCCGGGTCTGGAGGGTTTCCCTGAGTCTACCCAGCTCTGATGGGTACCTGACCTTAGTTGGGGTAAAGTAAAGGCGGCTGTGCATAGTGCTGGCCAGACAATCACCTAGTATACCGTGGCCACAAAAACTGGTCATCGGACCTATGGATCAATTCGGTCCGACGGGTACTTTACTGCATACTTATATATATCAAAAGGTTGCCGATCACTGAACTAATAAGCTTACTAAAACTACCGGTATTATAAACTTACTAAAACTACAGGTATTATAAACTTACTAAAAAAAACGGTATTATAAACTTACTAAAACTACCGGTATTATAAACTTACTAAAACTACCGGTATTATAAACTTACTAAAACTACCGGTATTATAAACTTACTAAAACTACCGGTATTATAAACTTACTAAAACTACCGGTATTATAAACTTACTAAAACTACCGGTATTATAAACTTACTAAAACTACCGGTATTATAAACTTACTAAAACTACTGGTATTATAAACTTACTAAAACTACCGGTATTATAAACTTACTAAAACTACTGGTATTATAAACTTACTAAAACTACTGGTATTATAAACTTACTAAAACTACTGGTATTATAAACTTACTAAAACTACCGGTATTATAAACTTACTAAAACTACCGGTATTATAAACTTACTAAAACTACTGGTATTATAAACTTACTAAAACTACCGGTATTATAAACTTACTAAAACTACTGGTATTATAAACTTACTAAAACTACTGGTATTATAAACTTACTAAAACTACCGGTATTATAAACTTACTAAAACTACCGGTATTATAAACTTACTAAAACTACCGGTATTATAAACTTACTAAAACTACCGGTATAATAAACTTACTAAAACTACCGGTATTATAAACTTACTAAAACTACCGGTATAATAAACTTACTAAAACTACCGGTATTATAAACTTACTAAAACTACCGGTATTATAAACTTACTAAAACTACCGGTATTATAAACTTACTAAAACTACCGGTATTATAAACTTACTAAAACTACCGGTATTATAAACTTACTAAAACTACTGGTATTATAAACTTACTAAAACTACCGGTATTATAAACTTACTAAAACTACTGGTATTATAAACTTACTAAAACTACTGGTATTATAAACTTACTAAAACTACTGGTATTATAAACTTACTAAAACTACCGGTATTATAAACTTACTAAAACTACCGGTATTATAAACTTACTAAAACTACTGGTATTATAAACTTACTAAAACTACCGGTATTATAAACTTACTAAAACTACTGGTATTATAAACTTACTAAAACTACTGGTATTATAAACTTACTAAAACTACCGGTATTATAAACTTACTAAAACTACCGGTATTATAAACTTACTAAAACTACCGGTATTATAAACTTACTAAAACTACCGGTATAATAAACTTACTAAAACTACCGGTATTATAAACTTACTAAAACTACCGGTATAATAAACTTACTAAAACTACCGGTATTATAAACTTACTAAAACTACCGGTATTATAAACTTACTAAAACTACTGGTATTATAAACTTACTAAAACTACCGGTATTATAAACTTACTAAAACTACTGGTATTATAAACTTACTAAAACTACCGGTATTATAAACTTACTAAAACTACTGGTATTATAAACTTACTAAAACTACCGGTATTATAAACTTACTAAAACTACTGGTATTATAAACTTACTAAAACTACCGGTATTATAAACTTACTAAAACTACTGGTATTATAAACTTACTAAAACTACCGGTATTATAAACTTACTAAAACTACCGGTATTATAAACTTACTAAAACTACCGGTATTATAAACTTACTAAAACTACCGGTATAATAAACTTACTAAAACTACCGGTATTATAAACTTACTAAAACTACCGGTATAATA